>QARZ01000596.1:215888-252071 GCA_013407115.1 Glycine latifolia | reverse complement strand
GAGTGGGCCGAGTACGTTGGTACCCCCATCTCATGTAATCTCTTTCACCAGGATCACGGACATGAATAATTTTTGATATGAATAAAATTCGAACAGCCTTCGAATAATAATATACTTGATATTCAGTCTTCGAATAAAAATATACTGGATAGTCTGACAATATATAAATGTTCCAAGCAAACTTGAGGTGCCGCCAAACCCTGATTAGGTTGGCATGGTCTCAATCGGCCACGTTGCACCTGTAGTAACTTGGGATATATTCGATAAACCGAAAACATTTATCATTCGGATGATATTATACTTGGCCGTTGGAGCCAAACGAATAAACGTTGTGCACACATAGTTCTAAAAAGAACACAATATTATAAAGATTCAAACAAATGCAATATTATAAAAAGTAAATTGTATCATTGTACGAACATAAAAAAAAAGCAAGAAATACAAATTTTAACCGGCATCCCGGCCCTTCAATTCTTGTCGGCAGTTCCAGGGGCCGAGTTTGCTTCAACATCGGCTTCGGGGATACCCTCCGCTTCAATGACGAAATCTTCTTATTTGTCATAAGGAACAATCACCCCGTCACGAACATAGGAGCGAAAGTGAACCCCATCAGTTTTTAAACTGACCCCTGCATTAGCACATCGGACTTGAGCCAAGGCGTTGTTGAAAGACTCCTCGGCCACCGATACCATCATCTCCCGAAGCTCGGTCACCTCCTTCTCCTCGATCAGCAGCTTGGATTTGGCTTCCGCGGCCTTGGCCTGGGCCCTCTCGAACAAAGTCTTCACTTCATTGAGGTTCTTGGTCATATGGGCGGCCTTGGCCAAGGCTTGCTGATTTTCCGCATGGGCTTCACGGAGGCGACACTCGGACTCCTCACGAACGAGGCGCAGCTCCTCACCCACCTTTTGCGACTCAGCTCGGGCAGCCGCCAGCTCCTCTTGAGAACAAATATATCTTGTCTTTAACGTGACAAGACTATCCACGAGAAAAGCAGTCCAATACGCTTGGAGTTGCATCCGACCAAGATCTGCCAATAACTCCTCGGTTAGAGGAGAAGCATCCGACAGGTTCTTTGGAGCCCGGACAAAGGGGAAAAGGCCATCAGCCCCCTTTCCCAGAGATGACCGGAAACCAGCTTCAGAGCCTCTGGAAGTGCGGCCGGCGGAGCCTCCACGACCATTGAATCAGAGATCAATATGGGAGATGTAGCAGCAGCCGAACGAGAGGGAGCCGGAACCGATTCTGGGGCCGACTTCGCGCCAACCCCGGCTACTCCAGCGTCCGGGGTAGTCTTCACAACTTTCCTCTTCTTCATTTTAGAGAAGAAGGGAGGGACACCAGCTGCATCGAGAGCCGGCTCCGACTGACCGGACGCCTTGCGGGTCCGAGTTCCACCGTCACCGATCCTCTTTTCCATTTCAGCAGCTGCGCAAAAAAGGAAACAATTAGTCAATAAGTTAAGAAGAATTACACATACCATATCCAAGCTCGCCTAACTAACATTGAGAAAATGAAACAATATCACAGAGACCCTAGCCTTCTCGGAAAGCATTGATTCAGACCACCGAATAAGCATCCGCATCCGACAGTCCTGTCTCCTCACGTTGGTAAAAAGAGGGGGGAAACTCATGATGAGCACGGGTCCAGTAAAGTGGGAACTTCCACTTCACCACAGCGGACTCCGGCCCTTGAAGAAAGAAAGGTTGAACGCCGGGTATGGCGCACACCTTGAAAAAATTTGACTTGAATCTCTTAAAAGACTCAGCAAATAAAGGAAAAAGTTTACGTTTTAGTCGGCTCTTCAAAGACGTCCACCCTTTCCTCTTAGGAGGCTCTCGACCGGTGCGGCCGGTATGGAATGAAAAGTAATATAAAAAGACAGGCATTGTACAAGGAATATCTAAATTTATACATAAATCTTCGAAAGATTTTATAAAAGACCAGCCATTGGGATGAAGCTGGGAGGGGGCCAAGGAAAGGTGTTTTAAGACTGACATCTCAAACTCGGTGAGAGGGAACCGGATACCCAGACGGGTGACCACATCTTTACAAAAAAAAAAAAAATTGATTCGCCTGGCTCGGCGGAGGAGCATATCGGCTCATCAGGACCAGGTTGACGAACGAAAAATCCGTCCTGGTTCCCGATAGGAAGAGCTGCGACACTCTCCCGACTCATGGCGGACGAGGTGTTCAGAACCTCATGGGTTACCCAGGGAAACCTAGACACTAGATGGGGAGACGGTCTGTCGATCTGGGATTCTGTTGACCGAGATTCTCCGATCACCTCCAATGAGACGTCCATGCTTACCTATGACAAGGGAAAAAACAGCGGTCAGTAGGAATACCTGAAGAAATGACGACAGTTGAAGAGGCCAATGACACCGTCTCGGCCCCGAATCTCGGACCCGAAAAAGCCACCGACACCCCTGTCCCCGTATCGGGGGACGAATGGAGGATAACCAGGGTGTCATCGGCTTGCTTATCAAAGCCCGAGCTAGCCAAATAGAAGCACTCATCCAAGCACCTCGGACAGGGTTCGAACCGAGTCTCAAGGGCAGTGGTAATGGGTCGTGGAAACAAAGGAATACCCAAAGGGATTGCAGAAGGCCCCCTGGGTTCAACACAAGACCTAATACCAGAGCCTACTACGACAGTTGAAGGGCGAGATTTTTTGGGCAAAAAAAGGCTTGGAAGATTTAGAGCCCCCCGAAGGGACGCGTAACAGATGTTTGTTTTTCTCCTCGTCTAGATTTGGGAGACCAAAAAACCAAAATGCAGAGCGAGGAGGAACTGTCCTACGAATGCGTGCCTCCTCCTCAGGACTAAAACCAGAAGGAGGCATGACTCAAGAAGAAATAAACAAAGGACAGAAGAAAATCAAGAGTAGAAGAAAGAAGGTGAAACCCAGTACGGGGTACGATACAAAAGAAAGAGAGATGAAGAACAAAACACAGCAAGAATAATAAAATACGAAAATCCCAGAACAATAAAATGCAAAAACCCGGAACAATAAAGGAAGAGAAGATAACCTAAAAATAGAAGCACAGCACCAAAGAGGGGGAAGACTGCAGCACACCAAAAAGGAAAACGAAGAGTGTCAAATGAGAGAATGAGCAGGAAGAAGAAGACGATGATATCAACTTGAAGAAAACAAAGCAAGAGCTAGAAGAAAACAGAAGCATATATCAAAAGGAAAAATGAAACATTCGAAGTATGTAACCAACAGAGGAAAGTAACCAACCATAAGGGCAAAACCGTCTGAACAACCAAAAGTCAGGGGCAAAACAGAGATTCCATTAGAACCACTCATGATTAGAAGGGACAAAGAAAAGACGGAGCATTAAATGAAGAAGGGGGCGCGTCGTTTCACCTCTGAAGGGTAGTCAGAACGTTTCACTTCCCAAAATTAGAAAGTGGGAAAGCAAACCGACTTCCCCCCAGAAAAGCATACCAGCAAAGCAAGATCAGGCCGAGATAATGCCGCTAAACCAAGGACTGACATACCTATCAGAAGCTGATGTCGACAGACAAGGTCGAGAAGGTTGACCAGGCCACAGCTCGACAGACGACATGAGGTCGGCATAACATCACCCCGGTCACCTGGAACGTCGAGTAACCGGCTGAGGCGCAACTGCTATGGCCATCCAAAATGGGCCAAATCCAAGAGGCCCAATAAGGGCTGATCGGATTTGAATTTCCAGGAACATTTGAGGAATAACCGCAGATTCTGCAACGGAATCGAGAGAAATAAAGGATAGTGATTGCTCAATAAATGTGTATTATGTCGACACGGATACGAAGGAGATCTGTCCATACCCATCCAGGTCAGTACTTATAGGTAAAGAATTCCAAGAGAAAGGTACGTTTTCTAGACTCTATTCTTTCCTTATACACAGTGCACACACCCCACGCCAGATTGTGTTTTCTCTTGAGTGCATTGTGATCATCTTCCCGAGAATACTTCACCACCATAAGTATCCCTAGAAAGAGAATTCAAATCCGATAGCAATCGTCCAACTCCATTGTTGGACCTCTGTTACAAGCAAACATAACATATTTAATTTGGAAATAAATTGTTAATGTGTAATATTGATGGAAAAAATCACATAGAAGATGGTTTCTTAAACTGGTGTATGTTAGGAAGCAGAAATTAAACTACTCTACTCTTAAGAAAATACCATTAAAAGTTAAAGAAAATAAGATAAAGTTCATATTTTCTCATTAATACCTTAATAGAGTGCAATCTTTAATTATATAATAACTATAATGAATGACAATTATACAACTGTCATCATTTAGTATTTAAAAACATAAAATAAAATAAAATAATACTCTAAAGACAATATTTAAATTATCTACTCTTTATCCTATTCGGGCCTAGAAAGGCCCATCCTATCAGTGTAGCTACCTGAACGGATGAATTTTTTGACTAAAAAAAGAAGAAAAACTTAGTAGAACGGTGGAAGATTACCAGAAATATCCAATAGAGGTGTGGAAGGAAGTCAATATGTGACTACGCACAACGGAATATATACCGTGTGGAAACAAAAACATGACATAATACCGAAAGCTTTATGATGACGTATGTTTGTTGTGTTCTTTGTGGAGGGTCGGGGAGGTGATAAGAAACTGACATTCTTTACTTTATGCTGCCGACCAACGCGACCAAACCATAAATCCTGAGTTCTCTTACTAAATACTAACGTGATTTTGGTTTACCATAACAATAACGCGAAGGATCAATCAGTTTCTTAGAGATTAATCTGAGCCCAGGAATTTAATCTATCACTTTTAGTAAAATTTATTTTTTCATTCATAAATTTGAACCAAATATCATATTTAAGAAAATTGAACTCAATTCTACTTGAAGCATTGACATATATTGGTTAATATTTAAACATTTGTTTCTACATCAGTTTTCCCTAAATTATTTTATACATAATTAGTTTTCTAAGATTAGAATATCATAATAATATTAACTATTTTATAATTTGTTTTATCAAATTAAATGTGCTTGTTTTAGTATAATTTTGCAAATCAATTAATATTTTTAAAGAAATTTATTGTTTCTGTTGTGAGGTTGTGCCTTAGAGAAAATAGATTTAGCCCATAAGCATTCAAGTGTGGAAGTATATATCTCCCTGCCTTCTATGGCTTATAGAGTAACGTCATATTTAGGTCGGATCATCTAACATTCGAGTCAATAGGTCTTGGGCAAGTCGATTCAATAAGATTTGAAAGGTACACAGCCCATTAGCCTTAAGGGTTGTTGTGTGAAAGGGATAAATATGTGCCGAGAGGGATAAAGGGGTACACAGTCCTATAATCTCGAGTACATAAGTACAAAGAAACTAAAATTGAGTGGAAAAGTTGACTTATGATTGATGAGGTTCACAAGGGTACACAACCTAAATATGAATACCCGATCGAATTTTGATCTTAGACAAATATAATAAGATTAACTAAGACATAAATTCTAAATGTGATAAAGTATGTGATAAGAATAAAGACTGTCGCATTCGCTTGATGATCGATTGTGAATAATTCAAAACATAGTTAATATGTATACAAATTCCAATAAATGATCATCTCTTTTGCATTTAATCGTCTCAAGGTGGACTATAATACTCTGGTCATCATGGACAGTCTTAATCATGTCGATGTTGACCGTGATAATCTCGGTAGCATGGATGGTCTTAATCATGTCGACGCTGATCGTGATACTCTCGGCAACATTTACATTCTTAATTGTATCGATGTCAATAATGTGTACTCTCGATAACATGGATGATCTTAATCGTCTCAAGGTCGACCATGATACTGTTGGTATCATGGATGGTCTTAATCATGTCAATGCCGACCATGAAACTATTGGTATTATGGACAGTCTTAATCATCTCAACACCGACCTTGAGATTCTAGGTATAGTGGATGGTCTTAATCATGTCGATGTCAACCATGAGACTTTTGGTATCATTGGCGGTCTTAATCATGTTGATGTAGACCATAAGACTCTTTGTGTCATGGATGGTCTTAATCATGTCGATACCGACTCAGAGGGATACATTTATATATTACTAATGTTGTATTTTATATAATAAATTAAATTATAAAAATCAATACAACTACATGTCTACATCCTTATTTCTTAAAAATCCAGTTAAAAATTTCCTTCTAGCTAATCTTATCAGAGCCACAGCATTCTTGGAAAAAATCTTTAGTTGGTTTTTTATTACTTGATTGAACAATCAGTATCAAAGCCCGGATAATGTAAAATCGTAAAAGCCAGAATGGGGCATACATATTCGGGGAAACGGTCCTCATGCATATTCCCAACAATTATATTCAAAGGACAGTTGAAAAAAATTTGAAAGGTTCTCACGTTAGTCTCGCTCAAGAATCTTATCTTAATAAGATGGCTTTAATTTGCAAATCTATCTTTTCTTTCATGCCTGGCTACACACTATAAAACCAAGAACTTGCATTGCATGTTATGCAAATTGCGCTTAACCCATAATCTTCTGAACCAAACCTAAAAGCCAAGGCCATCCCAAGCCTTCTCTCTAAACACCTTCTATATATAATATATCAATGGGAAACAAAAACTCAGCAATTTCAAAGGCACATAGTGGGCAGAGAGCAAAGATTGCTTCAATAGAACAACCACAACCACACTATGTTGTTTCAATGCAAAGGAAAATCTCAACAAAGCCAGAGGTGGTGAGTCTCTGGGCATACCCAACAGAAAAAGAAGGTGAGAAAGAGAAACCACTATGTGATGATCACACTTTCTCCCATTACATTCAACGTACTAGGCATAAAATCAAGAGCAAGTCAGACATTGGTTGCGATGAGGAGCAGAGCTACCCTGCAGCATCTGCAGATGTGGCTAATGGTACCACCAACAACAAGGAAAACAAAAGAGACCCTTTTTCAGATTATATACAGAATGCTAGGATGAAGTTGAGAATGAGAACTTTATCTAGAAATAATAGTTCCTTCAGAAGAGGGTAAGAGCATGAACATTAATTTGAGCTCATCATAAGCTAGCTAGAGCGCCATAGAATGTGGATTATAGTAATGTAATGTTGGGAACTTGTTCGTCTCATGTGTGTGTTGTGCCTTTAATCTTCGATGCTGAGTGGAGTGTGTTAGAATAAGGAGAAACTCTTCTGTCTGTCCCTTTTCAAGAAAGTTTTTCTTGTTTTGTAGTATTAGAACTGTATTATCATAAGTGTAATATTAAAATAAGATAAGAGATAGTGAAAGATGGTAAAAGCTTGTACTTTCGTCTCCTTGGTTTTAGTTTTAAAATTCTTTCGACTTTTTTTTTTTTTCTTTTCCAAATTCATTATCTAACTATTTTTTTTTTCACATTCCATTTATTTCAAGGCTCAAGCCTCGTTCTCGTTAGGTCACTAATAAAACAATTTCAGATCGGTAAATTATGTTGTAGTTTCTATTATCTGATTCTTGGAAAAAGATTCGACCAAGTCATGTTGCAGTTTTTCCTTCTCGAATGGCAAGGTACTCGTTGCAGTCTTGCAACAACAAAGTCGCCCTCTTGGGGTAATCAGGTTGGCATACGGGTGAAAAAAACAGGAGGGACATAGATCGTGACTTTAATCTCCTTCACCCCTAACAAAAATTGACAACTAACCTTTATGGATAAAAAAAAAAAAGACTTGACCTGTTCTGCTTGGGCAACATCAATAGCAGTTTTAAGCCCTGTAGCTTAGGCTTTATAAATGTTCGGCTTTGTAAAATTCGTTAAGGAAGACCCATGGTAAAACTGTGCACTAAGTATTAATCCTAGGGCTATGAATTGTGGATTTGTGGAGCATGTTGAATCTTCTATGACGATGGTCCACCTTAGAATTTGTCATCTTCAATTCATTTTTACTTTAAATAAATTTTAGCAAAAATTAAACTTTAATTATTGACTTAAATGTATTTTGGTTTCTCAAGTTTCAATTGAACCAATTAGGTCTCCTAAGTATTGTAATTGTGTAATTTTGATCTCCAAGTTATAATTGAGCGAATTAGGTCTATTGCATATTGCACTGTGTAATTTTGGTTCCTCCATGATAATGGCTCAATTGAAACTTGAAGGATCAAATTTGAACAATTGTGATACTTGAGAGACTCAATTTACTCAATTGAAAATAATTAAGACATCAAATTGTACAATTGTAATACTTGGAAGACTCAATTTTCTCAATTGAAACTTAAGATATCAAAATTGCTCAACAAAACAATACATTAGAAATCAAAACTGCATTTAAGCCTTAATAATTTTTTATAAAAAGAAATTATCATAAGGAAACCATTGTAACAATATTATTTATTATGAATTTTAATAATAATATAATTCATATTTATTTATCATGTTATTTGTTGTCATATATATTGTATATGTATCAGAACGTCCTGAACATCAGAATGACATATATCAGGATGCATATATAAAAAAGTTTTCATAATTAAATTCAAATGTCATCAAAATGATAATAATCATAATATAAAAGATGATGATGATGATTTGAAAATAAATTTTTAACTAGTATTTTAGTTAGTGCAATGTATAATTGTTATCTCTATTTGAGAAATTTTTTGAGTTACAAGTTAAATAAAATTTTGATAAGATTAAAGTGATGTGATTTCTGTTGAAATATTGACTTTCAGTAAAAGATAGTTTCTCAACAAAATTATTATGCACATGGAAGGATAGAATGCTCGGATGAGGAGTTTGAATTGGAATTGGAATTAGAAATAGAAGTTAAAACAATTAGCGAAAAATGGTTATTTGAAGACATTAGACGCCGTTAGATCTAAGTAATTATGAATTTGTTGTACACTTGTCAAAAATCAATAATTTGACCAGTAGTAGTAAAATTTTATAAATAAAGACCTCTAACCGTCATTTTCGTTAGATTGAATCACTACCATTCAAATCCTCAAACGTCAACAATGCCACACTTGAAAGTTGCTCTCGATTCAAAGATTGTAGTGTATGTATTCATTCAACTTTTAATGAATTTATATTTCGTTCATTTTTATTCATTTCTATGAACCTTTATATATTTTCAATCTTCATTTCTTCTTTGGACTATACTTTTATCCAATTCCTTTTGCTTATTATTATCGAATTCATAAGAGATTGCATGATTAAAATTATTATCAAAAACTAATACTATCAAAAAACACTATTAACAAAAACTGCGACTATAAGAATTGTTAGATAAAATGTTTATATAAAACCAGTTATTATTGATATCACTATTTTGATCAATACTTAGGCAATTCTCTTAAGTTGAAAACTATAATTGCTTTTTCAACTAAAAAATACATACAATCGAAAATGGATTTTATGTCTCACTCTTAAAGATTTATTTGTTAATAGAATCACTGATGAAAATTGGCTTTTTAGAAATATAAAATATTTTCGAAAACCTATATACGATTTTCATGGTTAACAAATTGGCACGCCTGGTGGGACCAAGTTAACTTCCAATTTTAAGGACAACTGTTAGGAAGAATTGCATGTTATTAAGAAGTGGTAGGATGACAATTTCATGAAATAGTTAGAGAAAACCATCATAATAACACTAACATTAATAACAATACTACAAATAGTTGTAACAATAAAAACAACCCTGCACAAAATCAATTAATTCCATCTACTAGGGCTACCAATGAAGATATTCTGGCTATGAGTTAGCCAAACAAGGATGCTATTGGCACAATGGGCGAAGAAGTGATGCGTTCACAAGTTTAGACATCTGTTGTCTAACGACCAGTCTCGTCGTTATTGTATCATACTCTTAATTATGCTTTTAATGGTAATTTATATTTGAAAATCCCTTTAAGTTTGTTTATAAAAATAGTAGTAAATTTTTTTTTGTAAGCATAATCAATATCTCAAATCAAATCTCAAATAGACAAAGATGCAATACATCATAATACTTGTATATTAATAATCATAAGTTGGTAGTAATTATAAATAACCAAGTCTGAATTGTACAAAATTCTCAAAAGAAATAAGGATTTAAATGACAGGGTGTAACTAGCAAAACGTCGGGGTGTAGCCATTAGAACAAGGGGTGTAACTAGCCAAAAAATACAACCCTTGCCTAGGATCTAGTCCATCTACATCCCGACTACTCGGCGGCTCCAACCAACATAGGTCATCTTCCCAGTCACCTACTGTTGTTCATCTGCTCACACGAACATGGTTCGCGATCATCACAGGTACCAAATCACAATGTACAACAAAGCAAAGGTGAGTCCATCATGTAAAATAATAATTAAATAAATATCATCAGCTATAAAAAGACAACTTGGTCATTGCAAAATCACAATAATATTCAAATATTTTATCACACATTCATTCATGGACAACCCGTCCAAACACATGTCACAATTCATCTTAAAATGACTAGTCATGATGCATGTTCCAGACTTATCTCTTAGTCAATGCAATGTGGTACCATCCCCGACAATAGGCCAAATTCATGGTACAAATGATTACTGCAGCTCGTCGGGGTCACTCTATTGTGCACAGGTCTCATTCCCCCATGGTGATCAGCCAAAATGGGTGTCATAAGGCTAACCCTACAGTAATGGCCCCCAAGTCCTTTTCGCACTCCGCAGTCAACCATCCTATTTCTGTCATGCATGAAGTATATACATGGGCTCCATCAATGTATGACCCAAGCCCAGGCTCAACTCGACCCGGGTAGGATAATGCCATACACCCCCCATATACATATATACTGACCCATTCTCGGGCACACTAATGCACTGACCGTGGTCCTTGCAAGGTTAACCATCAATGTATGACCCGGCCCCAGGATCAACTCGTCTCAGTTAGGATAATGTCATACACCCTTGTGGGTATTTACGTATATCCAAACGTATTTAGATTACCATGG
Organism: Glycine latifolia; assembly: GCA_013407115.1. Classification (NCBI taxonomy): domain Eukaryota; kingdom Viridiplantae; phylum Streptophyta; class Magnoliopsida; order Fabales; family Fabaceae; genus Glycine; species Glycine latifolia. Next base: position 241,134 of record QARZ01000596.1, on the reverse strand, counting down.
GCACTATCAATGTATGGCCCTGTCCGAGATTAACTCGTCCCGGTTAGGATAATGCCATACACCCCCATGGTATCAATGCATTTAATAACTCAAGCCAATACAATGGCCAATCTCAATGTAATCACATACGTCATTCACAAACACTACAAACAAGTGAATAGGTGTGCAATATTAGGTGTCCGGATTGGCACCTAGCCATAACAACTGATGTAATAATCTTGAACAAGGTCGGACGAGGGCACAAGGTTGTCCGAGTAAGGAAACCTGGTAGTTCACAAGGAAAAGGTACGAGCTCTGCAGAGTAGGAACCCGGTAGCTCTTTTCCTGATAAAGTACGAGCTCTGCTGAGTAAGTAACCCAGTAGCTCTATTCCTGAATAGATACGAGCTCTGCCGAGTAATGAACCCGATAGATCTTTTCTCAAGACATACGAGGTCTGCAGAGTAAGTAACCCGGTGGTTCTTTTCCCAAGAACATACGAGCTCTGCCAAGTAACGAACCCGGTAGCTCTCTCTCTCCCTCTCGTGAAGTAACTTGAGCTTGGTAGCTCTAATGGGCCACCCCTGGTTAAGGAACCCGATTACACCTAAAGAAAAGGAAGCGAGCCCTAGCAGCTCTAGGGAAATAACCCTGGGTAAGGAACCCGGCATACAAACATCCGCTAATAAAGACTAAGTTACATCTTGTATGCACACATGCATGCTACGTAAACCATTCAACTCGGCATTCCCATCTTGGTAGCCGACATCACATTACAAGGGATTGATATATATATATATATATAACTCGGCCTACCCATCCCGATAGCCGACATCACAACACAAGGGATTGACATATAACTCGGCCTACCCATCCTGGTAGCCTACATCATAACGCAAAGGATTGACCTATATATAACTCGATACAACAGATACACACTTTATCTTAACCATGAACACCACTTACAGACATCATCAATACATTTCACACAGAATATCAAACAACAGATACACACTTTATCTCAACAACAGATACACACTTTATCTCAACCATGATATCAAAATCATTATTAACACGATAAACTCCCCTTACCTCAACATGGATTCTTTTCTTTTAAACTTAACATGAGTTTTATTTCGAACGTAAGTTCTCCCAGCAACAAGGAATGAAATGATTATGCTCCGTTTACAAATTCCTCTTAAAGGAAAGGATTTTCCGCCGCTGCTATAGTGCTTCTCAAGAGTTTAAAGTGGTACAGAAGGTGGATGAAGAAAGATTTCTGGGTGCAAAGAGTTTTAGAGAGAGAAAAAGAAGAGAAACACGCACAGAAGTGAGAGTGAACCATGTTTTGGCTTCATGCACTGCTATTTATAGACGAAGTACTGAGGTAAGTTGCCAACAACTTGAATCAGCCAGCTATCACAGCCACCATAGTTACCAATTTATGTGATCAGACAGCTACCTAGAGCCACCGCCGTTTTTACTATGCGTGTACGAACAGCTTGTCTTAGCCACAAAATTTGACTCACGTTCAAGCACAATTACCAATGCACACACTTTACAGCAATTTGCAAGAATTATATTAAACAATTAATTAACACAAAATATCTTATTAACTTATAAATTTTCAGGGTGTTACAGTCTACACCACTTTGCCATAAAGCAATATATAATAACAACTACCAATACTCTGCCATTTTCGACTATAAGACTATGGGGTATGCCACCTTTGTCTAATAATTTGAATATTGCACAATTGAATATGCTCATGCCTCAAAGTCATATGTTATTCTTCCTATTATGGTTAGTATGCGAACAATTAGGCATTTAGAACTTGGGGGCAGTAGCCAAGGTTATATAGTGCTAAACAACTAAGAAATGTAGGTGTTCCCACTAAAGATAGGATAATAAGTGATGGTAGTATGATTTCAATTGGAGTTTCTAGCAAAACTTTGGCAGCATTTAGATAACAAATTGATCATAATAGTTGCAACACCCAAACAAAAATTATAACTCAGGCTGATAGAGAAAACTCTGTGTTATGTCATTTTTGCATTGTGTATTTTATTATAGTGATTATATGCTTTTAATTATTGATTTTCATACTTATTATATATGTATATAAGTATGTGATTAGTTTAGTGAAGCTTGACAGAGAAATAGAATTGCTTGAGATCAAATTTCATTTGTGAAAGAAATGTTTTGTGTACTGATTCGTAGTGTAATTTGTCTCTATGTAAGGTTTACTCTGAGTTCACTTATTCCTATGGAGGTTAGCACAATAATCAAGGAAGTTAGCATATTAATAGAAATGTTTAAGATAGGATTTACTAGTTTTGGCGAAAGTAGTTTTTACCATTTTTATCCATTTCTGGCTAAAAATTCAAAAGTGAAACTACCCATTTGTTGCAACCCATTGCACATTAACCATGGCCATCCAAGGGGTCATTCATGCTTCTCAATTGATCTTATCAATAGCATTAGGCCTAGCTTTGCATCATTTCTCACCATTTGTCCTTGAAAACCAAAAGTTGGACCTTCATTCTTTCCATCTTACACAAGACACTCAAGGAGGGAGGCTCCACCATTTTCATCTTCTTCCAAGCTCCATCTTAGTGTTATGAGACATCTTCTCTCAAAGCCTTGGTAAAAAGCCCTTAAACCTTTATTTTCTTCTTATTTCTTCCTCATTTTTGTGCAAAGCCCTTATGTTTGGTTCCAAAAATTTGTTTTTCATTCTTTGAAACTTGAGACTTCAAGATCTAAACCTTTGTTCCTTGAGAATTTTGTGGAATCTTCATTCAAGGTAAGGCAAGTCTTTTCACTTTTTGAACCCTAACCTTGTTCTCTTTGGAAGCTAGGCTTCATTACATGTTGTGATATTTAAAATTTTGTATCTGCTATCGTGATTGGAACTAGATACTATGTTATTTTTATGGAAGTTTTAAGGTTAAAAATAAGTTCTTTGGGTGTTCAAACATAGGTTAGCCTTAAATTTCACTTAAATCAGAATTTTCTAGCAAAAGTTATGAATAAAACAAGTTTAAGGACATTTTGTAGAATACAAATTTGTCACAAAATTGGATTGATTATTACAGCAGTATGAACCACTTTTCCTAAAGTTTTGACCTCAAAAATTAGTTTTTAGGTTTAAAAATGTAGGATAGCTTATAAGATTCATGAAAATTCGATTCCCGAAGTTCCTAGAACATTGAAAATAAGTTAGGAGTGAAACCTTAAAAACTGAGCAGCAAAGTAATTTTAGACAAACAACTTAACATTAGAATTCATGACTTTAGATAATTGACCATAGAATTATTTATTTTTTGAAACTGTTGATTTAATTGCTATATTATTGTTGAGATAAACTGCAAGATCTTATGACTGATACATGTTCTGGAATTTTGATGATTATTTGTTGATAAAATTAATGAGATGCATGCATGTATATTTTTTTTTTGAATGATAAGAACGACATAGTGTGAATTCTAACAATTGTATCTATAGCGTGCGAATTTACGTTTTGTTATATGTATCAGTATATTGTCATTTTATTTGTATGCGCTGTGGTTTGGGTTCAGTGGTGTCCAACCCTTGGAAAATTGTTTGAGATGTTTGTTAGATGGCTATAATTACAGTTTTTATGTTGTCCAATTGTTGTGTGACAAGTAGTTTTACCGCTTAAGGGGTCATGATTGGTTTCTTGAGAATAGTATGTAGGCATGAGCCTTGTCTTTCTTTCTTATTTATTTTGTACGTGTTCATTGATGCACGTGGCACGAGGGCTATGCACGCAATGCAATAGCAGCAGTCAAGAGGACTGGATAGAGTAAGGAATCAATGGTTTTATTTCTTCTATGAGAAGGTGAAGTTATGTTGAGAAAATGGATGATGGACAGAGATATACATTGGGGTATAGTGGGGGGAGAGGTTCAAAGAACATAGGGGAATTAGCAAGTGGTGACTACCTAAAATTTGGTGCACTCATTTGGAGCGGATAACTCACAAGCCTCACTTTAATACTCCTAACCGGCTCCGAGACTATGCTTTTTGAGTTGGGAGTTTGGGGATCGGTGTACGATGTATCTGTGTGTGCCAATCACTCCCGAATGCCATCCACATGATTTTGTAAGACTATCAAGACTTGGGAGGATTGATGGTAGAGGTTGGGCCCTAATAGCGTGTTAGTAATGCACTTAGGATCTCAAGAGTGTTGTTTGCTTAGAGAACCACACCTAATAGTTAAGTAGGTTGCATGTTTTCTTTGTTTGATTATTATTTTTTTATGGCGTTTGAGGAGCATGTGACTCACCCCTACAATCAACAACTTTCAGGTATGACGATGTCGAGTACAACAAGGCATTTGTAGGCTTGGCGTAGCTTGCAGAGAGAGGGTATGGCCTTGCATTGTAACATGAACCATGCGTTGCATCTGTCATAGTCGAGTCCACTTAGTGCAAGCAGATAAATCGATATTATGAAGATAGTCGCTTGTATCTCGGGATGAAAGAGCCACACCATGATTTGGAATTCCTATTGACTCCAATGGAGTATGATGAGTGGGGCAATGTTTGCCAATATAACGTGTATCAAGTACACCTAATGGACGTTATAGAGGACCAATGAGACCATTCAGACATGTTGTCCGAAGAGATCAAGGAGTACCAAGAACTTTTGAGGCAGTTGGAGCCGACGTCTGAGGAGGAGAGTGATGATTCTCCTAAGGATCCATCTTAGTTAGTTCAGTCATTCTAGTGTGATAAAGTGGTTTGCTCTGGTCCTAGGTTTCTTTACTGATTTTGATGTATTTGAGAGATATTTTCTCCACGGACATATATTTTGTGGTAGCAGGGATGTAAAAATGTATTTTGCTTACTATCACACTCTTATGGTTGTATTCATATATTTCTTTGTGACACTACTGGTTTTATTTTATTTATGTATCAAAGCTAAATTACTCTATATCTGTATTTATTTTAATTCGATGCAACTATTTAGTGTTTCCAATTAACGCATTTTGTTAAAAAAGACATAGGGAATGTTTTACTAATAATAAGTAATAATTAAAAAATGTGATGCGTATTTCTAAAATAAATTAAGTTAAAGAGTTTTCAAGAAATATTTTCAGTTTAAAATTTGAGGTGTTACAATAATCATGAAATGATCAATACTTTAACCTACCATATGGCATCGATTCTAAATCCTATGTTGAGAACTACCAATGAAAGTTATCAATGGATGAATGATATTTTGTCTCAAATTGGAGATGTCTTGACTATTCTTAGAAATCAGCTTACCAATAGACCAATAATTCATGAAATTCCAATAAATGAACAACCAGTCTAGAATAATAGAAATGATCTAGGGAATTGTCAAGCAAGGTTAGCAAATGAAGGATAACAACCAGTTGTTCCAAATCTTTTATTGGCCAATCGAAATCAAAATATTGATGAAGTTTTGCTCATTGTGCAACAAAATCAACTACTTAGGGGGCAAAACAAGAAAAATGTTGGGTTGGGCCATGATGTGGTTTAAAACCCACAAATTGGTCAAATGATAGAACAAGCCTTAAATAGACATGTTTTGAAATAGGATATGCACATCAACCTTATTTTGTTTATGTTTTTCCTAATTATGTGTTACAATTTGAGTTACTAAGGGATTATAAATCCCAAAATTCTAAAAAATTTCAAGAGACTCAGGGGAATCTACTATAGAACATGTGGCTCAATACCAAATTGAATGTGGTGATTTGGCCATAAATGAATTCCTTAAGGTGAAATATTTTCCTAGTTCTTTGACAAAAGGTTCCTTCATTGGTTCATTACTTTGCCACCAAATTCGATTTATACTTAGGCTCAAATATTTCATGAACATTTCTTTAGAGCACAAACTCGAGTTAGCTTGATTGATTTGGCCACTATGAGAAAATTTAAAAGTGAATCAATTGAGGATTATCTAAATAGGATCAGGCAAATGAAATCTAGATGTTATATACAAATTCCTAAACATGAATTAGTTCCAATAGCTGTTACAAGCATAGAATTTCTGATTCGTAAGAAGTTAGTGAATCTACAAATTAGGGATACGGCACAATTGGCAAAAAAAAAAGAAGGATCGAACAAATAAACTATGAAAAAGAAAGGAACAAGAAATTTGATAAAAATATGAAGGAAGAGGTTTCATATGTAGAAGCATATAATGATTATGATAATTCTGTAAATTTCCAAGATATAAATTTTGATGATGAGGAAAATGATATATATTTAGCATAATTACAACCATGTCCTCCTTTCATTTGTCAAATGTTAAAATCAGAGGAAAGTAGAAGTTTGCAAATTCGAAATATAGTTTTGACATCACTAAGGTTGATAAGATTTTCTACATATTGTTGAAAGATAAAACAAAATGCACTTAGTGATGATCATAAAATTCCTCCATTTGACCAAAGAAAAGGAAAAAGATATTACAAGTCTCACAATGTTTATGGACAATTAACCACATTTCAGAGATATGATTCCTAAAACTATTGATTAAGGAAGACTGAAGTTTGAAGAAAAACCAATGTAAGCGGATACTAACCCTTTCCAAGTCCAAGCAAGTCTAAGCCAATTTTTTTGAACCTGTCCAGATTCTGATGGGAGGGGCTTTGATTGGAATGTCCAAAGTTGAAACAACTTTGTCTGAAGATGAAGTCAATCAAGCACTAGAGGATTTTGAGAAGGAGGAAGAGTTTATGTTCCCACATGGAGGGATACTTTATTGGATTTTCTAATAAATAAGCAAAAGGCAGAAAACGAGGTTATGCTCTACCCTTGATGCAGTGCTATGTTTGACAAGTCTACATCAAAGGCTTTTAAAGCTTTTGAAATTCACATGAATTATCAGAAGATTCAAGAAGTAGATGCTAAAGGAAGGGAAAAAAAAACATCAACATGATTGTAAGCCAAGTCCAAAAGCCATATAATATCTTGCAAATGAGGACTTATGTCCCATATGTTGGGGTCCCTTCAAATAGGTGGATTTGACAAGGAAATTAAGGTTCATGTTCTTTCTGGCAAACATTTGAGGTGAATAGTTTTGTCCCCCAAAGAGATAGAACTACTAAGGGTTCCAAAAAGGGGTATTATCAATACCAAAACCCACCATGCGTGATCAAAACATGTCAAAAACCAGTGGAGGAGACATCCAAGGCTGGGGAAGAATTCAATTTTAGAGCAACAAAAGAACAATGGTACAAAGCCATCCATTTTTTGAAAAGAGTGAACCAATAGAAGTAGGTGAAGAGAACAAAGTGAATACCAATTTTTGTAAGTCAAGGTCTGAAGATTCCATTGAAACGATATGTGGAATTATTTTGATTCTACCTATTGAGTTCACTGAAGAATATCAAGCTCGTATAGTGATAAGGGATTATGCAAGGGAAAAGTGTTTTGAAGACCATTCTTTAAGTCCAAAGGTTGTTTGGGTGACTCAGGTATCTTGTTTCACTCCTCATCATAATGTTGTTATTTTCGATCCACCAACAAATGAGATGAAATCTCATATGAAGCGCCTCAACTTGACAGCCATGGTAGAAGACCAAATTATCAACAAAATCTTGGTGGATGGTGGAGCAGCTATCAACATTCTACCGAAATCTATGCTGAGGAGGTTTTATAAGACTATTGACAATCTTATTCCTCAAAATATTGTTGTTTATGATTTTTGTGGAAAGGCATCCAGTTCAAATGGAGTCATCTATGTAGATGTGTTTGGAAATTAAAGGAGGCCTATTGTGTTTGTGGTGGTGTCTTCTCAAGCAAGCTTTAACATGCTACTTAGAAGAGAATGAATTCATGGAATGGGTGTTGTTCCTTCAAATATGCATTAGAAAATATTTTTCTGGAATAAAGATGGTAAGTTTGAAGTGGTTGAGGCATATTAGACTTCTTATGGAGTTTATGTTTGTTTTGTTGACGAAAATGACCATGCATTACCAGTTACTACACCTTTAAATATTGAAGATTTTTATTATGTGAATAAGAAAACTAGTAAAGATGCAGATAAATTTTTCTATTGGGATCCCAATAGGGGATTTCTGTTGATTGATAAGGTCTTTGAAAAAATTGCCACCATCAAAGAGATATGAGCTCTTCGACATATTCAAGCTTTATGGCTCGAATTTCAACCTATATGGCTGATAGTTTGAAAGAAACAACTTTTGCAGCATTAAATGAGATGGAAATGACTACTGTGACTGTAAATAAAGAAGGGATGGCTATTAAGGTCACTAAAGAAAATTTGAATGATGAAAAGAGTATCACGAGGCTTAGAATAAAAAATAATGATAAGATGGTAGAAGATGATTTTGAGCAAAATGGTGAAAGGTTAAAATTAGATTGAATATATGATAATTTACCTTTAGGTTTCGAAAAACCATTGTCCCCTAATCTCAAGAAAATGGAGGCACAAGATCTAATAGAAAATTTAAGGACTGAAAATAATCGAAAGCCCACTTATGTTAGTAAATTGTTAGAATTAGGGCTTAGGGAAAAAATATTTCTTTGTTATAGGAGTTCAAGGATTGCTTTGCATGGGGTTATGAGGAAATGTCTAGACACAACAAAGATATGGTTGAACATAAGCTACCCATTTTCAAAGGAAGGAAACCTATTAAGCAAGCACCAAGAAGATTTACTCCTGATGTCATGGATGCGACCAAAGCATAAATCGAAAGACTGCAAAATATTGAGTTTATTCAGACAACCAAATATGTTGAATGGTTTGTAACATAGTCCCAGTAATTAAAAAGAATGGAAAAATGTGTGTTTGCATAAAGTTTGTGGATATAAATTCAACTTCTCCTAAATATGAATATCATATGCCATTTGCTGATAGGTTAGTAGATTCAACGAAAGGAAATGAAATTTTGAGTCTATTAAATAGATATTCAGGGAATGATCAAATATATATTGTTGAACAAGACATATCAAGAATTGCTTTACGATACCTAGGGGCATTAGGAACTTATGAATGAACATTTATGCCATTTGGTTTGAAAATTGTTGGTGCAACTTATCAAATAACTATGAATTTAATTTTTCATGATTTGATTGAAAAATTTATGTAAGTATATATTGATGATGTAGTTGTAAAATATAAATCGAAAAACAATCACCTTGAGCACTAGAGATTGTTATTCAAAAGAATGGGAAAATGATGGACTCCTAAAATTGAATCAAGTCCTGTTTGCCCTGATCTTCCATGCAATGAAAGTCAATCTTCAATTCAACTTCAAAACAGAGCATGCAACTCTTTCTTGAATGGGGCTGTTTATGTTTTCCTAATTTCAGAAGTGGATTATGGAAGAAGAATAGAAGTGGATTTGGATTGACACCATGGAATTGGAATTCCAATAAGTCTTGTAAGAATCACCACAATAGCTTAGAAGCCATTGATAAGAAACAAGAAGTTCTTCACTAAGAACAAGGGAGAATATCTCTCAACCTTCACACACAAAGTCCAGTCTAATTTCATTCAATGCAAAAGTTATCTTACAATCTGTTGTGATGTGGCTTATATAGGCCACAAATTACAAGCTAAATGAAATGAAAATGCACTCTAAATGAAGTCCAAATGTAGCTTACAAGACAAGCTTTTCAAAAATATCCTTGGACTTTCAAAATTAGCGCTTCTACAAAATCAACGGGTTTAATCGATTATTTCGTCCATATAATCGATTATTTAACCTAAATAATCGATCACTTGGTTTGGTAATCGATTATTTTGCTCTGATCCTTCCTGGAAACTGATATATGAGCAAAATAATCGATTAATTCGACATGTAATTGATTATTTTGCAACTGTTGATGTATTTTATAACCTTAGTCGATGGATGTAATTCTTTCGGTCTAGCTGATCATTCATCCACGAGTAAACGGTTACACCAGCTTGATCAGGGCCGACATAATACATAACAACGACTAGGCCCACATACTTGTGAACAATATATATATATAACCTCCTTGTAACAAGGGTTTTTATTGATATTCTTTGAAGACTACATAGATTTCATGATCTCCATGAAAGACTTGCACAGGCATAACATTCCCGGCTTACAAAATCAATTAATGAGAAACACATGAAAATATTATTCCTTGATCCCCATAAAAGACAAAGTCAATTAAGGGAAAACACACGGATGACATTAATATTTTTCCATGATCCCTATGACGGACTTGAAGTCAATTAAAGGGAAACACATGGTGAAATTATTAATCCATGATCCCTATGACGGACTCGAAGTCAATGAAAGGGAAACACATGGATTTTACCACGGTATCGCGCTTTTAGCTGTAATATATCTTTAACTTGTCGGCATTCCATGTCCACTTGACATGTTTTCCTTCCAGAGTCTTTAATGTATATGCTCCTTGTCCCAAATTTTTAGTGACCCGGTACGGCCCTTCCCAATTTGGTGCCAATTTTCCATCTCGGGCATTTTTATTCTCGATATCTACTCGTCGTAGCACGAGATCCCCCTTTTTGAAGGACCTCGGCTTAACATTTTTATTAAATTTCTGGGCCGACATTTGTTTCGTATATAGATCTCGGTGATGCGCCGTGTTGCGGACTTCCTCTATCAAATCCAACTCGGCGGCCAATGCGGCGTTATTGTCTTCTCCTGATTGAGACATACGTTGCCTTCTCCATGATGATTGTCTGATCTCCACGGGTATCATGCTTCACAACCATACGTCATTCTAAACGGAGTTTCTTTAGTAGCTGTTTGGGCCATGGTTCTGTATGCCCATTTGAGTCGGCTTCCAGCATTCGTTTCTTTAAGCCGTCAAGAATAATTTTGTTTGCCGCTTCTGCTTGGCCGTTAGACTGTGGATGTTCTACCGATGCAAATTGATGTTTGATATGGAATTCGACCATCATGCCTTGGAATTTCTTGTCAGTGAATTGTGTCCCGTTGTCTGTGACGATTTCCGCCGGAATTCCGAATCTCGCTATTATGCTACGCTCAAAGAATTTTTGGACACGGGCCGAGGTGATAGTGGCTAAAGGCTCGGCCTCAATCCATTTGGTGAAGTAGTCGACAGCTACTATTAACCATTTCATCTGACCTTCCATCGCCTTAAATGGTCCTAAAAGGTCCATTCCCCATTTGTAGAAAGGCCATGGTGCCGTGATTGAATTTAGCTCGGATGGAGGGGTCCATAATATCTTTGCATGCTTTTGACAACTGTCACATCTTTTTACGTGCCCTGCTACGTCCACCTTCATCATCGGCCAAAAGTATCCGGCACGAAGAGCCTTTAATGCTAAAGCCCTCGCACCCATATGCTGGCCGTTAATGCCTTCATTTATCTCAGTGAGTACGTATTCGGCTTGGTCCGAGCTTAAGCATAGTAGCATTGGGGTGTGGAGACCTCGGCGGTATAACTCGCCATCCACTATTGCATACATAGAAGCATCTCGGATTAACTTTTTTGCTTCTATTCCTTCATCTGGTATTATCCCTTGTTCTAGATAATTGATGATAGGCCTTCTCCAGTCTTTGGCTACTAAAATCACCATGATGCATGCAGGTTGGGCGAGTTCCTACTGGATGATTGTTCTTTGATTACCCGTTCCTTTAGTGCTCGCCAATTTTGATAATATATCAGCTCGAGCATTCTCTTCCCTCGAAATATGGGCTACGGTAACTTCATCAAACTCGGCTATCATTTCCTTCACTTTTGCAAGATATTTTGCTAATAAAGGACCCTTGGTTTGATATCTCCCTTCAATTTGTGCTGAGACAAGTTGTGAATCAGTAAAGACATTGACTCTCAATGCTCCATGTTCTTTCACCTGCTTTAGCCCGACTATCAATGCTTCATATTCCGCTTGATTATTGGACGTCGGAAAATTAAGCTGCAACAATTGTTCGAGTGTTACGCCTTCGGGATTTTCAACAATAATCCCGGCTCTGCTTCCTTTGGAATTGGATGAGCCATCAACATATACTTTCCACGGAGCATTTCCCGATTAAGTAGAAGATGTCGGGGTCAGCTCTACCACGAAATCGGCGAGAGCTTGAGACTTGATGGCGTGACGGGCTTCATATTTGATATCAAACTCAGATAACTGGATAGCCCAATTCATCATTCTTCCCGCCAAATCTAGCTTGTGTAGTACATGTCGGATGGGTTGACTTGTTCTCACGATAATGGTATGGCTTTGGAAATACGGGCGAAGCCTTTTGGCCGTTGTGAGTAGAGCGAAAGCCACCTTCTCGAGCTTCTGGTATCGTAACTCCAAGTTCTTGAGAGCTCGGCTTACAAAATAGATCTGCGATTGAGACTTGTCCACCTCTCTGACTAGAATGACACTTATGGCTTCCTCTCCAATCGAGAGATACAAAATAAGTGTTTCTGCGGGGTCTAGTTTCGAGAGTACTGGGGGTGAAGCCAAACATTTTTTTATCTCCTGAAAAGCTTCCTCACACGCTGGGTTCCATCCTACATTTGCCTCCTTTTTTAATAGTTTAAAGAAGGGAAGGGCCTTTTCCGCGGATTTTGGGAGAAACCGCGTTAGGGCCGCCATTCTTCCTGTCAGCTGTTGGACTTCTCGCTTGTTAGCGGGAAATTGCATGTTGAGGATGGCCTTGCACTTGTCTGGATTTGCTTCTATTCCCCGGTGAGTCAACATGAATCCTAAGAACTTCCCGGCCTTCACTTCAAAAGCACACTTCAACGGATTCAAGCGTATGTTGTGCTGCCTTAGTTTGTGGAAAGTTTCTTCTAGATCCCGGATGTGATTTCCATGTGTCGATGTCTTCGTGATCATGTCATCGATATAGACCTCAATATTGCGCCCAATCTGATTAGCGAAAACTTTGTTCATCATTCGTTGATAAGTCGCTCCAGCATTTTTTAATCCGAAAGGCATTACATCATAGCAATAATTTGCTTCGACACCTCGGAATGCCATTTTTTCCTGATCATCCGGATACATGGGTATCTGATTGTATCCAGAGTAAGCGTCCATGAATGACAACAACTGGAAGCCGGCGGAGTTATCTACAAGTTGATCGATGCTCGGCATCAGGTATGAATCCTTGGGACAAACTTTATTCAAATCTGTGTAATCAACACAGACTCGCCATTTCCCATTGGACTTTTTCACCATCACAACATTGGAAAGCCACGTGGTGTATTGTATTTCTCTTATGAATCCAGCTTTTAGCAATTCCTTAATATGCTTCTCCAGTGCTTGCCTTCTATCCGGGCCGAGCTTCCTATTCTTCTGAGCCACTGGCTTAGAGCCAGGTACATAGCTAATTTATGGCAACAAAAAGTAGGTTCGATTCTGGGAATCTCGAAAGCTTTCCAAGCAAACACATCTTGATTCTCCCTCAGGCATTGGATTAGGTTGCCTTTGGTTTTTGAATCGTTCTGTTTGCTTATCTTCGTGATCTGTTCTGGGGAGCTTCCGATCTGAATGTCTTCAAGCTCGTCTACCGGTTCTGGCCTCCATCTTCAATATCTCGCATATCCAGCTCCACAAGATTAACCAGCTTTCGGGATGAATGTCTCTCGATTTGTTGTTCTGTCGGATCTCCTTGCTTTATCCGAGGTGGGGAGGATGGGCTGCCTTCAGTTCCCTGGATTGTATAGCATTGTCTGGATTCCTTCTGATCACCACAGATTGTAATGACTCGGCCGAGGTGTCCGATCATCTTCATCTTCTGATGCTTGGTGGACATCAATATGTCCCATTTATGAAGCGTTGGCCTGCCCAGTATAATATTATATGGTGAGGTGAACTCGGCGACAGTAAATGTGACCCGATCCATTTTGAAACCTTCCTTTGTTCCCAACGTAAGTTGGAGATCAATCGCGCCTTTCAGGCCAGTGCCTCCACCATTAAAGCCTATCAACATAGTTTGGTATGGTTTCAAGTCGTCTTCTTTCAAGTTCATCTTTTTGAATGCACTCAGGTTGATGATGTCGGCCGAGCTACCATTATCAAGGAACCCGGAAATTAGCCACGGTCCCTGTTATGACGAGACCGTCCTCGTGATCGGGCACCACATCTTTCATGTCTTCTTCAGTGAAATAAATTATCGGGGACGCGGCTTTCTTACTGCTTTCCTTGAATCTCGGTTGATCTCTCACCGACATGACTTCTTTGAGGTATTTCTTTCGCCGGTTAGCAATGTCGCCTCCACCTCCCATGCCCCCCGAAATCACGTTACATTCGAATTCGAGTTCTGGGAAATCATCCTTTTTGCTTTTCTTATCATCTCGATCTTTATTCTCCTGTTGGCTTTTTCTTTTACTTTGGTGCCCTTGGGTTCGGATGACATATTGTCGCAATTTGCCTTCATGAACAAATTTCTCTATCGCGTCGCGGAGCTCCCAACACTGGTCGGTCGTATGACCCGATCCGTTGTGAAAGTCGCAATATCTGGAGTAATCTAATCCTTCCTTTTTTGTTATCGGTCGAGGACGATCTACTTTCCTCATCTCCGTGAAAGCAACTTCTTTCCATATCTGACCTCGTGTAGCAGTCAACGATGCATACTTGTCAAATTTCCATTCGTACCTCCTAGATCTGAAGCCGGGGTCGAGAACATTTCGTGGAGGTCAGCTGACGGGAAAGTTTGCAGGATGCCGGCTGGGTTGTGCATTCTCCTGACGTCGGTTCCTCGGTGATAAGGGTTCCCTATTCTCCCTCGAAGCCGAATTGGCAATTTCCATTTGCTCCAATTCCAAATATTTCTTGGACCGGATCCTAAATTCATATAAGGATTTCACAGGATCTTTATAAATTGATTTTGCGAGGCGGGATGATCCATTAAGTCCGACTGAGATGAGATGCACGTGGACCTTTTCTTCCAAACCTTGCACTTGTAAAGCGGCTTCCTTAAATCGATCCAGATAGCTCTGCAAAGTTTCTCCAGGCTGCTGGCGTATTTTACCCAGAGCGAACTTGGACTTGGGCTGTTTCTTGCTCGTTGCGAAATTCAACAAGAATTTCTGTCCAAAATCTTCAAAATTTCGGATAGAACATGCCAACAGTGTATGAAACCAGGTTTGGGCAGCTCCCGTCAAAGTAGTAACAAAAATTCGTGAAATTATAGGTTCGTCTATACCTCGAACGCATATTTGTATGTCGAACTCGTCAATGTGCACCTGAGGATCCTGGCTCCCATCGTATTTGGATAAGAAGGAGCCATCAAAGTCTTCCAGAAATTGGGCACCCACTATTTCATCGACGAACAGGCTATTATTCTGTTGACCTCAGCGATACTTCCTCCGATAAGTACCATCTTCTCGTCCAGGCCGACGTATGATTTCTCCTGCTAGTCTATCCACAATAGTACGTTCTGGGATTGTGGTAGAGGG
Source organism: Glycine latifolia (assembly GCA_013407115.1). Taxonomy (NCBI): domain Eukaryota; kingdom Viridiplantae; phylum Streptophyta; class Magnoliopsida; order Fabales; family Fabaceae; genus Glycine; species Glycine latifolia. Next base: position 225,769 of record QARZ01000596.1, on the reverse strand, counting down.
AGTGCGAAGTCCGTCATTATTGTAAAACAAAGGAACACTTCAAAACAACCAAGAGGGGGGGTGAATTGGTTGAACCTTGGTCAATTAAAATTTAAATCAGAGTTATCAAAGGATCTTTATCACTTTAAAATGTTTTAACACCAAGAATCAATATTCAATCAAACTTCCTTTTTCCAGAACACAAGAAACCAGAATTTAACTTTCTGTGTAAATGAAATTGATTCACAAACAAAGCAATTAAGAAACAACTAATGAGAAGAAAGAATAGGCACAGATTTATACTGGTTCACCCCAAAAACTATGAGGCTACATCCAGTTCTCCCACTCAAAACTAGAGAGGAGTTCCACTATTGTAACAAAATATCCTTACAAGCAATTTACACACTTCTCTTCATCAACCCTAGATGAAGTTCAGAGATCTACAACACTAGTAGAACCTTAGAAGCAATTACCCACACTGAGAACACTACTCAGCTGAATCCAGAGAAACCCTATCTCTACACTTGCAAGAAATCCACTTACAATAGCCTATTCTATTACAAGAATACAAAATATCAATATTACACCTTCAAAGATAAGGAAAGAAATCACCTGATGATCAAAGCACGAAATGCAAATGATTAAGAATCACAGATGAATGCAAATCAATGATGTAGAACAGCTTTCCTTAGTCTTTGAAAAAGATGGTTTGCTTTTCAACTCCTTAATGACCCATGAATGAATTGATGAAAGCAAAAACCTAATAAACCCTTGAAAGAACCTTTTTTGAAACTTAAGAGAGCTCTTGAAATGTTCTAAGATCGAAAAGTTGTTTCTGTTTTTTCTTTCTTTTACATAGAAGGCAAGGGTTATATTTATAAGAATTTTCGTAACTCATTTAATCGATTAAATCGGACCTTGTAATCGATTACCAACAGTTCTTGGTGACTTCTTGTTTCAAATAACGAGTCAAATAATCGATTAAAACGATTCGTAATCGATTAAACAAGAAAGCACAGAATATTCATTACGAATGGTAATCGATTACATCACATGGTAATCGATTAATACAGTCTGAATGTTAATATGTTATAACGTGGTAATCGATTACATAATGTGGTAATCGATTAAAACAGTCATTTAGTCAATATGAATGAATGCTAAGCTTCAAATAATCGATTAATACGATGCAGTAATCGATTACAATGTTCTTGATAATTTTCCAGAAAAGCTTAAGAACAAAATAATCGATTACGATTTTGTCTTAATCGATTAAAACAGTCCAATTCTATTTTTTCCAAAATACTGATGAATGCAAATAATCGATTACTGAATTTCTGTAATCGATTATTACAGTCTTTGTCTATATTTTCAAAATACTTAGCTTTTTCTTTAATTTGTTTAACATTCTATTTAATGCAATGCTTTAATATGTGTATGAATGAGATGCATGCACAGCTTTGATCATTATAATGATTTCAACCCTTTTACATTTAATCACACACTTTTGTTCTTCAAGGATTGAACCATGTTGAATGCCAAAATATCCAAGCCTCTTGTTGCTTGATTCTTCAAGTATTCTTCATACATCTCCCCCTCAAATCAACAATCTCCCCCTTTTTGGCTTTAAACATGCCAAATTTCAGTTTGAAAAGCAATGGGTAGTTGTGATTGAATGGAAAAGCTTCATACACTTTTGCACTTTGTTAAACACCTGAAAATTTTAAAATTCCTTCCAAGAACAAGTGTTAAATGCATCTGTAATGGATATAAGTATTAAATCCTTTCATGTTAGGTTCATAGAAATTTATTTCAATCCTTAACTCCCCCCTTAATTTCCCAAAACGTGCAACTGTAATTTTGCTTAGTTATTGACACAAAAACAGGGGCAAACAGAGATATATGCAGAGCATATTGATTTTAATTGATTTTCAATTTATTCTCCCCCCTATTTGGCTTTTTAAAGACAAAAACTAAGTGCACAGCGGATATAAACAGAAACTGAAACATTATATTGCATTAATATAGGTAGAAGGGAGTACATAAGGAAACGAAAATAGCAAATACATGTAAACATATATTGAAAATAGAACTAAGTTAGCCTAAAAGTCTTCAGAATCATCCATCCTAAGAGTTGCTTCTATATCATCTAATCTATCATTAATCTCCCTAAAGGAGCCTTGAACTTCAGCCTTCAAATCATGGTGCATTTGCAGAAGTCCATCCATTTTAGCCAGCATGAGTGATTCGAATTGAGTATGCAAAGGCTGTTGAGAAGATGAATCTCCACTTGCAGAATCACCACCAAGTTCTTCACTATCAGCAGCTTCTTGGGCTTGTTGCTGAGGCACATTTTGAGGCTGTGGAGGCTGTCCACCCATAATCCAGCCATCAGGAGTTTTGTGACGTGCAGTGTGTGCTGTGTGAAAGGAAAAGAAAGAGTCAGAATGTGTGTATGTGTGTACCTTTCTCCATCGAGGATACTCTATTTATAGGATACTGACCTGGACCCTGGTGGAGTGGTGGTTGAAGCCCATTATCTCTGATTAAGATATTCAGATTATCTAAATAAATGATCAGTAGTCGTTGTGATTATATCTTCTGTTATATCTTCTATCTTTTGATGGATAAGATATTGAGTTGTTGAGAGTTTGAATATTTGAAGAAGATAAATGGGCCTATCCGTAACAAGCCCCATTCAAGAAAGAGTTGCATGCTCTGTTTTGAAGTTGAATTGAAGATTGACTTCCATTGCAAGGAAGATCAGGGCAAACATGGATTGAGAATGAATAATTTGAAATGTGCTTTTGGTTTGCCTATAGGTGAATTCTTGGGTTTTGTGATCTATCAAAAGGGAATTGAAATAGATAAGAATATGGCAAAAGTGATTTTGAAGACTTGCCCTCCAAAGAATAAAAATCAACTTCAATCATTATTGAGTAAGGTGAATTTTCTTAGAAGGTTCATTTCTAATTTGTCAGGAAAAACTAAGATGTTTTCTCTGACAGTCATTTTCGTTGGATTGAGTCACTACCACTCAAATCCTCAAACACCAACAATGCCACTCTCGAAAATATAATGGCTCTCGATTCGAAAGTTGTAGTGTATGTATTCATCCCACTTTTAATGAATTTATGTTTCATTTACCTTTTTGTATTTCTTTGAACCTTTATCTCTTTTCAATTTTCATTTCTTCTCTAAACTCTACTTTTATTCAATTCCCTTCGCATGTTATTATCGAATTCATAAGATATTGCATGATTAAAATTATTATTGAAAACTATTACTATAAAAAAAACACTATTAATGAAAATTGTGACTATAGAAATTGTTAGAAAAAATGTTTATATAAAACCTTTTACTATGGATATTACTATTGAGATTATTATTACTATTTTCTTATGTTGAAAACTCTAATTTTTTTGTTCAATTAAAAAAAATTACAATTGAAAATAGATTATATGTCTCACTTTTAAAGATTTATTTGTTAATAGAATCACTAGTGAAAATGGACTTCTTTGAAATATAAAATATTTTCAAAAACCTATTAACAATTTTCACGGTTAACAATAATATAAATATTTATTATATATAACTAAAATTTATAGTATTTAATTATCTAAATTATATAATTATTAAAATTTATAATAAGTAAATATTTTTAAGAATATAAATTCCATATTAGTTTTATGATAGAAAATTTATATGTGATATATAAAGTTGTTGTTAATTATTGATACTTTCTTTTAAAAAAATGTTAGAATTTAATTTATAAATAAAGATGAAAAGGATATATTGAAAGAGATGAGCAGTATAGGAAAAATTCTTTAAGTTCTCTTATCAAATAAAAACTTCTAAACTTATTGTATGTTATTGATGAAAAATTCTTGAAAATACTTTAATTTAAAATAATGATGAATTTTAATTATATTGTAACTTATATAATTAGAAGCATTTATTTATATAAAATAAACATGTGTATGTTGTGCAATGTACATATTAAAATACTAGTGAAAATTAAATGAGATAAAAAGTTTTAAGAAAATCACAAAATTACTCTCATCAAAGAAAAACTCTTAAAAATTATGTCGGATAACTTTTGAAAACACTACCATTCTATCAAGATAATTTTTCAAATTTTTACACTATGATATGCTAGCTTTGGAATAAATTGTTAATCAGTAACCTTGACGTGAAAAATCCAATAGAAGATGATTCCTTAAAGCGGTGTAGCTATCTGAACGGCTGAATTTTTGAGTCAAAAAGAAGAAAAACTCGTAGAAGGGTGGAAGACCATAAATTAATATCCAATAGAGGTGGAAGGAATCAAAGAACTATATGTGAATACCGAGAATGGAATATTAATTAAAGAATATCAAAAGTCTTTTATCTGTTCGTTGTGTTTATTTTTGATGTGGAGGGCTGAGGAGGGCATAGATAAACTCACATCACATTCTTTACTTTATGCTGCCGGCCAGCACCACCCCAGGTAATTCCTCGCTTCTTTTACTAAACGCTAAGGTGATTTAACATAGATATAAGTAATGTTGTCTTTTATATAATGTTTCATAATCCTTCATATACACATACGTCTTAGTTAATCATAAAAATGAATACATGTTTTCGTGGCTATTTAATTATTATTTAAAAAAAATACTTCCTTACTTTTTAAAGTTTTTTAATTTTTTGGGAAACAAGTAATTACTTCTTATATTTAATTTAAAATCATGTTTTTTTATAACCAAGTGATTAAACATAAATAATTAATATATTAAAGGTTAAATCGTTTTGATAATATCTGAATTTTAGCAAAAATTATTATGAATCAGATTTTACTTATTTACTTAACAAACTCTGAAGTAGTTAGAATTTTTTTCTTTTGATGAATCAGAAGATTAAACAAATAAAAAACTATGTCTTCCTGCCAATTTTTTTTATAAAAAAAAAAAACTATTTCTAAACATCTAGTATTTATCTTTCTAATAGAACCTTACTACTTGTTAGCGACACAAACCCCGTATAATGTAAAATTGCAAATGCTTAATGTGGGAAAGGGGTATATATACTGCATTAGGAAAACCGTCCACAAATTCCTAACCAATCTTATTCAATGGATAAGTAAGAGTGTTAGTTAGCAAGGAAGTTTAAAATTTGGTCTTAGATAAATAAAAAATGTGAACAAATTTTCAGTATGGAGAATAGATTTTTGCAAAAAAATCTAGAAAATCTACACAATGTTTACAAAAAAATTATATCCCTAATATCTCAAAATGAAATCTATCACTAAAAAAAAATGAAAAAGATCTTGAGAGATCTTACATCTTACATGACACTATGAGATTCATCAAAAAATACTCTAAGATTTGAATTTAAAATCTATACTAAACTCTAAATTAAAAAAAGCTCTAACATTAGTCTCGCTTACGAATCTTATCTTAAATTCTTAATTAACAAGATGGCTTCAGCAAACCTCTATTTTTTCTCTTCACGCCTGGCTACACACTATAAAACCAAGCTTCTGCACGTCTTGCATGCAAGGTGTGCTCAACACGTAATCTTCCTAGCTTAAACCTATTTGACACAAACAAAATTGCCACCAAGAGCCAAGGTCTACAAAACACCTTTTGTCTAAACATCTCAAAACTAGTGATCCCCTCAGAGTTTGTGAACTAAAAAACCTCTATATATCAATGGGGAATAAAAACTCAGCAATTTCAAAGGCACATAGCAGCCAGAGACCAAAGGTTGCTTCAATAGAGCCACAACCACACTATGTTGTTTCGATGCAAAGCAAACTCTCGACAAAGTCAGAGGTGGTGAGTCTTTGGGCTTACCCAACAGAACAACAAGGTGAGAAAGAGAAACCAGTACTATGTGATGATCACACTTTCTTCAATTACATTCAACGTACTAAGTATAAAATCAAGAGCAAGTCAAACATTAATGGCTGCGATGCCGAGCAGAGTTACCCTGCAGCACCTGCAGATGTGGCCAACCGTACCAACATCGACAAGGAAAACGAAAGAGACCCTTTTTCAGATTATATTCAGAGCGCTAGGAAGAAGTTGAGAATGAGAACTTTATCCAGAAATAATAGTTCTTTCAGAAGAGGGTAAGATCCTGAACATTCAGTTAGAGCTAATGCTAGCTAGCTTGGACGCCATAGAATGTGGATTATAGTAATGTAATGTTGGTGACTTGTTCATCTCATGTATGTTTTGTACCTTTAGTATTCGTTGTTGTGTGGAGTCTGTTAGAATAATTAAGGAGAAACTCTTCTGTCTTTTTCAAGAAAGTTTCTCTTGTTTTGTATTATCCTAAGTGTAATATTAAAATACGACGAGATAGTGAATGTTGTTAAATTAGAGTTAACTATATAAATTTGCTCTCTTACAAAACTGAATTCACTTCTCTTTGTATCTGATTGTTTGTGTAGTATATGAGTGCACATATCTTATAGAAACAAATACTAGATGGGCTGGTTTCATTGAATTTTCAACAACAGAACTCTTCCAATTTTCCTTTATAGCAAGTAGTGAAGTAAATAGACATGACTATTTATGCTTTATTTAATTTAAAATTAATATATTTTTTATAAATTGGTTCTATTTGGTTCATTGTAAAAATGGATAAAATATTACAAAATTGTAAAAAAAAACATCGGTTCATCTAAAATCAATGTAGAAAGTGTGTTTACAACATCGGTTTTGATAAAAAAAAAAATGATGTTATAAAGGCACTTTCAACATCAATTTTGGCCAAAATCAATGTCGTAAGCACATTCTACAACGGTTATGGCAAAACTGATGTTATAAAGGAACTTTCTACATATAAAACAACATTGATTTTTGTAAAATCCGATGTTTAATTATGCAAAACAATATCTATTTTTTTTAAAACCGATGTTTTTACATATTTTACATTTTTTTTCATTAATTTCTTATCAAATAACATCGATTTTTCTTAAGAACCAATGTTGTAAGTTATGTTAACATCGATTTTCAAAAATCGATGTTAACGTTGATACTTTCAACGTCGGTGGTTTCAATATCGGTTAAAAACCAATGTTGAAAATCCAAAAAAAATCAATGTGGAAAGTCATTTTTCTAGTAGTGCTTGTCTCAATCCATCCTCCGTTGCTTAATTCCTTAAAGCTCATTCATGCTACTTTTGCTCCAAATGCACGAGTAAGAGTTTGAGTTCTTGAAGATTAAATTTCATTGCAAGATAGATTAGAGAAATCAATATCTAATGAGGTTAGAGATACAACATGTGGAATCTAGAGCTTAATCCTTGTGAAATTCTTCTTCAATTTCAATTTATATAACTACTCAATCGAAAATCCATAAATCTTAGATTTACTTATAGCTTTCTTAAATTTCTTTAAACTCTTGGTGGATTGAGTCTTGTCTTGTGTTCATACATCTTTCCTAGTGATTAGTTTCAGTTTTCGAAATTTCTTTTTCATCTTATGTTATTCATCTTCCTTGTTCTTGGTAATTTTCTAGTTTTGATTCTTGTCAACTTGTGTTAGGAGTTGTTTGTGTGTTGTAAAACCTCTAGTTTTGATTCTAATCTCATGTTGAAATCTGAATTGAGTTGTTAGAAACAAATTTTACAATTGTTATGCATTGTTTTTTCGTGATTCATCACATTTCTTTAAGTAATTTTGAACTTGTACAAAAGCAAAATAAAAACTTATAAAAATGTTGTGAAAGAAACAGGAATAGACAAAAGAAAAACAATTAGGTATAGCCAAAGAAAATATTTAATTGGTGGCTTGAAAAATAAAATAAAAATAGAATTTAGAAGCAAAGAAAAGTTACAAAAGTTACAAATTCAAATTTCCTTTGAACCACAAATTGAGTGAACTTGTATGACATGTAAATTTGGTGAAATTTGGCTTCTAACACTTGAATTTGCTTAGTGTATCTCCTTGTGTAGTTTTGGTCCAGCAACTATCCTTGAATTGTCTCATTGAATTTCAATTTGAGTTTGTGTTATCCTTAATTTTAGCTTTTGTTGCTTGTCTTTTAAAAATTCAAAGGTTTTGTCTTAGAGTTTTCTTGTTCTTGGACTCTTGAGTATAGCCTAGAATTGTTTCCTATTGCACTTTAGTAAAGAACCTTGATTGGATTGAAAGTTGTTGCTTAAGAGCTACAGAGGAACAAGAGTGGGAAAAGGCAAGGGAGAACTTTAGAGAAAAACCCTACATAAAGTGTGTGAACAAGAGTGTGAGTGACAAACACTTAGAGAGTGGTGATAATTTTCTTATATACTTGTGTTTTTTCTAACCATTTCTTTTGAAGGATGAGCTCAATAGAAGAATAAGCTTTGTCACCTAAGACCTCTAGGTTGATGAAGGCTATTACAACACAAATGGAGGAATTACAAACCAAAATAGAGGCAAGATTTGAGGAGTTCAAAGTGAGACACAAATAAGGAGTAATCCAATTGGGAGTGTGGATGAAGAGGCTTATGAGGATAGGAGCGTGAGTGAATATGCATCCTCTCATGGAGGAAATTATGAAGAGGAAGGGAATGAGAGGGAGGAATGGAGAGAACACAATAATAGGAGACAAAATCATAGGAGACAAAATAGAGAGGAGGAAGATTGGAGGTTTAGGATATATGAGAGAGAAAAGAGAAATGGAGGATTGAGTGGAGTGAAAATTAAAATTCTAAAGTTCCTTGGCACTTATGATCTCGAAATTTACTTTGAGTGGGAGATAAAAGTAGAGAAAATTTTCTCATGTCAACACTTTGATGAAGAAAAGAAAGTGATTCTAGCAACTCTGTAATTTGGTGGCTATGCTTTGGTGTGGTGGAACCAAATTCAAATTGACATAGGGAGGATGAGGAGGCCAAGAATCAATTGCTAGAATGACTTGAAGGGGTGCTTGAGAGAAAGATTTGTTCTCACTTATTACTCAAGAAAAGTCCACAACAAGCTCCAAAGACTATTTCAAGGCTACAAGAGTGTTGATGACTACTACAAGGAGATGGAATTGATGATGATAAGGGCTGAAATTGTGGAGAGCCAAGAGGCAACCATGGCTAGGCTCCTTCATGGCTTGAATAGAGACATTCAAGATGTGTTGGAGCTACACTCCTATGGCACAATTGAGGAGCTAGTCCACAAAGCTCAAAGAGTGGAGAACAACTCAAAAGGAAGAAATCTTCCAAAACCAATGGGGCTGGAAGAACAAGCCTTGGAGGGAGGTTTCTCAAGTGAAAAATAAATAGGAAAAGGTAGAGAGCTCAAGCAAAAAAATTCTGGACCATACTCACCAAAATCAAGCAATATCAAGTGTTTTAAGTGTCTTGGCAAGGGGCACATTGCGTCACAATGTCCCAACAAGATAACAATGATTTTGCTTGAGGATGGAGGCATAGAGAGTAAGTCTTCAAGTGGCTCAACTAGCTCTTCAAGTGAAGAAGAAGAAGAGCTTACACTTGTGAAAGCCATTGAGGGTGATCTCTTGATGGTGAGGAGAATGTTAAGCAATTTTTGCATTGATAAAGAGGAGAGAAAATATTTTTCACACAAGGTGCTTAGTTGAAGACAAAGTGTGCTCACTTATAATTGATGGAGGCAGCTACACCAATGTGGCTAGTACAAGGCTTGTAGATGAAAATGATATAAATATCTCACACTTAACCAAGAGGGGGGGTGAATTGGTTAGACCTTGGTAAATTAAAAATTTCTTCAATCAAAAACAAAGTTCCTAGGATCTTTATCACTTTTCAAAACCAAGAAACTTTATTTAATCAAGTAGCTTAGCCCAAGGAATTCAATGAATCAAAAATTATATAATTGGTCAATCAATTTAATCAAGAACACAATGAATATAATGAGTTAAGGGATAAAGAAGCAAGACACAATCAGATTTATACTGGTT
>QARZ01000596.1:105208-215788 GCA_013407115.1 Glycine latifolia | reverse complement strand
ATTATGCCAGTTCAACATGATTTTCTCAAAACATTGAGTAATCGATTGCGAACTCTGGTAATCAATTATTCCAGTAAAACTTGCTTTTCTTAAAGGTTATGTAATCGATTACGAGAAATGGTAATCGATTATGGCAGTGCAATCTTAAAATCATATATAGCCATGTAATCGATTACGACTTAATAATAATCGATTAAAAAGTTCAACAAGGCAGTTTATATGAAAACGAAGGTCAAATAATTGATTAATCTGATAGGTAATCAATTATATTGTTCTTGAAAGTTTTCGAGATTTGACGAAGAACAAAATAATCGATTAAGCGATTAAGGTAATCGATTATTGCAGTGTAAAATGTTTTTTCTTTTAAAACCTTTGAATCAATTTAAAACCTTAGTCAATTTGCCAAAGCCTTGTGATTTTTGTTAAACCAATTAAGTTAAATATGGATTAAATGAATGCAATGCACTTGGATCACCAGAATTGTTTTTCTCTTACACATTTCATACTAAATTATCTTCAAGGCATCCATTGCATGTTGAAAGCTCAAAACCAAAGCTTGAACCAAATTTCTTTGCATTCCTTAAGTAGCTTCCCCTGAATCCAACAGTAGAGAAATTACACTTGCTAACCACAAGTCATCCTAGGCCATACAAGCTCCAATGACTTAGTGAGAGTGGAAAAATGGTGGTAAATTCTCAAATGCTCATTCATTTTTCTATTAACTCTTATAAGGATGAAGTTCTTTGTGACATTGTAACTATGGAGGCTGGACATATTCTTCTTGGAAGGCCTTGGCAATATGATAGAAAAGTAATACACAATGGCATGGAAAATACTTTTGAGTTTGAGCACTTAGGCAAGAAAATTATTTTAAGACCTTTGACTCCTAAACAAGTGTGTGAAGGTCAAGTGAGGATTAAAGGAAAAAGAATTCAAGAGCTTATAAAAAATACTGCACTTGATAGCAATAAAAAAAGGCAAAAACAGTGAGCTATCCAAGAGGAAAACTAGTGAGAAAAAAAGAAAGAAAAAAGAAGAAAAAAAATTGAGAGCAAAAAAATTCATGAGACCAAAGAGAGTTTATTCTTGAGAGAAAAAGAGGTCAAGAGAGTGTTATTAGCAATACAACCTCTTTATTATATGGTTCCTAACTCTATTTGTTTGCATGTTGAAAAGAAGGAGAAAAATTGCCCATAGCGATGCAATCTCTTTTGGAGGAATATAAAGATGTTTTTCCAAAAACAATTCCTAATGGCTTGCCTCCTTTAAGAGGCATAGAGCACCAAATTGATTTAATTCCAGGTTGTTCACTACCTAATAGGCCAACATATAAGACTTCAAGGGGTGGATCCGTGAGAGCATGAGTTCTTGTGCCATGCCAATTATTCTTGTGCCTAAGAAGGAGGGAACATGGAGGATGTGTACTGATTGTAGGGCAATAAACAACATAACCATAAGGTTCTCAAAGATGACACACTTCATTCCTTGTCACAAGAATGGTGATGCTTGTGAAGGGGTCAATCTCTTCTTCAAGGAAGTGGTGAGACTTCATGGATTGCCTAGAAGCATTGTGAGTGATAAAGACACAAAGTTCCTTAGCCACTTTTGGAAGACATTATGGGGTAAGCTTGGCACAAAGATCTTGTTTTCATCAACTTGCCACCCATAAACGGATGGCCAAACCGAAGTGGTGAATAGGACGTTGGGTCAACTCATTAGATGCTACATCAAGGGCAATTTGAGGACTTGGGAGGAGTGCCTACCTCACATTGAGTTTGCTTATAATAGAGTGGTTCACAAGACCACTTCCTTATCTCCTTATCTCTTGATTTATTGCCATTACCCAACACTTTTTCTATGATTAATCATGATGCTTTGTCTAAAGCTTCTTATGTTAGGAAATTGCATGAAAAGGTCAAGGTCCATGTGGAGAGAAAGATGGAACAATATGCTAAGCAAGCCAATAAGCACAAGAAGAAAGTAGTCTTCAATGAAGGAGATTTGGTTTGGCTTCATTTGAGGAAGAATGATTTCCTTAAGAAAGGAAATCCAAGCTCCAACCTAGAGGAGATAGATCTTTTAAGATTTTAGAAAGGATCAACAACAATGCATATAAACTTGAGTTGTCAATTGAGTATGATGTGAGTAACACTTTAATGTGTGATCTTTCTTTGTATGATGGATGTACAAGTCAGGGAGTAAACTTGAGGTCAAGTTCTTTTCAAGAAGGAGGTGATGATGGAGATCCATTGCAAGCTCAAGGCCAAGAAGGAGAACTTGAAGAACTTCCTTTGGCTAGCTTTAGAGGACTCATGACAAGAGCTAGAACTCAAGCCTTTCAAGAGCACATCAAAACTAACTTGCACCTTTTAGACAAGTATGAAGAAGCACACCAACTCAAGAAGAACAAGGGCTGAATTTTGTACTCTCAAGTGGAATTTAATTCCAGCACCTTTTAGTGGCAATAAATAGGCCTTTAGTGTCAATTGTGTAAATAAGTGTAGGTGCACTTGTATGTAATTTTTTTAGCACCTATGTAAGCTTCTAAAATGCACATGGCTGACATTGGCACGTAGCAGAATCATCACATGAGAAGCTTGCACCTCAAGTTTCATTAGTTTGCACCGCAACCTTCATTAGCTTGCACCTTAAGCTTCCTTAGCTTGCACCTCAAGTTTCATTAGCTTGAACCTCAAGCTTCATTTCATTTTCCATTTCACTTGCATTTAGCTTACAATTTTGTGGCTATATAAGGCTAGCCCAAACATATTGTAGACACTTTTGGTTAAATTAATAAGAAAACTGAATTTTCTTGTGAGAGTTTCTCTCTTGTTCTTGCCCAAGAACTTCTTGGATCTTATCAATGGCTTCTCAAGGCTATTGTGGTGATTCTTCCTAGACTCATTGGAGAGCTTCTCCATGGCGTCATCCATCTTCATTTATTGTCTCAATCCATCCTCCATTACTTAATTCCTTGAAGCTCATTCATGCCATTTTTGCTCCAGATTCATGAGTAAAACTTTGAGTTATTGAAGAGTTCTTGAAGATTGAATTTCATTGCAAGGTAGATTGGGGAAATCAATGTCTAATGAGGTTAGACATATATCATGTGGTTGGAATTTGGTATTAAAAATAAATAAATAAAGTCATTAGAACTAAAATTTGAATTAATTAAAAAATATTTTAGATATAAAAGTATTATATTGGGTAAAGTTATTTGAAGTTTTCTTTAAAAGGAAAAATATGTTTTTCTTCTTTTATTTGAAACTGGGGGGAATACTAATTGAGGTGCTTCTACATTATTTAGTATAAATAATAGGCTTAAATGCAATTTTGGTCCATCTATTTTATTTAATATGTAACTTTGATATCTTTATTTTAAAATTGAAACATTTGATCCTCCTTTTTAAAAAAATCTGTAATTTTGGTCCTCTATTTTAAAATATAAACATTTGGTTTCCATATTTTAGAAAATCCACAATTTTGATCCTGTATTTTAGGAAATCCATAATTTTCGTTAAATATTTATTTTTTCTACATTTTATTTCTTAATTTATAATTAATTAAACCATTTTTTGGTGATACCTTAAATGAATATGTTAGTTTTAGGTTTCAATTAGACCAACAAAAAAGAAATAAGACGTAAACAAACTAAGAATTTGACTAAAATTGTAAATTTTCTAAAATAGGAGGATTAAATATCTCTATTTTAAAATATGATGACTAAAATCGTTAATTTTTTAATAAATGAGGACCAAATGTCTCAATTTTAAAATAGAGGGACCAAAATTACAGACTGAACAAAATAGAAGGATCATAATTACATTTAAGATTGGATAATAATATGGCTGATGTTGTCTTTTTTTGGTACCCATGCTATTATGGAGTATTCATTGGCTTTGTCGATGACAAATATCTGTCAGGAAGCCTAGCCGACCATCTTTGATGGAGTTCTCCCTTCCCAACCACATTTTCATTTACGAGGTTGGAACCCGAGAGTTTACTAAAAGGGACTAATTACAATACTACTCAAACCAAAAACTCGTTGATAGCACGAATGTTGCCTTTTGATATAGTGACTTTACTTCTTCATATAGAAAACTCTAATTTAATCACAAAAATCAAAACATGTTTTAGTGGCTATTTATTTTAACTTAATTAAAAAATACTTCATTATTTTTCAAAAAACTTTTAAATTTTCAAGTAATTAGTTTTTAAATTTTAGGTTAAATTATAATTTAGGTCATCTAGTTTCACAAATCTGCGATTTTGATCCCCTGGATTTTAATTGAGGCATTTGGCCCCACTAGTTTCTTAAATTTGCGATTTTGATTTTTTTGTAACATTTGTTGATCGTTAGAGTATTAGCATTGGTCAATTCATTGCTAATATGACACACTTATATTTTGGTTATTAATGAATAATTTAAATAAAAAAACACAAAACATTTCATTAATCATAAAAATCAAAATAATTGGTACCTTTCTTTCTTGTACTTAATAAGAATCTACACATCAAGAACCTATACAAAAAAAAGCAACATAAAAAAAATCTAAGAAACACATACAAAAATCAACAACAAAATGAAAGAAACAAGCTTTCAAGACAATAATATGAATCAAAATCCAAAACAGAAAGCATACTTACTGGAATCTACACATCAAGGACTTATACAAAAATTGATATGATCCTCGTTAGTACTAATAATGCTTTTATGGATCATCCTTGAATTGGTTATCTTATAACAAAAATTGAAGACAAAATAGTCAAAGGGGAGAGGTAGAAGAAGAGAATAAACTAGCACAAAGCAATAAAATAATTATATCAATGACGCAAACAAGAACAAGATAACTAAAATAACAAAATAAATAGAATTGGGTTATTACTTGATGTTTTTGTTTGTTTTTGGGTCATGGGTCATACCTTTGTGTTGTATTTGTTTTGGAATAGTGGAAACGATCTCATCTTCGATCCAAAGTTCATCCTTTTCTCCTTTTTTTCACAACACTCTCTTTTTGGTTCTATTGAGGTAAAGGAAGCTTGACCTTTCATTTAAATCCTTTGATTGTATAAATTCTTCAATATGAGTTATGGATTGTATGGAAGCCTTGATATTATCAAAATTGATGTTTTGGGATGATTAGGAATTTTGGAAACTAAAAATTGCACTAGAATGATTGTCAAGGATAAACTTGAAATGTTGTCAGGTGTGCGCTGGGACGTAAAAGACATTTTTGTTAAGCTTAAGCGTAAGGAAAATGGCGCTTAAACACTAGTTCATGTTGCACTTTAGTGATATGTTTCCTTATGATCTTTGATGTGAATTGTCCTTGTTGTATGAGCTAAAATGAAATCAATAGAGTGAAGTTTATGTAATTAACTTTGTTTTATGAATGTATGGTGCTTTGGTTATGTTTGGGTAAATGTATAAGCATGAAGATTGATATATGCTAATTGTCGAAGTGATGATATATGTATATGTCTTAATGTATTAAATACCCTTAAGTTTGTATTAAAAAAGATTCTTGTTGAATGCATAATTGAAGAGACTATAATAAGTTGAGAATGTGAAATGGGATGTGGATGAAATTATGATACTTGACGAATTTCTTAAGTTATTATGGGTTGACTTTGTTGATAATGATATGAATATTGTTTGATGAGGTGAATGTATTGATGTTGACAAGTTTATGATAATGGATGATAGTCTTACCTTGTAACCCTCCCCATGTATTGGAAGGGCTAGTTATATCCTTTGAGAATATTTTGTTGTTGTTGTTGGAAAATGATATACTTGGAAGGGTGAATTCCATGCTAGAACTTTGCCTTACCAAAGAGACCCAGGGGCATCGCCTAATGGGGCATCTTCCTGAATATCACCCTAATGTTTTAACTTTGAATGACATGTCGGAGTGTTAAGAACTACTTCCCAACAAGATTAGTGATTCTTTTAGTGTATATGTGATGAATTGTTGTTAATGGTGAAACTTGGATCCTTGAGACAAACCATGAGTGAGATGGTGGGTACGAATGTGTCATACCTTAGACCTCAAAGAATTTTAATTTAGTTATTGTTTGTGAGTAGGCATGTAAGTCAAGGGGCTAGGAAGGCTCTCAACTTAGTACTAAGGATGTCGTGGTGGCTAACGTCGAATAGGCCTATAGAATAGATGAATGGGAGAATCCCTAACGAGGTTAATGTAAATGAATAACTTATCGAGGTAAGCTACTACCCACATTCATCTATTTTTGCACTTCTTCCATAGGATTAATTTGGGTCTCCTCAAATGGTCAATGAGACACTATGTTAAAGGATGTACTTGGGTTAATCACTCATGTGGTGTAAATCTTCATTGAGTTGAGTCTGTCTTTGATGTTGATTATTAATGAACTGATGATGATAATGTTTGATGCTTGAATCATGGTGATGATGATTTATTGACTGCTAATGATAAAGGCGTATGAAATATGAATCTGTGATATGGTTGATGAATTGATGATTATTATGAGATGCTCTATTATGTAAATTCTAAGATTTATGTCTTATGTATGATTTGATATCAGTGATTTGATAAACTGATATCTCACAGGCCCTCTCTCTCTCACACACACTGGTGCACTCACACAAACACAAACACAAATTTTCTGGGGGGGCGAAAACTCTCTTTCTTTATTGATAATAGTCTACCAAAGCCACACCGATCCCTTTACATAATGTGCTATTTATAAGCAACAAAACCCTAAACCTAAAACAATTCAAATTCAAAACTAAACAATATCTTTCCTAATATCTTTCTATAATATCTCTTTTCATATCTTATCTTTCCTCATATCTTATCTACTCATATTACTCCTTTTAAAATTCAAACTACATAAAACAATATTTATTTAAACGTTTATCCTAACAAAATCCCCCCATAAACTTTAAATCCTAACAAAATTCATGAATATGTGTAGCTGCATGTGAAGCTGTATTATATCTTTTATTTCCTTTTATAATCATATATAGTGTTGACCCATACCCTTTCTCTATCTCTGGCTTGCCTCCACCATCATCTACTACATCTCGGTTAAGTGGCCTTTCAAAAACATTATTCATAATTTCTAAACCAAAAGATGAAAGAATGAATTAAAATTACCAAGGGTAGCAGCCACCAACAGTAGCAATTGAAAAAAAAATGTATCATATTTTCATTTAATACACTTCAATCTTTGAACACAAAAGGAAGTAGAAATTAATCAATGTTTCTATTTAAAAATATATATGGAATTAAAAATTATATTATAAATAAGTAAATCGAAGATAAATGCATCTATGTTTTGATGGTAAACAATAATAAGTAATTGCAAACAGATTTATATGATCTAGGTAGCATTGAAGCTATTATTATTGAGTTCAATTGGAAGTATGCGGCGCTGGCTCACACGTGCACCACCGCATCGGAGACGCGGTTAGGGATGTTGTGTAATCAGAAATCGAACACAATCTCCGTGGACAGTGAGTTCCGAGAGATGTTGATGGTTATGGGTCTGAACAAAGATAGGGTGGCGGAGAGAGAACCGGGGGTGAAGTCTAAACTTGGGAGGAGTTAGGCCTTGTAATGCCGATTAAGGGACTCAGTGGTGGCATTGTTGAAACACGCCACTTGTTCTCACACTGTTATCAATCGACGTGTTTAGACCGTGCTAAAGACTGCCAGAGGGGAGAGACCAAAGAGTTAATAGAGTCCACAGTGATGACTTTTTCGACAGACCAAACAACATTGGAGTAGCAATGGTGGTAGCGACGAAGGCAAAAAGAGAAAGTGTTGGAAGAAAAAATAATCCTATAAAGAAGTTATATGTGATATCAGTGATTTGATAAATTGATATCTCACAGGCCCTCTCTCTCTCACATACACTGGTGCACTCACACAAACACAAACACAAATTTTCTGGGGGGGGCGAAAACTCTCTTTCTTTATTGATAATAGTGTGCCAAAGCCACACAGATCCCTTTACATAATGTGCTATTTATAAGCAACAAAATTAACCTAAACCTAAAACAATTCAAATTCAAATCTAAACAATATCTTCTCTAATATCTTTCTATAATATCTTTTCTTTCCTCATATATTTTTCTACCCATATCTTTTCACTTATCTTTTCACATAATACTTCTTTTAAATTTAAACTACGTAACTAACAATATTTATTTAAACTTTTATCCTAACAAAATCCCCCCATAAACTTTAAATACTTCTTCCATCTTTCATTCCCATCATCTTCTTGCAATTCTCCAGCAGTAGCGTCGGTAGTGGCTTTGTGAATATATCTCCGACTTGTTCTCTGCTCGTCACATAACTTAACTCCACCTTCTTCTCTTTCACTTGATCTCGGATGAAATAAAACCTGACATCAATATGCTTGCTCCTCTCGTGATTAACCGGGTTCTTCGCTAACTCAATTGCCGACTTGTTATCTACCCGGATCTTGGTCGTACCGACCTGAACTTGCTCCAGCTTCTCCAACAAGTTCCTCAACCAAACTGCATGACACACACACCAGGATGCTGCAACGTACTCGGCTTCACATGTTGATAAAGTCACAATTGGTTCCTTCTTTGACATCCAGGCAAACACTGTGTTTCCCATGAAAAATACATAGCCAGTCATGCTCCTCCTATCGTCCACGTCTCCACACCAATCACTGTCTGAGTACCCCTTTAATTTGTAATTTTCTGACTTCGAATAGAAAAGTCCTTGTGTGATCATCCCTTGAATGTACCTCATAATCCTCTTAGCCTCCTTCCAATGAGAATAGCTCGGCTCTTCCATAAACCGACTTACAATTCCAACACTTAAACACAAGTCCGGCCTCGTACATGTCAAGTATCTCAAGCATCCGACCAAACTTCTATAGTTTCTCGGATCAACTCGTTCTCCTCCATCATACTTTGAAAGTTTTGTACCGGGTTCCATAGGTGTTGAAACCGGGTTACAATCCGCCATCTTAAATCTCTTCAGTATTCCCTTCGCATAACTCCCCTGAGAGACAAAAATTCCATCTTCGTCCTATCTAACTTCCAAACCGAGAAAATATCTTATCAACCCGAGATCAGTCATCTCAAATTCTCTTGACATCTTCTTCTTGAACTCTCGTGCCATCTCTTCACTGCTCCCCATAAAGATCAGATCATCAACATACAATGCTGCCAGCAATAAATCATCACCCTTCTTCTTAACATATAGGGCATGTTCATATGGACACTGTTCAAATCCGTCCTCCTTGAAATATGCATCAATGCGGATATTCCAGGCTCTCGGTGCCTGTTTCAGTCCATACAAAGCCTTCTTCAATCTCAATACTTTCTTTTCTTCTCCGCCCTTCAAGTATCCCGGTGGTTGTTCGAGATACACCTCTTCTTCAAGTACACCATTCAGAAATGCCGACTTGACATCCATCTGGTAAATCGGCCACCCAAACTGAGCTGCTTGCGAGATCAACAATCTAATTGTCTCCATTCTAGCAACAGGTGCGAGCACCTCATCATAGTCTACTCCTGCCTTTTGCGAATACCCCTTAGCTACAAGCCGGGCTTTATATCGCTCTATCTCTCCATCAGCATTCATTTTCTTCTTATACACCCATTTGACTCCAATGGGTTGACTTCCTTTCGGCAGCTCGGCCAACTCCCAAGTATCATTCCGCTCAATAGCCTTGATCTCTTCATCCATGGCACTTTGCCACTTCTCATCTCGAATTGCTTCTTCAAATCTTATTTCTTCAGAATCTGTCAACAAACAAACAAGATGGGGTTCGTTTGTTGACTCGTACAAATCCTGCAAACTCCTCATCCGGGGTCGTCTCATCTCATCTTCATCATCTGTCTCGCTCCTTGCCGGGATCCAACTCGGTGATCCGCCCTCCTTCTCGTCTTGAATAACCATCTTTCCGGGATCTGATTTGATCTCGGATGGTACACTCCAATTCCACTCATCTTCTTCATTCACTTTCACATCTCGGCTTATCATTACTGTCTTGGTGCCGGGATCTAACAACTTGTATCCCTTCGTCTTCTCGTCATATCCAATGAAGATAAACTTCTTGCTCTTGTCTTCTAACTTGGTTCTTTGCTGATCAGGGACGTGTGCATAGGCCACACTCCCGAAAACTCTCAAATGGCCCACCGATGGCTTTTGGCCCGTCCATAATTCATGTGGGGTCTTTCCATTAAGTATGGAATGCGAACAGCGGTTCTGTACATATACAGCACACAGAACAGCCTCCCCCCAAAACTCCTTCGGCATACTCTTCGTCTTCAACATTGATCTCACCATGTCAAGGATGGTTCGATTCTTCCTCTCTACTACTCCATTTTGTTGAGGCGACTATGGTGCCGTCAAGAATCTTCTGATGTCATACTCCTCGCAGTACCTCCTAAATGCATTTGATGTGTACTCGCCACCTCGGTCTGAACGTATCGACTTGATCCTCCTTCCAGTTGCATTCTCAATCATCATTTTGAACTTCTTGAACACTTCAAACACCTTGGATTTTTCTTCCAGCAAATACACCCAAGTTTTACGACTGAAATCATCTATGAATGTAACAAAATACCTCTTTCCACAGAAGGACCCGGGCGTAATCGGTCCACACACATCGGTATGTATCAATTCTAGTGGTCGCCGTGCTCGGTATCTGGCCGACCTCTGAAATGGACTCCTTGCGTGTTTGCTCAGCACACAATCTTCACAAAATCTCTTCTCACAGTTCATTCTCGACAATCCGACCACCAAATTCTTATTCACCATCTCGGCTAGGCCTCCAAAGTGAAGATGCCCAAACCGACGATGCCACAAGGATGCTTCATCATTCATCTCGGCTTGCAAACAGCTGACCTCCACACTTCTCAAAATCAACTTGAACATTCTATTCTTCTCCATCTGCACTCGGGCTATCAGTCGTCCTTGCTTTTCTTTCAAGAGGAGAACTCGGTCTATCATGATAACCGAGTAGCCTTTCTCCATCAGTTGTCCCACGCTCAGAATATTACTCTTGAGTTCAGGCACGTAATACACATCTTGAATACGTCCAACTCGTCCATCCTTCTGCAAGAAACTAATCGTACCTCGGCCTTTCATGCCGACCTTTGAAGCGTCTCCAAACGAAACATGTCCGGCTTCTGTTTGTCTCAGACTACTGAACAAATGCTTGTACCCACACATATGATTGCTTGCACCAGTGTCTATAAACCATTCCATCTCGGTTGCATGGTTGACTTCACCTCCAGCCATCATCAGAACTCCTCCGTCTTTTACTTCTTCTGCAGCATAATTCGCAGTTTCATTCGTTCTTCTCTCAGCTCGACAGTCCTTCGGAAAATGACCAACTTGGCCACAATTGTAACATTTGTCCGAGTTGCAATCTCTCGAATAGTGTTCGTACTTCCCACATTTATAACATTCTACATTTGAATGTCGGCCTCTTCCACGACCTCGGCCTCCTCGCCAATTCTGCTGACTTGATTCAGCCTGCTCCTTATTCCAGCCTTCTTGACCTCGTCCTCTTCCAACTCGGTCATATCCACGTCCACCTCGGCCGCGTCCTCTACCTCGAAAATTTTGAGAATAGAGCGCCTTCTCGTCCTTGACTGAAACTTTTGTCTGGAGTGCTTGCTCCAGTGACTCTTCTTTCTTCTTTTTCTTCCTCTGTTCACGCGCCTCCAATGATCCAGCAAGCTCGTCAACGGTGAACGTTGCTAGGTCCTTTGACTCCTCAATCGCACATACAACATTCTCAAAGTCATCAGTGAGAGACCTCAGAATTTTCTCCACCACTCTGGTATCGGGCAACACCTCTCCGCTTCTCTTTAGTTGATTCACTACGGTCTGGACCCGAGTTATGAAATTGGATACCCTTTCTCCTTCCTTCATCTTCATTCCTTCCAACTCTCCACGGAGAGTTTGAAGTCTGACTTGTCTGACTCGATCGGCTCCCTTGTAGACATTTGCAAGAATGTCCCACGCCTCCTTTGACGTTGTTGCACCGGCAATCTTCTCAAATCCGGAATCATCAACAGCTCGGAGCATCATATACAACGCGCCTTTGTCTTTCAATTGCATCTCTTTCAACGTTTTGTTCTGCGCCGCCGTGTATCCTGTCGTGGATTGTGGTTCTTCGAAACCATCATGGACAACCTCCCAACTATCATTGGCTCCCAACAGAGCCTTCATCTGGATACTCCAGTTCTCATAATTAGCCTTTGTAAGGCGGGGTAATGGCAGACTATTGCTCGGACCACTCTCCATTCTCTCAAGCTCTGATACCAATTTGATATCAATGATTTGATAAACTGATATCTCATAGGCCCTCTCTCTCTCACACACACTGGTGCACTCACACAAACACAAACACAAATTTTCTGGGGGGGGGCGAAAACTCTCTTTCTTTATTGATAATAGTCTGCCAAAGCGACACAGATCCCTTTACATAATGTGCTATTTATAAGCAACGAAATTAACCTAAACCTAAAACAATTCAAATTCAAATCTAAACAATATCTTCTCTAATATCTTTCTATAATATCTTTTCTTTCCTCATATCTTTTTCTACCCATATCTTTTCACTTATCTTTTCACATAATACTCCTTTTAAATTTAAACTACGTAACTAACAATATTTATTTAAACGTTTATCCTAACAATATGGTATGGTAATAAAGATTAGATCACTACTACACAAATAGCTTTTTACGACATCAAATTAAAGACGTTTGTTTCAAAACCGTTTCATATATAAACAGCCTTGGAGTGTGGCCTGAGTGGTTGTTTCAGCAACTACTGCAAGATTGAAAATAAATTCCGTCTATGGTTAATTGTGCATCTTGGATATAATTGAATTCAAATTCTAGCTTCTAGCCTTTTGATTTTATATTCCAACAGTTACATGCTACATTAAATCAGCCATCATGCTCTAGAGTTTTCTATTAAGGAAAAAGTAAGTATTATAAAAGTATTGTTTCCGTAGATATGTAGTGGATATTACATGCATAAGAGTAAAATAATAAATTTAAGTCTGAATTGTATCTTTTTAATTATATATAGTTTCAATTTTTATGTTAAAAGCAACTTAATTCAATAAACCAAATCTCATAAAATTGTAAATATTTAAAATAATTTATAATTATATATAGAAATATTAAGTAGTTAATAATTATAATATATATACTTTTTGGCTGAAAAAAATTATAATATCTTTTTTTGCTTTAGTTAACTTAATTTAAAGTAACATTTGCTCTATGTCTTCCCTTAATGATACACAAAAAATAATGCTAACTCGTGATTAATGCTTGGGAGGATAAAGAAAAGTGGCCAAAAATGAGTTGTTAATTTGATGAAATTTGATGACTTAATTTGTCTTATGAAGTAACTTTTATTGCCTGTTAGCGTGTTCTAATTCTAGACCAGGATTTTCTTTTAAATTATTATTATGCAACTATCTCAAAGACCATAGTCCCACCAGCCACCAACCCTCCATGTATTAATTTCTCATTAAATTACCCAAGAGCTAATATGTCCTTGTGTTACATGATAAGGCTGATCTAGAAGCAAGATGATTAATAATAAGATATGGTGTTATTCCAAAGCAACGAGGATTTCTTACTCCTATTTTATAATTCTCTTTCTATTATTTAATTCCTATTTAGCAAAACCTGTCAAAGTACATATAAACCTGTCAATTTTTATTTTTAGCAGCCAATGAAAAATATAGCTGTGTATATTTGTCATGCACATGTCTGCTGAATAATCTGACTTAATGTTTCCTTCTATTTTGGGATATGAAGAGAGGAAATGTGGCAAATCAAAGGGAGCACCTTGTATTATTACTTGGCAACATAAATATACGGGACAAGCCTAAACCATCTCAGGTGAACTATTATTTCCCACAAAAAGATTAGTTTTTTTTGTCATATTTAAGGGCTGTTAATGCTAAATTTCAATGTTGCAATTACAGTTCCACTTATCTTTTTATTATTTCTCACAAAAAGCTTAGAATCCAATGTATATTGTTATTATTATTATAATTATCATTTCTATTATTATTTGTTAATTGGTTGACAATATTATCATAATTTATGGAAGAAGATTATCTTTTATGGATTCATTGTGTACATAACTATATATAATGTAATAATTGATATGTTAAAAAATTTTAAATTTTTAAAAAAGATATTATGGTTTTTTCAAAAAAATCGTCTTAGAATACTCTATTTTTTTATTTGAAAAAAGACATTTTAAGACAGTTATATGGAAAACCATTTTAAAAATTATACTTCTAAGATAGTTATTGTTAAAAAATTGTCTTAGAATCATTGATTTTTTTTTATTTTAAAAAAGACATTCTAAGACGGTTATCTGAAAACCTGTTTTAGAATGTCTCATTCTAATATGGTTATGAGCAAAGAACCGTCTTAAAATGTGACATTCAAAGATGGTTGTTAGTTTATAACCGTCTTAGAATGACATTCTAAGATAGTTCAATAACCGTCGTAGAATGTCTTACCTTTCAACGACATTGGATACAACGACGATTCTCGAACTGATGTAAAATGTGTCAAATAACCGATATAGAAAGTGCTATTTGTAGTAGTGGATAAATCCAACAGCTTACGTTACTTGTACACCCTAGAATTAGTCTACAAAAGCATTACAATAATTATTTCTCCCAAACTATATTTTAGTCTCAAACATACTATTTGAAAAAAACCAAATATGATCTTAAATTCATTTTCCTCTCCAAACTGGGTTTGGAACTTCTTCACCAACAAACCAAACATAGCCATATTAATTGGGGCATGATGTGATGTATCTAACTTTATGTTGATGTACTTGTTTCCTTAATGTTATGGTTTACTTCCGATGATGTACCGAACCTCTTATTATATATGGTATACGATGATAATTCCAGTATGTTATGGTTTACTTCAGATGATGTGCCGCTTACAATTATGGTTTCTTTATGTCATGTCATTATCATGCAAAACATTTCTTCGGATTTACATAAACAAATTAATAAAAGTTTAATTGAATTAACACGAAATTGTTAAGTATTGAGTTTTGTGTCAATGTTATTGGATGTCACATTTCAATCCTTCTTAGATATATCTATTTTTTTAATCTCTATATTAATATTTTGTTGATCTTCATATTTTAGGAATTAAAACAAAAATAATAAGAACCAAAATAAAAAAAGAAATTTTGTAGGGACCAAAAATCAAGCAAAAAATATTTAGGGACCAAAAATAAAATATGATTATATTTCAGGGGAAAAAACGTATTCATATAAGTCTTAATAATAATAATAATGAATAGAGATATCAAAACTATATGTAAAGAAAAACAATGTTTGATGTTGAGGTGACCGACTTCCTAGCTTTCAAAAAGTGCATATATAATTGAGAAGTTTGGAATAAATTGATAATCAGTTATATTAATGGGAAAAAGCAAATATGAAGATTGTTATTCAAAGTGAAGTTGCACTTGACCCAAAAAGAAGAAAAACTCGTAGAATGGTGGAAGATGACCATAAATAACAAATAGAAGGGGAACTAAAGCATATGCTTTGTCGTCGAGGGGGAGTTGATATGATAATAAACTGAAATTCTTTTTATGCTAGCTGCTGGCCAACCCAATCCCAACAGTAAGTAAATCCTCAATATCCCCCTAAATACAAATTATTTTTCTAATCCATTCATCACGAAATAATTATCATAAGATGAAACAAACTAAAGAATCAGATTAACTAGTTTTAAAAAAATTAACAAATAAAAACTTCTTTGTTTAAGTTTATTTTTGCAAAATAATTATTTTTCTAAAAATATATCAAGAAATAATATAAAAAAATGACAGTGCTTTTAAAACAAATTAGATACACGCTTTTCATATCTGTAAATTAGATACACACTTAATACCTCGTACTATATATTGCAAAATTATTGATATTTAATTTCCTAACATATTTTGTATATCCCATTTGGTAGTCTAACTTCTTTCGTTTTTATTTTTGCTCTTTATTTTTTATTTTGCTTGAATTTAGTCTTATTTGTGAGTTGGGGCAGTAGAAAAAAGTTACAAAATGACATTTTTTTTTATAATTAAACGTCACCACAATTATAATATTGATCTAATTTACCAATAAGATATTGATCTAAGTGATGCTAGATTTGATTCTCTTGAATAAAGTTTGATCCTCTTGAATAAAGTTTGATCAGAAAAAACACTAATTTCTATATATATTACGAATGTTGTATTTTTATATAATAATTTGAATCATTCATAATTTCATATAGATAAATTGACTAACAATGTTATATTTTTAAAAGTCTAATATAATTATAAATATAAATACAACTACATCTTCATATTTTCTGACGAAAAAAATTAGAAATTTCCTCCTAAGCATATAAGAGCCACAGCTTAATCTTCGATAAATAAAAAAATAGTTTTTCAATAGATTTAATTATGTTTTTAATCTCTCAAATTTGGGTAGGATATTTTTCATTTTTCATTCCTTCAATTTTAATGTTTTTTTAATTCCTCTACTTTTTTTTTACTAAAATCATTTTGTAAATTTAAGTAACTAAAGAACACATTTTTAATTGATAGACTAAAATGAAAAGTGTTTCAATTTGAGAGAATAAAATTATATTTAAGTTTTTTCATTATTTGAGAGTAATACATAAGAGTGTTCACCAATATGGTTAACTCATAAACTCATAAACTTGATTCGATCCAATCCAATTAATTCTTTTTGGATTTTTTGAATTTTGGTCAAATCCGACCAACTTGTTCATATCAATGTACATGTATGATAATAATAAGTTCTATTTTTTGAATCTAATCTAACTCATAATATATAATTAAATTTATTATTATATAAATTATATTATTAAATATAAATTAAAACACATTAATTTTTAGTTAACATAGTTTATTAAATTATTAAATTCAATCATTCATGATCTTTTTCCTTTTCAAGTTGTTATTTTATATGTGTTTTGATTTTATTTGTATTTTCTTATGATAATAAAATATTTTATTCTATCTAAAATAAAAATATTGTATTATAAAGTTGAAATCATTAATTCTATTAGTCAATTATTATTATAATTTGGTCTTTTTTAGTAAATTTAGTCATTATATATCTATAAAAAATTAGGCAAATAAATTATTCTTTTAAAATATTTAATTTTTAAATATTCAAATATGATTAATCGATTCAACTCATTTATGATTAAATTAATTTGGATCGAAATTATCAATAAAATTGCATCAATTTTATATAAAAAAAATTTGATCAATTGAGTAATAGAGTCTAATCTAATCCGACCTGTAAACATTCCTGATAGTATGCGTAAATGATTGTACATAGTGATCGTTACAGTGAACTCCTCTTTATGAATCAAAGGAAAATCCTAATAATATAAAATTGTAAATTCTAGAAAGGGGCTACTCATTAGGGAAACGGTCCACATATTCCCAACGATCATTTTCAAAGGATAATTAAAAAGAAAAAGAAGAAAAAAAAAAACAAAAAGTCTCTCATGAGTGTCACATTAGTCTGGCGAAGAATCTTATATTAATTAACAACATAGCGTCTGGAAACCTATCTTTCCTTTTCAAGCCTGCCTACTCTCTATAAAAATCCAAGCTTCTTCAGCTCTTGCAAATTGCACTTAACCCGTAATCTTCTCATCTTAATTTAAACTATTTGACACTAAAACCTTGCCACCACCAAACCCCTTCTCTCAATATCTCCGAACTAGTGATCCCCTTGGAGTTTGTGAACTCAATAACCTCTATATGTCAATGGGGAATAGAAACTCAATAATTTCAAAGCCACATAGTGGCAAGAGAGCAAAGGTTGCTTCCAAAGAGTCACACTGTAATGGTGTTTCAATGCAAAGGAAACTCAAAACAAAGCCAGAGGTGGTGATGAATCTTGGGGTGTACCCAACACAACAAGGTGAGAAAGAAAAACCACTATGTGATGATCACACTTTCTCCAATTACATTCAACGCACTAAGTATAAAATCAGTAGCATCACAAACAATGGCTGCCACGAGGAGCAGAACTACACTGCACCTTCAGATATTGTGGCTAATGATACCAACAACGAAATAATAGTTGAGATCGAAAGTGACCCTTTTTCAGATTACATTCAGAATGCTAGGAAGAAGTTGAGAACGAGAACTTTATCTAGAAATAATCGTTCCTTCAGAAGAGGGTAAGACCATGAGAGCATTCAATTTTAGTTGAATGTAATGTTGGTGCCTTTAATCTTCATTGCTGAGTGAAGTGTGTTAGAATAAGGAGAAACTCATGTATTTCTGGAGCAAGTTTATATTGTTTTGTATTACTAAAACTGTAATGGTGATAAAAATTAAAAAATACGTCAATTTATCAAATAAACGTGAAAACTAAACTATTTTCTTTCTCATTTGGTATGAAAAACCAGGTTTTCATTAAAGTTGTTTGGACTCAAATTAATTCTGAATCAGATCAGACAATTATTAATTTTTATTCGACATGAAATTCATCATGTAAAATTTTATTTAAAATTAATTTTAGACTTAAAATTAATTTTTGAGAGTCAAATCACTCACGCAAGAAAGAATATCGGTGAAAATTGGTAAAAGGATTTGCTTCTGCCTGCTGACTTTGTTTTAGTTTTTAAATGATGATTTCGACTTTTGTTTTTCCAAATTTATCGATCTAATTTTTTTACATTCCATTTAAGATAAATATTTATTTTGGTTTCTAGAAAATGTGAGATAGTGATAAATTATATTTTGAAAGATTAAAATTTAAAATTTAAACTTCAAATATATAAAAAGTGTGACAAATTAATTTCGTTAAATTTTGTGAAATTATTTTATCATTAAGTTATAATATTTAATCACCAATTTGATTATAAATTATAATTTTCTAGGATCAAATTAATATAAATTTGTAAAATTTATAAACTAATTCAACTAATTATTAACATTTTTTATACATTCAAAAATTAAATTAATTTTTTTATCTTTTAAGAATTAATTTATCATTTTTTCCCCGAGCAACCAAATAAATATACCGTTCCATTTACTTTAAGGGTCAGTCCTTAGGTTACTAATGAAACAATTTCAGGTGGCTCGTATGCGGATATATCAATAATATTCAATCATAGAAAGTCATAGTGACTTTGTGGCCGAAAAATCATGGTAACTTTCTCTCATTTTAAATCATTAGATTAATTTGTCATACAGATTTTGCAACTTGCTTTAAATTTTATTTTTTAATTTAATTATTTATTTAGGCCATGTTTAATTCTGGTGGATTTTTATATAAGTTTTAAAATTTTTAAAAATAATTATCATTTTTTAGTTTTTAAAATTTAGTTTTATTTTTCTCTCTAATTTTTAGTTTTAAAATAATTCATTTTAAAAGTTTTTTATCCTATTGAAATTATTTAAAAGTATTTTTTTAATGGTAATGGTAACAACAATAATAGTAACAATATCGATATCGACAACAATAACAATAATATTAATCATGATGGCGATGGAGATTGCATTGGTGGTAGTGACTATGACGACCGTGATACCAACAATGGTGGTGTGGTAGTGGTGACAACAAAATGAACATTATCAAATGTAAGAAGTGTATGTTTTTTTATAATTAAAAATCATATTCAAATAACAATTTTTCTCTATTTAAAAAATGAATATAAAAGTGTTTTAAAAATAAACTAATAATCATTTTAACTCTAGTTTTACTAAATACATTTTATGAAAATTGTATTTTGAAATCATAAACTCACAATCAGTCTAAATAAACCCTTAGATTTTATATTTTTTAAACTTTAAAATCATAAAACTATTGGTATATCATCTCATGTTTTTAATATCAAGTGAATGATTTAATTAACTTAACATCTTACCTCTTTCAATCTATCACTTTTACCATCAAGTTGAACTTATAATCGATGTTGAGATTTATTCTTCACTCATAAAAATAATCCTCTAACCATTATACACCCCTATATATGCATTTTAAGTTATTTATATTAAATGAGGTTTTAAATTTTTAGATTTCAAAACTAATTCAAATCATTTTTACCTTTACGTTCTAAACGCGAATTATAGTTAGATGACATGCATGTCCTTATTTGAAAGAACTACAGTAAGATTCGTACGCGATTATACCTTAACAGTTAATAAACAAAATACTAATACACGCATTTTATAATCAAAATTTAATGGCATTAATCTACTATATGTAGTGGAAATTTAAACTCAAGAATGAAATAGAAAAAAAATAAAAGTGAAATTTGAACACATCCTTAATATTTATGTCCCAAATTTCATACATATATGAAGTATTTTTTTTTATCAACAAGTATTTGTTATTAGTTGTTTTTTTTTTGTTAATGAAAAATTTGAATCCACCACATCTTTTCTCCTTTATTTTTTTTGTCACTTTCAAGTTAACTTCATAACTTCTTGTATGATGTATTATTTCAAATGAATATATATTAGACAGGAACATACATTTTCTTCTTTAACCTTCAACAATATCTACATGTTTTACAATATTCTTTTGAACTTAATTCAATGATCATTGGTCAAAATATGATAGAATGATTTCATGATAAGATAGGAACAAAATAAATTTTAATCTTATCAAATATTCAGAGTATATCATATAAGAAAAATCATATATTCCAATAACAAAATTGTTATCTGATTAGAATTGCATATAATTTTCTAAGAATTAAGTTTTATATAAATTATGAAAATTATATAAAGAAGACTTAAACATAATTATGGTGTTCCTATTCTGTTGGATCTTTAATTTGGTCCATTCATTTTAAAAATTAAGATATTTGGTTCTCATATTTTAAAATAGAAATATTTAGTTATCTTATTTTATAAATTTTACAATTTTTATTTGGTCAAATTCTCAATTTTGTCTATGTTTTATTTCTTTTTTTTTGTCTAATTGAACCATTTAAAGTATTATCAAGAAATAATTTAATTAATTACAAAATAAGAAATAAAAGAAATAAAATATAAGCAAAACTAAATATTAAACCAAAATTGTGAGTTTTCTAAAATACAAAACCAAATCTACTGATTTTACAAATGTAAGTCAAATGTTTATATTTTAAAATAGGGGAATATTATGGATTTTTTAAAATAGAAAAACCAAATACCTCAATTTTAAAATAGAGACATCAAAATTATGGATTAAGTAATATAAAAGAAACAAATTACATTTAAACCTTAAAAAAAGAAATATAACTTTAGCTTAAGTTATACAAGGTTATAGTTTATTTCTGACCACCCAATGGGCCTTTTATTTCCTTGTGTTAAGTTATGGCTGCATTAATGAGCTATCTTACATTTAATTTGTCTCTAATAACATTTATGCCCAACAACAACAAAAGCTTTATCTAATTAGTTAAACGGATCGATCCATTTAAATTACAAAGGTTATCAATATATTTGATTGCGGGAATTTATAGCAAAGATAAATTGCCTCTGCAATAATATTCTACAACACCATTCAGTTTGATTAAAGACTAAATCTTCATAGGTATTATTCATATCATAAGATTTTTCTTAATAATTTCATTCGTTGCCTTTCTTGATTTTTCCTTGTGTCACAAATTATAATACTAAAAACCACACGATTCCATTTATGCCCAAAAGGAGGTGAAAAGAAAAAATACAGCCACAACGAGAACAACATTGAAAAAAGAGGGTGAAACTAGTTTATTTAACTAACATATATAAAGGATAAGAACTGCTTAATACTAGTACCAAAATACTTAATATCAATATATTCCAACAGTAACTCCTTGTGAAAAGGATTGGCAATCAATAGAATCTCTTCCTCTTTGGTTGAGCAGTCAACCCCCCGCCGAGTGGTTGCTTTCTTGGTTCTTGGTGAATATCTTCCCCTAATTTAGCATTTTTGTCCCCTAATGTAACATTTTCTTTGTCCTACAGAACGAGAAGGCAAGAGAGAACAATATGAAAGATCTTCCCTAATGAAAATATAAATTAGGAAGGTTATCTCACTTTTACAAATTATTGATAACGGAATTTATAACAGATAAATTTGAAGCATATTAAGATAAAAGTGCTTCAGAACACAACAACTCATAACAACATAATGTATTTATCAACAACAAAAAAACAACACAATGTATGATTTGTCAAGGAATCTTTAAAAAACAAACGGCGTTTTGGGATCACATTTCTTCCCCAATTTTATCCTTCCGATTCTTTGTAAATTTGCATGGAACATAACTATAGGCCATGCAGCCAGCAAGAAAACTATAATCATCGATTTTAATTTTTTTCACTTAGATCACATGTATCTGCAAGTTAATTTAATCGGGTTCAAATTAGGTAAGATTATTACAAATGACAAAAACTTATCTTTTAAATATTTAATGTAATTTCATACCAAAAATTTAAATTCAAAACCATTATATAAGTGAGAATAAACTCCTCTCTCTAGTTAATACGCAAGTTCAGTGGATAAAAAAGAAAAAGAAAATATCATATATATATATATATATACTGGAGCATGGTACTTACGAATGCATCACTTGGCGAAGATGAGCGAAGGCAGTATTTAGAGGGAACACGTTTCTCCAAGCTGAAGAATTGATCAGTATCGGTTTCTGCCAAATCTCCCATTGGCAGGACCGTGCATGGCAACTGTAACATTAAGCAGTTTAATTAGGTCCCAAATGGCCTTTATACTTTTAGAAAAAATATATTTATATGTACTTGTTAAAATCTGGAAGTGGACACATGAGGAAGAAGCCCAGCAGCCTCCCTCATATCACGCAGGCTACAAGGGCTATAGATGACCCGAAACTTCTTGTGACACACCATCGTTCCTCTTCCTCTTTGTCAACTCGAAGGGGGGGGGGAGGGGGGGCTGGGGAAAATAGCAACTACATCAGCAGGGCCAACCTTAACAGTGGGTCAACCCTCTTCTTCAGCTGGAGGGGGAACAAGGGGTGACACAACATCACTACCCACATTCTTCACAAGCGGCATCCATGAGAAGTTATCCATGATACCTGCAAAAAAGAAAAATAACAAACGCAAGTATCAGGGTATGCACACAAGCAAATAAAGAAGACAAAAGAAAGAAGAAATACCGTCCAATGCAGCAAAAGGGTCGTCAGCCGAGGGCAGGGACAAGATGGCGCGCGTCTAAGGAGGCTAGCAACAGCTCCAAGATTGCCTTGTCAAACCTCTCCACCAGGGTCAGCATGTCTTCATCAAAGGACCTGAACCTGGTGGGGTCAGCTTACCAGTAGAAGGGAAAGTGAGCCTCCTCATCCATATTACGCGCCCACCCGTCAGCTACAACGCCACTTTCACGGACCTTAAAAAATTGGTCCTTGAAGCGACGAAAGGCATTGGTGTCAACCTTGAACAAATTCTTGGAGACATTGTGCAAGGAAACCCAAGCAACCTTCCCGGACATCTTGGTTTTGAAGAAAAACAAGAAAAGAGGAACTGTAGCACAAATGTTCAAATGAGAACATAAAATTTCAAATGTCATCACCATTGCCTAACTGTTAGGGTGAAGTTGGGAGGGTGCCACATTCAAGTATTCCAGGAGGGCACACTGGAAAGAAGAGAAAGGAAGAAGAAGCCCCAACACCTCGAAGAGGAATTGGTACATGAAGAAGAAGGGCAACACACTAGGCGCCGCCCTTAGACAAGGGAAGTCCTCATTCCCACAAGGCTCGACGATGACTTTGCAAGAATCCGAAAGAGTCGTCATCTGCAACGTTGAACACATCACATTTACAAAAGAAGTTAGGGAGGAACGATACTTGAATACATCCTCCCTCATCCACTCGTAACCACAGACGATTGGGGCATAGGACAGCGACCCAACACTGGGGCTGCGACACATACGCGAAGAAGCTCTAACGCCTCTTGAACCACTTTGCCTCATCCTCCTCGGAGAAGAAGGAGGGGGAATGATGGTAAGCGGCAGAGGCTCACTTGCCTTCACGGCAAAAGGAGACCTTGCCTGCTGACGAGGGTGAGAAGTGCCCGTACCAGTTTGACAAGAACTTGCCCTCCTCCCGCAGGAAAAGGAAGATCCGTCAGAAACTCCTCCATGGGTGTTTCCTCCGAAGAGTCACCCACAAAGATGAATTCAAGCATGGCATGCTGCTCAACCGAGCCTCTTGAATCACTGCCACCCATGCCCAAAGTAGAGTTAGAAATGGGGGAAAGATACATTTTCAAAAGAAAATAGATATACCTTAAACAAATAAATGTTTGAGCAAATGTTAGGGAAGCAAAAGGAAGTTCAGAAAGGCAAGGACGAAGGGATGGCAAAAATGACAGAGGTCCAATCTATTTAAATGCACACTGAGGCTTGACAATTACTAGCGGGATTTGAAACGTCCCTTGGAAACTCGGGCCACGATTTGACTCCATTTACCCACTATCGCACGTTTTCCAATACGTGCCCACTCTTTAAGTGACACGTATGCACGAGTAATGGAGCATGGGTGGCACATGACTGCGAACATTTAAAGAGATGTAACGCATGTTTTCAATGCTCACATCAACGATCAAATACCAGTAGAAAATTCTCAGCCTTGACGCTTTGATTGCCTGACATGTCCAACCTTATCCACAAAACAGATCAGTCTATCTTGGATAGTTTAGCAACCATAACCTGAACAATTTTGTCTAGGTTGGAACCTTTACATTATGTGGCAAAGCTATCAAACTCGACTACAGGCATCACTGTCCGCCCTCGGGGGCTTTTTAGCACTGATCATATTACACTTATTCACCATGACATTGGACACTGTTCATCAATGCTTACTGATCATCTTTCGCCTATAATTTGGCTCAGAGGTGGGGGGACTTATGTATAGTCCAAAATGGTAAAGCTCTATTTGCCTCTGCCATTCTATGAGTCTCTTCCTTTTTGCGTATGGCATCGCCACTACCTTTGGCATTATGACATGTGACTATCACTGTGGAGTCATTGTACACGTGGCAACCCTCCATATCAACCCCACAACAGTAATAGTGTTCATTCACTCTTCAAGTGTCAACTCGGACACGCTTGTCCGACCTCATTGTCAGCCTTGCTATAGTAGCGCAGATGTCAACCCTCTACAGGAGTGCGACCATCAACAGTAAATATCTCCTTATCATCAGCATATCTATTACGCTTATTATTCAAATGGGTGCAAACACCTTATCTCCAAATATCTCTCCAGTTATCTACAAGTTGTTACTTATCTACAAGTAACAATATATCAATAAGGTACACATTATCTTCTATTTAAATTATATAACTGGCTGTATTATCTGTTATTATCTTATCAACATATCACTAACAAATAAAGGTCCAAAGCCCACACTCCACACTATAAATACAAGTTCTCTCTAAACCTTTACAAGATCATCATTCATTCACTCTCCGAGGCATCCTTGAAAACCTCATACACTTACACTCATATTCAGTTATTCTTCAACAATTGGTGTACTTACTTGAGCGTCGAAGTGTCTTTCCTTTGTTTTACAGGTCCTTCCCCTAAACAAGGTAGACCCATCATCCGACGTGTAAAATTTGGAACCCACCTAGACCTCATCCATCATCATACGTGAAAATTTTCAGATTTTGGTAGGAACAATTTGTTTGTGATAAGATTGAGTATTAAATGTAAATATATTTTTTTTTATGTAAGATTGAGATTTGAACTTAGTTCGTCACGGGAAACTAATCACTTTCATTAAACCAACCCCCATTGGTATAATTTGTTTAATCTAATAATTATTTCATTATACAAAACATAAATGTTTAAATTTCATTTACAATAATTTATTCTAAAACCTAGTTTAATTTTAACACTCTGTTAGGTTATGAGAGAAGTAGAGAAGAAAGAAGTAGAATAGAAGGCAAAATGATTAAAAAATACATAATTTTTTTAAGTATTTGAATTAAAAGAGGTAGGAGAGAAGTAAAAGAGAAAGAAAAGTTAAATTTTCTCTTCTCTCATTTGGTTAAATAGAAAAGTGGAAAAAATAATGATTTTTGAAAAAAGATATATTTGATCTTTATATATATATAATATGTTTTTAAAATAATATATAATATTTTTTTGGAAAGACAAAAGAAATTATTATGCTAAATAAATATTTTTTTATCAAGTGTTTATATCTTTCTTTGTGGGAGGCATTTTATATTTCTATTATTCATTTTATTGTATATTATAGTAATGTTAAAAACCAATAAAAACAATGTAAGTCTAATAAGAAATAGCAATGTTAAAAATTACAGCGATTGAGCGTAGATAACATTGTGCTTGTCATAAGATGGTGAATCGTGATTGATATCACAAGGCTATTTTGTCATTTCGGATGATGCAATTCTTTCTCCGTCAGTTTTCTTCCTGTGGAAGAAGATATTCTGTTTTGGAGTGGGTACCACTGTCATTTTATATATTCACTTCTCTCTTAACAACTTCCGTCTCCTCATTATCCAAACATCCCATAAAAGTGTGGTTCAGAAACATTAGTTGCTCAGGGCCGGTCTGCGCCAAAATAAAGCAACCATAAACTAACCCTCACAACAGTAACGGTATCTGGTGTGTAAAGAAAGAAAACCAAACTCATACAGCATTCTTGTATTTGATGCAAGAACCCTGACCCATAATCCTTGATACAAATTTTAAGGTGTTAGGAAAAATTTATAATTAAAGTTTAATTTAATATAATTTATCAATTATTTTTCGACTACGAAATTATTCATCCATTAATCAAAATTATATAGTTAAGTATTTTTAACATTTCACTATTAATATATAAAATGATAAAATCATTCAATTTATCTTTTACATTAATTAATGTCAAATAAATTAGAGGGTGTAACAAACAGATATGATTTGAGTAATTTTAATTTTAAAAAACTACTTTTAACAATAATAATTACAAGTATTATTAACTATATTTTGGAAACAATTTGAAATAAATATTTTTTTTTGAAATATTTAATATTTTTAGTGAAATATAAATTTATTTTGTTCGTACTTAATCTTACAATTATTTATTAAAAAATCAAGATCTTCAATTTTATAGACTTAGTAGAGCTTTAAATCATTTTAAGATTAATACCATATCTTTTTCAATCTATCTTGATCATCAAAATTTTCAATTGTTCAATTAATGTAATCTTAAAACTACAATCTTACTAATAAAGATATAATCTATATCATATATCATAATTTATCACCTAATAATACAAATTAATATTTTTTTTTTTGTAAAAGAATGAAAAAAAAGGCAATTTGGGGACCTAAGCCAACTGCTTTAAATAACCTCGCAGTTGCCTTGGTCCTGCCATGCCACTAGGAGATTTGGGAGCTTGTACTGTGAAAATTAAGAGACGTGATGGCCAACGAGACTAATCAATTCATCAGGATGGAGAAACGTGTTCCCTATGAGCACTGTCTTCCCTCAAACGTAAGTAGTTAGTACCATGCTCCGATAGTATATTTGAAACATTAAATTGCATGCCATTTGATAGTTTTCTTTTTTAACTTATTGCAAATTTAAAATGGATTACTACAAATTCATGGATTAACTAACAAGACATTGTTCTCACTTATTCAGTGTTGTCAAGTTTAAGTTTTAGATATGTATATAAGTTGAATATTTATAGAAACAACTTTATTACCTATAATAATTTTACACTATTCGAATAAATTTATTTTTAACAAAAGATATATATAGTCCAAATATATATATATATATATATATATATATATATATATATATGATAACATTGTCCTATCTCTTATAACTCTACCTTCATCTCTCTCCCATCTCTCATGAAAAAATATATATAATATTATTATTTATATCTTATATATTTTTTGCATAAGAGAAATTTTAAAACATAAATTTAAATTATATCATTAGAATATAAAATTAAATAATAATCATTCAAATATTTTCAAAGAAAAAATTGAATAACAATTATTTTTAAAATATTATATTGCTTTCTTATAATTTTAAAAAGAGTAATTGCATAAAATTGTATATTTTTTAGATAATTTTTATATTTTTATATTTACATAAACAAAAAAACATTATAAACCCCATGGGTATAGCTCAATTGGAAATACATGAGTTTGTGAAAAAAGAAACGAGTTTCATTTGGAAGGGGTGAGGAAACTTAAGTGTGACTAATACCGGAACCAAGTAATTACGATTGTTATTAATAAAAAAACAAAAAAATAACCTTAAGTGTGATTAAAACCTCAACCGAATGATTATAGTTGTTGTTAATAAAAAAATAATATCATTTTTATAATTAATATAAAATAAAATAAACATTATTTTAAAAATATTATAAGTAATTTTAATGAAACAGTTTGTCATTTCAACATGGTTTATATCTTATTATTATCTAGTTTAGATGTATAACAAATATTTAATAAATTAAAGATTATTTTACTCTTATTTTATATCCAATCATGTTTACCCTCTGAAATTTAATATAATCTACATAAAGTGTATTTAAGAGTAGAGAAACCAATCCAAGAATCACGCCTAAACTTAGTTTGCCCCTTATATCACACTCCCATTGAGAACCATAAGGGAGCAACACTACTCACATTCCTTATTATTACACAAGTCTCTCTCCACCACACAAATGCAGATTTAGTGTTCCATCTATCATTTAGAATCACTCTGCCCAACAAATCATATCTATATACCAGAAGGTTATACCATACAGCATTTTTCTCAGTTAAACATTGCCATTTCCACTTGCTGAGAAGGCTTGAATTAAAAAGGTCACTCTGATAAATAAAAAAATTAAAGAGGTCAAGATGTTTAATGCGAAGTCCACCAATAATGCATTCATGCTGAAAAACCTTATCCCAATTTATCATGCACTTTTTTGAACATCATCACTTCCACCTCCTATAGAAAAAAAAAACTTTGAATTCCAATAAGCAAAATTGAGACTTTTTTCGGCATCTTAAAGAAAGATATAAAAAAAAAAAAAAAAAAAAGGTGGCCAACTAGATAGTACTGAATTCAACGTAAAATAATCTCTCAAAGAGAGATACTTACCCTTCCAAGCAGCAAGCCTACTCTTAATGAAACCATGACAGGCTTCCATCTAGTAACTTTCCTTGGATTTGCACCAATAGGCAAACCCAAGAATTCAAAAGTAATCTCAGTAATATTGCAATGAAGAAAAGAAGCTTCCACCAAAACTGAATGAATCACAAATTATTCATAGAAGCATCCCTAATAAGTATCTTCGGCATATTGTAAAAGAAATATCTCACCTACTCCTCCAACCTTAAAAGCTAGAACTTTCCATCCCATTAGCTCATACATTTATATGAACTTAAATTTTAGTTTAATTTTATAGGAGAATTCTAGGCAGCCAAAAAATAAAAAATAAACAAAAAAAGTTCACCATATGTTTTGACTGAATGAGTTATATAATTAATTCTTCAAGAGATGGTTAATTTCTACATTTAATAACAATCAATACATCTGATTGATATTTGCTAAAATTTTGATGTAATATCCATGTCAAGTTCAGGTAAGAATGTCAGGTCACAAACTTTCTAAATGCAGTCTAAAATTAAAACATTGACCGAGTAAACTACTGTGAAATTTTCCAATATGAATTGAAAGTTTCACAAACTGTATATGAACCAATCCATTTCCTGAAAGAGGTGGGTTACGATGTCCCTCGGCAATTCGGCATGGATGAAGATGAGGCAACCTCCTATCTGAATTGTAACGAGAGCATAGACACAATTCATTTGTATATTGGCACAAGAAACGCCATAAGTCCAATCATCCACTAGATGTAAGCTTATACAGCTCCATTGGAATAATAAGCTTTAAAAGCTTCCAGAACTTGCTTGAAAACCACAAAAAATCTGATAATGGACATTGTTCACATCAGAAATCTTCAATTTAGTGGTCATCTTCATTGGTTCCAGGGCAGTTGCCCAAGAGGACATCACTCGATTCGTACTGAACAAATAAGGAGGAAGAAAAAAATATTGCAATCAAAGTTAGAGGCTTCTTATTTGTCAACCATACTGGATTTGCTATTTCATCTTATAAAATATATTAAAATGAGCTTCATTGGTGTTTACTCACTTGGCATCCACAAAAGAGGCAATAATTAAATTCATCCCTCAGTTTCATCAAAACATCATGCAAGTCCTGCATCCATTACATTCCATCACCAACACCATCAAAGTTGAAGCCAATCCAAATATAACTAAGTTCAACAATAATGAGCTTAAAATAATAAATGAATTACAAGAATTTCATAATGCAGTTAAAAAAACTATAGGAGAAACAATTAAGAAGAATCTAAAGCTCAACAATTTGTCTATAGAAATAATTTATGGCAGAACATTATGGCATCATTTGACTCATGTAGCTGACCCCATCTAGTAGGAAAATACTTAGTTATTGTTTTTTAGTAGTAAAAAATCTAGAAATAATGATCATGAGAAAAAAACGCAACTATGCAGTTTCTAAACTATTTTTTGGCATGCAACTTAAATGAATACCACAAACTAGGTTAAAAGAAATATAAGTGAAAAAGATATGGTTAAGTTATAAACCTCTTCTGTTATTTCTTCCTCTTCTTCTTCACCCTCTGCATCATCGTCATTCTTTTGTGGCTCCACAATTTCCCTATTCTCCAATTGGTCAAGGGCAGCCTTTGCCTTATTGTAATTAATTATAACTCTCCTACTCTGCCACTGTGACTTTTGCCTAGACCCAAATTCTTTCATTAGATCCTCCTCTTTCCTCTTTTTCCTGTCCATCATGATTCCCTCCTTTTTCCTCTTCTCCTTGTGGGGATCTTCTAAGCCTACACCAGCTCGTGACCGTCGAATTTCAATCCCCACTGGTTCGGCCCTGCCCGAGCCCTGCTTGCCAAGGGCAGAACCTGGAGTGTAACCCATCTGTTTGAGAAG
Organism: Glycine latifolia; assembly: GCA_013407115.1. NCBI lineage: Eukaryota > Viridiplantae > Streptophyta > Magnoliopsida > Fabales > Fabaceae > Glycine > Glycine latifolia. The sequence goes on along the minus strand of QARZ01000596.1, from coordinate 184,716 downwards.
CTTAAACCCAATGTTGGATTGTGCTATTGGAGCTTCAACTTTCGCTAATGTTTGCTCATCCTCTTCTTGTTGCTTCCTTTCTCTTTCAAGTTTTCGCCGTTCTTGCCAGCTATGAGTTTTCAACCGGTTCTTGGAAGAATTGACTGAAGGTTTTTTCTTGCTGGCAATCTGCATGGTATAAAGGTAGTTATCATCACTGTGTATGGTACCTGTAAATTGCAAACTAAAAGGCTAAGGAAAATTAAGCATCTTGCAATAACTCTTTGAACTAACAAACAAAATAACACCAGTATTCATGCTTCATTTTTGACTAAATATTCAAATTTGGACTTCCTAAGATACATGAGACATCAACAATAACCCAAACGCTTAAAATTGGCATCCAATTACCTCATTGATGTATCTTTGTCTTTGAACACCAATTTGATCCCTATAGATGTGCATTTAGATCAATTGTTTTATTCAAATTCTTCAAAGACTAACTTATGAAGTCGAGTGTACCTTTCGAGGTCTAATTTTGAATATTTACTCTTACTTTTCCAAAAACACAACTTCTGTCCATGGACTAGTGCAGGATTATATAAAGTGGGATAAAAAACAACACACACACACACAAAACGCAAACACAAAAAGTTTTAAAATGTGGTCCGCAAACACAATTGTGAGTGCAACATCAAGGTGTTTCATGTCTCTGCAACCGCAATTGTAGCTACATCAGCAACATTTTTCTGCAATATCATGGATTGCAACAAAAGTGCAACCTTGACTGCAATTTAAAACCTATATTATATATATATATATATATATATATATATATATATATAAGGACCTAAAGGGATTGGTAAGCAAAACAGACTATTTACATGGAACACAGATTTCCAGAAATTTTAAAAAATAAATATTTTTCTCCCTAGGAAATGTAGCTGTATTAGAATAACTGCAACCGAGAACCAAATTGAATAGTAATTAGATCAAGCAACATCTTTTTCTTCAGAACTTCGACTTAAACTTAAGCCCAAATTATAAAATCATGTGGTATGACTAGAGGGGAATGAAAAGGGGAAAATTTTAACATCAAATTTTATTCAAGTACGTGAGATTCGTTGAAGGTCATGCATCTGCTACTCTCTTTAAGCGAGTAAAAATCCTTCAAGGGTAAAACAAAAAAGGAAGAAGTCACCTTTTTGGATGAAGACAACTTGGGAGGGTCGAGAGCATCGGAAGGAAGAAACTGGGAAAGGTTACCCATGTAGTCATCATCTTCTTGTTCCTCGTTTCCCTGTGCTCCGTTTTTGCTCTCCCTGTTCGCCGGTGATTCATCCATGGCGAACATAAGCGACAATGGGCTTACGATGACGCGCGCTAGTCATGAATGTAAGCTGCCATGGGGCCCGGGAAGGCCATGGTTGGTATTTCAATCTGGGCAGGCCTAGCAGGATTTTCATCATGATAAAAGCCCAGTCTATATTAATTTTCAAAAGGAAGTTTTATTTTCACTCCCCCCATATTACTAATACACTCCCCTTTCCTGTTATATATTGAATTTTCCCCTAAACTATCCTCACAAATACACTCCCCCCCCTCTCTTTCTCCCTTACGTATAATATAAGTCTGTTCTGAAAAGAAAAAAAAAAGACATTTCCCCTCTCCAAATCAACTTTCAAAATTCGGTGTCAATAATGAAAATTGATGAACCAATTTAAAAGGGGACACTTGCGAATGAATAGAGAAGTCACACATCTTAGCAGATTTTTTTTATCGAAGCAATCAACCACAAAATTTAATTTTCAACCATAAAATCTGCCAAAAAGGGTCAAATTTGAATTAGAACAAAATCTGTTAATAAACTCTATTCATAGAGAAGTGATGGAGTACTACCAGTGCTTGTTTAATTATGCAGCAAACACACCAGTACGTAAGTTATGAATTTCATGGAAAGATTAGGGGAGTGTACTTACAGGGATAGTTTAAGGAAAAAAAAAACAATTGGAAGAGGAATGTACAAGTAATAAGGGAGACTGGAAATAGTAAATACCTTTTCAAAATAACAAAAGCTTGGAACTTAAAGAACTAAAAAAAAGTTGAACCTTAAATTTTAGTACTATGCAAATCAGAAGTTCATATTTAAAAAGAAACAAACATACTTAAATTTTTTTTATTACCACGTTATTAGTATGAAATATCTACTTATAATTAATGTGTCAAACTATTCATCTTGAGTAGAGTATCTCAAGTACATTTTTTTTCATCTATAAAACTCAAATTTAAATATTGTTTAAGAAAATTGAGTTTAATATCACTTTAATTAATAACTTATTAGTAACCTACTTAACTTGGCATCTTGTGTATAAGTATTGTGTATCTTGGTTTTTAAAAAATTTATTGTGATAAACACATATAAACAGAGGGGGAAAATGGCTATGTAATGATAATATGAATATTTTACACTCTCTTCTAATCACATACCATCATGCCTAGAGGTGGGTATATGGTTTTGGTCCACTTAAGGCTTGGCATGTGAAGCCCACATTTTAGGCAAATAGCATAAATGAATTTTTTTTTCAAAATTTTTATTTGTCTTGTAAAAGCCCGCTAATAAATGGGCTGGTTTGAGAGCCCAAATAGTAATTTGAAATTTTTTTTTTCATGATAGAAAAAAATTAAAAAGTGAAAAATATATAAAATTAGAATAAAAAATAGACTTCATTTTTAACTAAAATACATCACACTAAAATATACCAACATTTTAAACATAACAAATTAATAATGACAACCTAAATTAAGGATCAAAATCATAACATAACAAATTAACTATACTTACACGTTGGACTTAGGTGGGTTATGCGGATAGTCTGTGGATAATACCCATGAGGTTCCCAGGCTTAATGGGTCGACTCAAAAACTAGATATAGCTAGCAGATTTGAAAAAAGATGCTCGTTATTGACAAGGTCTAGAGGCTTAGCGAGTTGATCTACGAATATGGATCCGTATACCTATCCATAATCATGTGCGATAAGGTTATTAATTTTTATAATAATTATCTTAAAAGTTATACCAACCATAAATTTATGATTGAATTACAATGTAAAATTATTTACAATAAGTTACCATTAAACTCATAAACTATTAAATATTAAATGTAATTTTGGCAAATAACAATTAATTGATTTAGTTCACTTGTTAATAGGTTTAAGTTTGAACTCAGTATTTAAACTCATGGGTTAAACCAATCGAGCTTAAACTCTAATTTGTTTTAGTTATTGCGTTGTGAGCCAATGATGCTTAACATGATTTTATTATGGTGTGATTAAATTTTTTTAATTAAATATATGATTAATTAAATTTTTAGTCCATAAACTTTTCAAATTTTAATTTTTATCTATTAAACAAAAATTTGACTGGTTAAAATCTTTAAACTTAAAAAAATTTGGATTTTAGTCCATGAATTAATGAGATTTTAGAAATTAAAAATTGAATTTTAAAAAAGTTAAGACTAAAAACAAAATTTTAAAAATTTTAGAAACTTTGATTAGTCAAATTTTTATTTAAGAACTGAAAATCAAATTTTTAAAAAATTTAAGAACTAAAAATTTAATTCACCCTTAAATATATAGAAAGAATTTTGTTTGGTCACAAATATGAACTTATTAACAATTTAGTCAACGAACTTCAATTTAAAAAATACGGTTCCGTTTTTTATTTAGTTAAGCCTAAGCACGTACGTAGTCAGTACCAAATCAGAGAAATTAATAAACAACTAAAAATCAAAGTTGCGCTTGAAATGGTGAAATAAGATGATCCAAAAGAGAATGAAAAGAAATGGTATTAGATATCGTTATTTGGATTGCTTAGAAGAAAGAAAAACAAATAGAATGAAATGAAATGAAATATAAGAAAATTTATTTTATCCTATTCCAGCACTTAACCCCTGTATTATTATGCCTTGATTTGGAAGCAATGTAATAGAATCATATTTCTTTAAGTCTACTACGATGGTTTTTAAACATCGCAAACGCAAACGCAAATTAAGCTTTGTGATAATTATGTCCGATAAAATCCCTAGTTACTAATTAATTTGCATAAGTGTGTTCAAAATTTATTTACAATATTTTTCTTTTTAAATAGACTAGGAGCACACCTACACTTCAGCGTTGCGCGCCAAAACAAACTAACTACAACACAACTATCTCTTATTCGTGGACCCCACTTAACCAGAATCTCTCTCTCGCAACTGTAAGTGTCAGTGTCACTGAACTCTGCAAACTCTCACTCTGCGAAAACCAAGAATCAGAATCAGGTAAACTCGTTCGTCGATCATTCCAAAAACCTTAACCTCTCTCTATTTTTTGTTTTTAGTTTTCTTGATGCTTGAATTCTATTTTTTCTCTTCACTTCGTTTCAGTTCCAATTTCGATTCCGTGTTCGGAAACCGAGAAAGAATAATGGTTCGCAACTATGTGTTCGTGAAACTCGCCCTCGTCCTTGTCTTCTCGGCAGCTTTGGTTTCTCGGTGTTTCGCGTTTACGGATCCTCCTGACGGTAATTTACATAACTGTTTATATTCGTTCTTGATTCTTCAACTATTAATCTTTCACTGTAAATTGGTTAAGTAACTTCGCGATGTGCATTTGGCCTTGTCTTCGAATCTAATCAATTTCAAGATAACATTGAAGAAAATTATGCGATTTAGGATTCGAGAGATTGTGTGTAGTTACGTTTTGTGCGGTTTTCCCATTGTCTCTGAGTGCTGAATGCATATTTTGTGGTTGTATTTGACGCTTAATAGCTTGTTTTATGCATTTTGTGTGTAATAGTTTTGGCCTTTTTCTAAATTATATGATTTTGTTAGTGTTTCCAAAACTAGGTTCCATTTAACTTACTTTGACATAATAACCAAAACAGTAGAAGATTACTTGTTATTGTTGAATTCATATAATTTAAAGATGACGGATTTAGATAGAGAAATAGAAAATGCATGTATTTGTGACTTGTGAGGGTTGTATTTGTAAATGAAAATAAAAAAATAAGTATTTGCTTGATTAAAAATCTCGAATTATTGATATTGATCGAACTCGTTTTGGTATAGCTCACAATTTACATGGGTTTCTGCTACTAAACTAAATATATTTCGTAATTTCTTTATGAACAGTCGCAGCTCTGCAGGATCTATACAGGGCCTTAAACAGCCCACCAGTGCTGAATGGATGGAACGGTAACGATCCTTGTGAGGAATCTTGGACTGGAGCAGCATGTTCTGGCTCATCAATTATACACCTGTAATGCACCGATTCTGTTGATGATACTCACATGCTGATTATAATGCCACTAATAAAGTAAACCTAATATACCTGCTCTCTTCTTCATGCAGCAAAATTCATGGGATTAAACCTTACCGGGTATCTTGGAGGCTTGCTCAATAATCTACAAAATTTGAAGCAACTGTAAGTAATTGTATAGCTTTAAGTTCTTATGGGGATGGTTTGTTGTCGAGATCTGTTATTTACTTACTTCCATATTCTTGTTTCTTTAGAGATGTCAGTTCTAACAGCATAATGGGTGATATACCACTGGCTTTACCCCCAAATGCCACACATATGTAAGCCTACTGTTCGTTTCTTTCTTCTTCTTTAGTTCCTGTGTGACTATGTGCTATGCTTAGTGGTAAGTAGACCAGTATCTTTCAGCACTGTGTTTTTCTGACAATTTTTCTCTCGTGCACAAATGTGGCTTGCAACTATTTGGGCCAAAATATCCCCAATACAGTGTCAACCATGATAAAATAAGACATCTGTGAGTAACATTAATATTAATTTTAATATTTCTATAGAATGCTCTTAACCAAAACATCCATTGACTTGTTCCTTATGCTCCCTTATCTCTGTTTTGATCTTTACAAATGGCTGTAAATCATCACTTCTTGTCTTGCAGGAATTTAAGGCATAATTTCTTGGATGGACCCATTGGCAATGTGTTTACTGGCTTAGATGATCTCAAAGAAGTGTATGTTTTCTTCCCGAGTCTTTTGCTACTGCATTTTAATTGAAATGAAAGGACAAGTGATTCAATCATTTAGAAATTTTAGGCTCCTAAAACCTAAACCATAGGTAGGTTTTTTCTGTATGTTACTAATCTTGAATATTCTGGATCTGTAAGAACAAACGATGAAGCCAATGAAGACCTCATTTTTTAATAATTCACTAGTGAAAGAGTAGAATGTGAAATCATATAAACTACATATATCAGTACCAAAACTATAAACTACATAAATAAGCCAAAAGACTGATAACATAGGCCACATTATCATTCCTCTTTTGTTGGAAATGCACATGAATATCATGATAGCTAGGATTTAAGAAGCACAAGAGCAAGCAAAGCTCTAAAATATTAGACTATATAATTGAAAATTGGATCGAGTCATGAGAAAGTGAGACCACAAAATGTAGATGTTTTGGCTATTTTGTTTAGATCCCAATCTGTCGTTTCATCTTTATGACACACCTACCCTGTTACCTAAACTTGATTTGTATTTCATCTTATACTCAAACAGGACTTTTGTTATATATGGTCGTGTTGGTTTGATCTGTAGCATGTGGCTTATTTGCAGGTTCCTGCAGAATAACAGATTCACCGGATCAGTCACCTACCTAGCTGAGCTTCCACTCATTGATTTCTAGGTTATCTCTAAACATTTTTAACATTGTCTGAGTGTGCCTACGGTTCTATTATTTTCTAATTTGTTTGTTTTGTCAGGAGCATTCAAGATAATCTGTTCAGTGGCAGTCTTCCACAGCATTTGCAGTCCATACCAAACTTTATGGTTAGTGATAAGTTTCTATCATCACCTTCTATTTCTTTATCGGATATGAAATTATGGACACATATCATCGAAAAGTCACATTCTATCCTCAATTAGGATTGGAGGGAACAAGTTCCATGCATTAGACGACTCTCCTGCCTGGGCATTTCCTTTGGACAATGTACCCATTGAGCAAAACACTAGTCGCCCACCCATAACTCAGGCAAATGCCGTCGAGAACTACGATCCTCCTAAAGTAAGGAAGCAAAAGAAGAAACCTATGGGTCCAGGAGGAATAGCTTTCATGGTTGGTGCAGGAACATTATTGGTGACAGGTTTTGCGCTCTTCATTGCGATCCGTTTGAGTACCATAGACAGAGAATGGAGGACTATGAAATCAACCATAGTTCATTGCCTAGTCAAACCAAAGGTAATTAATTCTTACACAGAGGCATATAGATGGGGAGGCACTCCTAGTCAAATCCAAAAACCACACGACTGAATCACATGCTAATAACATTAACATTATCTCAAAATTGTCTTGTTCATTCCACACGCAGATTTAACATTAAAATGACCGAATATACAATACTTGCCAAATTTCACTCTACTACTTTATCTTTCTGTTTCATATGTCTGATACCATTCCATTTATTAGTTCTGTAAATTCATTTCCATCTTTGATCGTGCTTTTCTTCTTCTTCTTTTTTCTATCCATTTTTAATGGTGGTAGACGTCTCTACAACGGCAATAGATGAGAGCCTGCAAATCCCACCTTACAATGCTGCATCCCTTTTGGGTCCTAGGGGATTAACTTCCCAGATCCATAAAAGAGCAGCAGGGGAAACATCAAGAAAAAGCTTTATCGGAAGAGACAGATTCACTGGAAGGACAAAGGTTTATACAGTAGCGGAGGTTCAGTTGGTTACAAACAGTTTCCTTGAAGACAACCTTATGGGAGAGGGGTCACTAGGCCCTCTTTACAGAGCTGAATTTCCAGATAACACGGTACTACCTTAAAACACGTTCAGATTTCAGAACTGTTGCTTTCAATATATAATAATTTCTTTTTCTTCTTTTTGAAAGGTTTTAGCAGTGAAGAATATCAACATGGCTGACATGTCTTTGAGTGAAGAGGAAAAGTTCATAGTGTTAGAAATTTTTCTTTATGTGGGCAATATTAATTAATTAGTTTTGTATTTTAAATTAATTGGGTTAATGGATATTCCAATTTTAATATTTTGATTGGCCCATTATGATCATATTGAGTTGGGCTTCTAGCATCTATTGCTATTGGGCCTAGTTGGGCAACAGTATAGGCATTAGTGTCTGACTGGACTTCTGTGATGGGTGGACCCATCAGACACATTGTTGATTAAGTTTTTGCTAGGTCCCCTCTCTAGCCTATTTATACTGGGGTTAAGCCTCATGAGCCATAATGCTCCCATCGCTGAAAGCTGCCAATTTCTGAATAGACAATAGAGAGGAAGACTCTGGCATCTTGTTCCCTCATCTTCTTCAGCTTTTCTTTGATTCAGTAATGATCCAACAAGGTACACATAATCATAATTCTGATAACTCTGATTTATTGTTATTCGGCGTTTTATAATCATATGCATGATTCATTATTTTAGATTTATCATTTGGTATCAGAGCAAGGCTCATATATTATAGAATCCATTAAACATTAATTTGTTTGGTTGTTTGAATTGAATATCTTAATAATTTTGTGCTACCTTAATTAAAAGGTCCTTTTCTGGTATTCGATTTCCATTCACATTTTTTTATGTCTTCTTGATCATTGTTTATCGTACATTCTTGTCCTGTAAAGAGAAAGAACCATTTTTTTTTATATTTTACCTCTTTCAGTTGTTTTGAGAATATATATTCTCTCATTACGTTTTGCTATGTAACTGTTGTTATGTTTAAATTATTTTTTAATAAAAAAAAATGTTGATAACAACATCTGTTATCATATATTAATTGATGATAACAATCTTGTGTGGCTATTCCTATTTATATGCTGGAAAAGTAGTTTAACAATTGTATGAAAAAATGGATTTCTAAATTGAAAGGAAACTGTAATATGAGGTAAGATTGTGGTAATTTGTTTGTGCAAATAAAGTTGTTATATGCTATTTGATTTGTCTGTTACGTGCAAATAGCCAACAAACTTCCATCTCCATAATATTTGCATAATATTAAAAGCTGTTACATGCTATGTGTTGATAAAATAAAATAAATAAGGATAATTTGTTGTAACAATATTGAAAGCTTCGTGCAATTTTTATTGGAGCAATGCGACGTGGTATTGGAGGGTGGTTATTGTTCCTACGTGTTGTTTGAATTTTTTTTCTCTTTTTTTTTTGAGGCATCGACAATGATCTTTTATTGTTATTTGGTGTTTTATAATCATATGCATGATTCATTATTTTAGATTTATCACATAGACGTTGTTTGTACCGCTTCCCGTCTGAAGCACCCTAACATTGTTTCACTCAAAGGCTACTGCTTGGAGCATGGATAGCATCTTCTTGTCTATGACTATGTCAGAAGTTTAACTCTAGATAATGCTCTTCATAGTGCCCCATACAAACCTTTATCGTGGGGCACACGTCTCAGAATTGCTTTAGGTGTTGGTCAGGCCCTGGAGTTAGTTCCATGTTTGCCACTCAATTTTTTTTTGTTAGAAAGTAGAATTTTGTTCTAACTCTCAACCTTGACATAAACAAATGTTTACAATTACACCTATTTGCACTCGATGTTCTCCCCTCCTGTCTCCCATGGAAACTTAAAGGCTACCAATGTTCTACTGGACGAAAATCTCATGCCTCGTCTTAATAACTGTGGCTTGGCTATTTTAAGACCACTAACAAATGACAAATTAAAAAATTGGGTAAGTTTCTGCAAGAATCAGCATCATGTTTAAATAGGTTACTTATTGCTGTTAAATTTCTAGTGACTGAATTTATATTATGCAATGGTTTTGCATCATTTCGGCCCCAATATTAAGGTTTCTGGAGTGTCTACAACCTCAATGCAGAAACAGTGGCCACATCTGTGTGAAATCACGATTGTGCCCACGAATGCAATTTAAAACCTTAATTATGCCTTACAAAATCTATGCCTAAAGTAGCTAAAAGATAGCTCATTTGACAAAAAGGAGATATCACAGGAATTATGTGAATTCGAATTTCTAGTATGAAAATGTTTGTCTAAAATTGAAATTAAAAAAATTATAGTTTGACCATTAACTAAAACATGTCTATGATTAATTAATTGGTGTTCTTGAGGAATAGTCACAGCCATACCCAATCGAAAAGTATGTTATCAAAGCATATTTCAACTAGTTCTAATAAAACCTAACCAGTTTATCCTTTAGCTTTCCCAGTGATACAAACGTATTAAAGCAATTGTCGTTCTGTAAGACCATCAAGCAATTCCGCTTCTCTTAGTCTGAAAATGCATTATTGGAACTGGATGGAACACCAAATAGCTTTAGATTCAAGGGTTTCCGCTATAGCCAAACACGAAAGAAACATCATTTATACCAATACTGGCAGGATATTTTTATTTGGTAATGGAGATACTCTATTGCAATTGCCAAAGCTCACAGCTGCTTTTAGCTTTTCGATGATTTATTGTAAAAAATGGATGTCTAATTATGAAGTTAAGGTCATGTGTCCCTTGCTCTTGTTCATTATGTACAATAGTGTTTGCACTTTCTAGGTATAACTTAAAGTTGCTTAAATTTATAAAGTAACAGTTGCAAAATAGTATGCCATGGACAATAGATTCATTGATTATAATTTGTTGATTGTCAAAAACAAGCTTCTGAGATTGACATTAGGGATACAGGATACAGTTCACCTGACGATGACCAACCAACAATTGGCAACATGAAGAGTGACACCTTTTCCTTTGGAGTGTTGCTTCTTGAGCTGTTAACAGGAAGAAAACCATTCGATGGGTACGTGTTAATTTCTCTTCAATCCTGTGCCATTTCATTTGTTTCCTCTCTTGATGAATGATGACCCTCTATTTCTCTTCCAACACAGTTCTAGGCCAAGGGAAGAGCAATACTTGGCAAAGTGGGCCTCATCAAGGCTTCATGATGGCGACAATTTGGAACATATGGTGGATCCAGCAATTGTAATATCCTGAAATTTTGATAACTGAACATATATGTTTGATGTATTTCTTGTGTTATTTGACTATTTGATTAGTTGAAATGTTATGCGAATTATCTATGTGCCATTGGTTGGTGTAAATGTCAAGTTATGTGGAATTTGTTTGAGCTGCGTTGAAATTGTGTGATTTCGAGTTTGACCCAAAACCTATTTTAGTAAAATAATAATATTTGAAGCGTGAAATATTAATTTTTCACAGAAGTAGAAATTTCAAAATTGGGTCAGCTCGCCCAGGCGAGCCAATATGCCTTCCAAAATTCGCTTGGGCGAGTCAAGTCGGTTATAAGTTTGCACAACAGTGTAAAATCACAAAAAATGGAAGATTTCTTCTTCCTCACACCTTCCCCCAACCTCCCACCATCCTCCTCCATCAGCCACGACCACCGGTGACTGTCACGAGCCACTGTTTCTTGCCGTTGAACCATCGCACGAAGAGAAACACTTTAATCAGAGCGAAATATTCAAAACTCAACTAAAGGATTTGGTAGAAAATGGAGCCTCCAATCCTTCTTTCTTGGTTTCTTTGAGGTAACCTTGATTTCCTTTGTCTTCTTCTAGCTAGTTTAAACTTCTCTTAGTGTCTCTTGTGTTTTGGGTACCGTTGTTGGGAGTTTTACACTTCCTTTGAAAACCATTTAAAAATGAGATGTTGTAAAAGTTTCCTTTTTATGAAATAGATATAATTTATCTTTGTTGAGCCCAGTCACATTGGTGTGATCGAAATTTCAAAAATGATGTCTTTTGATGTGGACTCCCAAAACACCATTTTAGCCTCTTTTAGATTTGAGTGGGTATTTGACCCCAAATGTTAATATTGACCTTGCCTTGGAAATTTATACTAACTTATCTTCGATTTGGTATATAGAGCTCTGTGTTTGGACTAAAGCACGTGAACTTGAGGAATCTCAAAATGACGTTTCAGGGAGCCCAATTATGGAGATAATTGCCTGTCCCTATTGTGTGCTGATTTTCAAGAAACGTTATGTTTTAAACTAATGGGATGCGATATAATTATTATTGTTGTGTATTAGTTCTTGTTGTGTGCTCGCTTTCAAGAAAAACTGTGTTTTTAACTAATGGGATACGATGAATTGGCTTGTTGATGGATAAAATCGTGAATTATGTTGTTGTTGTAATGATTGGATTTTTGGGAAAAGTCTTAATTACAGAGGAAACTCTGGCCAAATTTTTATAATGTGTTCTTCTATTTAATTCTTTATTAAATTTTTAAATGGGCATAAAAGTGTGTTTTATATATTGTAGTCCTCCTCTTTAATTTAGAATTTTCCTAAAAATATCAGTATTGTGGTATGATGAATTGTGAATGTATGAAATTTGGGTTGTCTAAAGACCTGGGGAATGTGAATCTCAGGTATATGTATTATGTATAAATGTTAAAATGAGATGATATTGATGTTTATGATGATAATGTTGAATGAGATGATATTGATGTTTATGATGTAATGTTGAAATGAGATGATATTGATGTTTATGATTATAATGTTGAAATGAGATAATGTTGATGTGGTTGATGATGTTGAAATGTGATGACTTTGATATGTATGATGATGATATTGAGATGATGTGATGTTGATGTTGATAATAACATTGATGTGAACAATGTCATTGTATGATGTGGATATACATGGATACCCATGGGGGGTGCATGACGGGTTACCCTTGCGAGGAAGAATATGTTCCTAGCCAGGTCATGCATTGATGGTGTCCATGGTTGTATGCTGTATAGGTCCATGTAGGATGCGGTGACCGGTTGGTTACCCTTGCGAGGAAGGTTTTGTTCCTAGCCACGATGAATGCATCGATGAACCCACATTGGTGTGCTATGTATGTACATGAGGGTGCATGACAGGTTACCCTTGCGAGGAAGGATGTGTTCCTAGCCAGGTCATGCATTGATGGTGCCCATGTTTCATACTTCATAATCGCATGGATGAAAATAAAATGTTGGCAGTAAGTACCGAGGGTACTAGGGGCCATATCACTCTGTTTGGAACTCCCTTGAGACTTAGGACTAATCACCATGGGGGGGGAGCGACATGTGCACGACAGTGTGACCTCGATGAGCTACTGCATCATTTTCCTAGAGAGGCTATTTCCATGAGGATGGTACCACATTGCATTCTGAGAGATGAGTCAAGTGCATGCATCATTCTGAGCATGATTGTTTTGATTTGTGAAATATAGTGGATGACTAGTTTGTTGAGTGTGTATTGAATTGATGGATTATTTAGGATGATTGTGGTTGTCATTATTGATTTCTTTCTAACCATTGTCATTTGATGCTTGTTGTATATGTATAATAAACTCACCCTTGCATTTGTTGTACCATGTGGTTGGTACGTATGATGATCACGAACTTTCGTTCGTGTGAGCAGATGAGCAACATTAGGTGACTCTAGAGGGATATTCTTTTTGGTTGGAGCCGCCAAGCCGACGTGATGATGTTAGAATTCTTTTTGGAAAGAGTTGTGTTTTGTTAATCAACTCTTCCTTAGTTAGTCCTTTGATTCTTTTTGTTGGACATGTAAATTCTGGGGTAAATGCTTGTAGTTAAAACTAAATTAAGATTGATATGTAAATGATATGTACTGGTTTAATATATGCGTATATATATATATATATATATATATATATATATATATTCAATTACGCAATTGTATCTGTGTATAATGATTGTATTATCACGAAAAATTTACTCTCATTTTCATAATCAAATTAATGGGGTTTTTTTTTTTATTAAAATCTGAATTTGCACGATTAGAGTTAGTGATATAGTAGCGACGAGGCGGTCGTTACAGGAATCAAAAGGATGTTTTCCTCCAAGGCTCTCTTTTATTATGCTGATATCATCTCCCTCTGCATTCAGGTATAATAACCGTATTAGATTTTAAATATTGAATTAGTAAGTTATAAACTTGAATGTACTCATGATTGTGCATAGGCCATTTTGGTTCTTCAAATGAGTAGGGATACTTGGACACTCCAATATTCCAGATAGCCCATTGACACTCTTCTTTTGTGCCTATTTCTCTATACTTGTTATACCAAATACCTATTACATCCTTAGTAGAAACACATGAAATAATTCATAATTTTATACAACCTACTAACACCTCTCATTATTCTCTATTTCTCTCGTCCTATCACATCATAAATCCTATCATACTTATATTTTTTTTTCTCTTTCTTTACTCTCTCTAACTGTTGGATAGCATATTGGATGTCAAACAAAAATTTTCATTACATCTATCACTTTTCTCTTTTTATTTATTTCTTTCTCTAGGTGTGTAGAATAGCACATAATTCATTTCTCAATTATATGTTTACTTAGTCTTTTTTCTGGGCTGTTGCAATGAAACTAAACGTGTCTCTTGTCTAGCCTCTAGAGGAATTTCGACCTCCAATGTCTGAAATCATGGACTCTCTTGTATCATTTTCTCAAAAGCTCGTTTCAAAGAGTGGTGCAGCAGATGGCACAGAACTTGATCCACTTGAGAGGCCTTTTCGTACTACCACCTCATGCTTTATCGGTTCACTTGCATTGAGCTACGTATATGCCTGATGTGTACTCACTTGGTGATACAGAAGCTACACTTTAACAGTGTAAACTAGTTGACATTAACAGGCTAGAAATTTAACTTGATTTTTGCTTGCTTCTTTTGTTGTTCCTCTTTTTATTAGGCACAAAACACGTAATGTATGAATTAGTTGGAATTTCACATGTAAAAAGGATTAGATTAAATTTCACCTCTGGAGAGGACCAAGCTTTTTTGGACCGTTAAAACTGTTTGGTTAATGACATGAATGTTTAATTACCAAGTTACTATTAAGTATTGACACAACTTGGATTCTTTCACTTAATAATAATAAAGCAAATTGATTCCTTAGATGGAGGTCCTAATCGGAGACTCCTACAACTTATTGATAGCTTATTCAAATTATATTATCATATAAATATGACTTAAATATGTTTTTAATCTCTAATAAATATATGATTTTTGTGTTTGTTCTCTAATAAAAAAAATTAAGTTGAATCTCTAATAAAACAATAACTTACATGGGGAACAATTCCAAAAGATCATCAAGAACTCTTTTTCTAGCATTTTAAGGTAATTTATTCACCTCTTAATAAAATAGTTCAATGGCTGAAATGAATAGCTCATGTTTTAGGATTTTTTTCATTTGAAAATTGAGTAATGCTTTTTCTATTGGAAATAAGATTGTAGCATAATTGAAACTTTGATAACAACCACTTCGTTCTTTAGACTTCAAAATTATATGTATATGAAAATGTGTTGTTTGTCTATGTTTGGTTGAATCTTGGAATATAAGAGACTGAATGTGATGTTATATTGGAAGGAATTTAATTGGGATGATAACTTACTTGTCGTATTGTTTGTGGCTTAATTGATAGTTTTAATATTCAGAAACATTGGGAGTGAAGCAAATTTTCTTCAAGTGATTATAATGTGGTTGTTCCTTCCATATGTTAAACATCATTAATGACTAATCAATTTCTAACTCGAAATAAAAAAATATTGCATTCATCTGTATTCTATATTTAATATCCTTCATTTGTGTTGGAAAATCAGTAATAAGTAATGTTAATTTTGTTTTATTTCAAATTTGATGGATAAAACTGTTTTTTTTTTTCTAACTTTGTGCCATTTCATAACTTTCTGATACTTTAGAGAAAATTGGTATGGAGACTCGAGGAAGAAAATGAAATTAAGAAAGCTTTTAACTCGAAAGCCTCTTGTACACTTTCTTCTATGTTTAGGGATGTCTGAAATCAAAATAAAAGGCCATATTGGATTAGAGATCGTGTCTTAAACGATCTGTTATCACATTGGAATGCACCTGAGTATCGTTCCAAGTGCACAGGCAAAAAAAATCAGACATTTAAAAAGGATGGGTGTATGCACACAGGTGGTTCTATTAGCTTGCAGGATCACACCATTCGTTTGGTATGTACATTAAAATTATAGTACATACTTCTTTGTTCTTGTTTAATTTACCTCTTAATGTTTATTTTATAATTTTTGTAAATAGTCAAAAGAGCTTTGGTAGATTTGCATACGTTGATGAGATCTTTCAACAAACTCATTTACGAAAGGATACTGATATATCTAGGCAAACACATGTGAGACGATTATCTTGCATGCCTTTTATTTTTGAAATATTTATTATATTTATGAAATAATAACTGTTTATGAATGACAAAAGGATTTTGAGACTAAACTATCTCAAGCTAGGTCTGATGTTGCATCAAGTGTTGGTGAATCGGAAATCAATCCTTTAGACCCTATTGAAGAACAAAGACTTAGGACTCAGTGTTGGGTTGCAACTGCGGGACCAAAGCATAAGGGATGCCTTTACGATACTAGAGATCTTGCTCATAGTTTTAAATGTGGAGATAACAACTTCATGTAGCATGTGCAAGGATCTTCCAGTCGCGCTCAAGATTAAGCGAAGATTAATTGACTAAGGGAGGAACTTCATCAATCAAAGGAGGAAATGCTTGTATTTCAATCAGTTGTACTTCATTTCCTACCTCCTGAAGCACAAAACATTATTCATCAACATTAACAACCTGACCACCAGCAGCAACAACACAATGACCAACCAGATGACCAACAACAACAGGACGATGACCAGCAGATGCACTCTACCAATGAATATTTTGATTACTGACTTAGAACCACAAAATTACTAGTGACATATTAGACACTGTGCTTTTAATTTAGATTTATTTTGAATTAAAGTGAATTTGTTTTACCATTTGTTTTGGATTAATGAATTTGAGTATTTCGTTAATTACAACTATGTGTTAATTTAAATATTGAAATTAAATAATATAAATGAAAAAATATATTGCTAAATTATTGATGTTATATAATAAAAATGAAAAAACAATGAAATAAAGAGTTCTTGGAAAAAATTAATGACGGATAGATCCGTGTGGTAATTTCCAATGAAAAATATCCATCGGTAATTTCCTACGGATAGATCCGTGTGTAATTTTTGATGGAAATATCCGTCGGTAATTTCCCATAGATCTATCCGTGGGAAATTACCGACAGATATTTTTGTGGGAAATTAACGATGGACAACAAAATTTCGTCGATTAAAGTATCTTACGAGCATTTTACCAACGGATTTTGGTTCTTCGAAAATATTGAATTACCAACGAATTTTTGGGATTATCGATGGATTTGTGCTGTCAGAAATATTCTTTTTTTTTTTGTAGTGTTACTCTTCATAGCTCAATAAGCATAATGCTAAATCTCCACCGAAAGGTGACATGCCTTACCAAAAATCACCCTACAGGGAGACATCTCCAAAGGTGTTTGGTAAGCGGTCATGTGAGCCCATAGAGTATCTTCAAGTAGCTTGTTTCAATCCTTCCTGCTGGATTGCACTACCTTCTATAACACTTTCTTGATCTCTCTATTAAAAACCTCTGCTTGTTCATTAGTTTGGGGATGATAAGCTATAACAACTTTATGCACAACCCCATACTTCTCTAGGAAAGATGCCAATGACCTGTTACAGAAGTGGCTCCTTTGGTTAGTGATAATAGCTCTAGCCATACCAAACTTGCAAAAAATGTTAGATCTTACAAAATCCATAACAACTTTAGAATCATTAGTTATGGTGGCCTTAATTTTAACCCATCTAGAATCATAATCAACAATAAGCAAGATATATGAAAAACATGAGAAACAGGAAATGGACCTATAAAATCAATACCCCAAACATAAAAAAATCTCTCATAAAATAATGGGTTGTTGGGGCATCTCATGCCTATGTGTAATAGTCTCTCTCGCTCTTAGACACTACTTACAAGTAGTGGAAAAATGATGAGCATCTCTAAAAATCACAGTCTAATACTCTCCTAGCGGTCTGATGAGGACCAAAATGACCATCGATAGGTGTGCCATGACAAAACTGAAGAATAAACTGAATCTCATGATCTGACACACATCTGTGGATCACTTGGTCACTATCAAACCTCCATAAATAAGGATCATCCCACACATAATATTTACCATCACTCTTAAGTTTATCTATTTGAGACCTAGATGTATGAGGTGGGACAACATATGCAACAATGAAATTCACAATGTCAGCAAACCAAGGTGTAACATGTGATAAATGCAAATGCATGAAATGCTTATTAGGAAAATTATCCCTAATAGGAAAGGAATCAATAGGTCCTCAATTTGATTGAAATGATCAGCAATCAAGTTTTTTTGCACCACTCCTATTTTTAATCTCAATATCAAACTCCTGTTGAAGAAGCTTCCACCTAATCAATCTAGGTTTAGCATCAAGCTTTTTCAACAAGTACCTCAAAGCTGCATGGTTAGTATGACAGTGATATATGAGCAAAGAAAATAAGATCTGAATTTATCTAAAGTAAAAATAATAGCTAAAAGCTTCTTCTCAATGGTGGTATAGTTAACTTGGCTGCATCTAAAGTGCATGAAGCATAAGCAATGACATGAGATAATCTATCAATTCTCTATGACAAAACAACCCCAAAGTCTACGTCCTTTTGAAGAAGCTTGGACATTGAAAGTGTAATCTTGTTGAAATCCTAAATGAATCTCCTATAGAAACCTGCATGTCCAAGAAAAGAACGCATTTCCCACTTAGAAGTGGGGTAAGGTAGAGAAGTAATAACATCAATTTTGGCATTTTCGACCTCAATACCTCTACTAGAGACCAAATTCCACAAGACTATATCCTCATGTACCATAAAATGACATTTCTCAAAGTTAAGAACAAGGTTAGTCTCAATGCATTGGTCAAGAACTCTAGAAAGGCTATCTAAACATGCATCAAAAGAGGAACCATAAAAAGTGAAATCATCCATAAACACCTCCATGTAACTCTATAATAAATCAAAAAAAAAAAATGCTCACCATGCACCTTTGGAAGGTGCCAGGAGCATGCATAGGCCAAAAGGCATCTTAGTGTGGGAAAATGTGTTAAATGGATAGGTGAATGTAGTTTTGTGCTTGTCCTCTGATGCAATGTGAATTTGCATGTAACCTGAAAAACCATCAAGAAAACAATAATGTGATTTACCTCAACCTCTCTAGAACCTGGTCAATGAATGAGAGAGGGAAGTAGTCCTTACGAGGTGCCTGGTTAAGTTTCCTATAATGAATGCAAAATTGCCAACTGTTGGCCATTCTAGTCTGAATCAACTCATTATCCTTGTTCCTCAAAACTAGGATGCTTGACTCTTTAGGAACCACTTGGATAGGTGAAAGCCAAGTGCTATCTGAAATAGGATAAATGATCCTTGCAGCTAATAGTTTCATCACCTCTTTCTTCACCTCATTAAGAATGATGAGATTTAGCCTCCTTTGTTGCTTCCTTACATGCCTGAAATTATACTCCAAGGGTATCCAATGTATGCATATGGAAGGATTTTTTCTAGGAAGGTCAACAAGTGTCCACCCAATTTCCTTTTTGTGGTCTTTCAAAACATGCAACAACTTCTTCTCACGCTCAAGTGAAAGGCTGTTGGATATGATGACTGGGAGCTTCTGAGCATCATCTAAATAGGCATGTTTAAGGTACTTAGGTAGTGGTTTCAGCTTCAAGGAGGGTGGCTGAATGATGGAAGGCAAGGAAATGTTGATAGCTGGTGGAAGAGAAATAAGAGAATCAGGATATGCATCTGCACCTACAACACAATTAGAGTGAATTACAGAGAAAATCTATACACAAATACTACATACAGCAGTAGAATCATTAGAATTGTCATAGACATAGTTGAAAGAACCAAGATTAAAATAAGAAAAGTCAAAAGGTAAATTTGTACAAATATCTACACTATTTATTGCAACATCAATGATATCTACAAGTATGTTGCAACATCAATGATATCTTAGGAAAAGAGTCATCGAGTTCCCTAACTCAGATGAGCTTGTGCTTCCTCGAGAAGAGAGCCACTGGGTAGTCGGTTAGGCGATTCTCCTTAAAATTAAGTGCAAGCCCTCGAATCCTTGACCGCCTTTGTCTGACTTCGATCGACCTCGTCCGACTTTGTTGGGATTCGTACCTTAAGTTATTATATCCAGGCACCAACCTGGACACCTAATACTTCACACTGGTTCACTTGTTTGTAGCATTGTGAATGACGTATGTGACAATGTTGAGGTCAACCTATGTGATGGTTTGTACCTTGATAGAGCCATGGTGAGAGGCTATGTATAGACACGTGAGATGCCAGGACCGGGTGGTGAACCCTGCAAGGACCACGGTCAGTGCATCGATGAGCCCGTGTTGGGGCGGCCCTCGTTTGGGGCGGTATGTATGTAACATGGGAGGGTATGGAGATCCTAGCCAGGACGGGATGTTCCTGTGCCGGGCCATTTGTAATGGTGCCCATGAGAGACATACAACATTTGCGCCCATGTTGGGGCGGCCCTCGTTTGGGGTGGTATGTATGTACATGGGACGGTATGGAGATCCTAGCCAGGATGGGATGTTCCTATGTCGGGCCATACGTTGATGGTGCCCATGAGAGACATACTTCATTTGCATGACGGAAATAGGATGATTGACTGTAATAGTATGAGAAGTACTGGGAGGCCACGTCTGTATGGAGATCTTTTTGACACCCATTTGGCTGATCACCATGGGGGGTGAGTCTTATGCACGACAGAGTGACCCCTACGTTAACTACAGCTATCATTTGGACCATGGATTTGGCCTATTTCTGGGATGGTACCACATTGCATGCTGAGAGTTGAGTTAGGATCATGCATCATGCTAGGCATTTTAAGCTGATTTGTGAAATGTTCCTGGATATGTGTTTATGTTGGTTACACGTGGATATATCTGAACATGTGGTGATATTGTGACGCTTGAATTGTCTTCCTTAACTGATGTTATCTTTGATTGTTATTTTATATGATGAACTCACCATTGCTTTGTTGTGCCATGTGGTTTGGTACCTGTGATGATCGTGAACCTGGTTCGTGTGAGCAGACAAGTTGCCGGGATGTCGATGTGATGAATCCCGGGCAGGGGTTACGTTTCGCTGATTACACCCATGGTTTTGATGTTCACACCCATGTTTTGCTAGTTACACCCCTGATGTTCAGTTTTTTTGGTTTCCCTTGTAAAACACTTGTATGTTGTAAACATGGATAATTGTATTTACAACTAAACTACGCTTGATATTGTATGTTGAGAAAAATTTTCCACTGCTTTCATAATCAAATTAAAGAGATCTTCAGCTAAAACATGTTTCATGAGGTGATTAGGAGATAGTGATACAGTAGTGACGTGGCGGGTCATTACATGGAGTGTAGGGCATAGGGTTGAGCGGAGGGTACCGACCACGTTTGACAAGAACTTGATTCGGTCGGTCAGCCCTCAACGTTCTGCTGATGCTGCAAAGCTCTTCCTACATAGAAGCATTGCTATTTTAGAGGAGAACGGGCAGCTGCACCAAGAGGTTGTGAAAAAGGTTGCTTCCTTGGAGAGGGAGCTAGCCAAGCTGAAGTCAGCTATCCACAATGTTTGGCGGGTGGAACACTCCAAGTTGAATAGTGTGGTGGTGGTCATTGTTGAGATAGTCAGGTCTAACCATCAGCTATCTACCAAGGTTGATGGCACTTTGGCCAAGCTGCTGCATACCCGGGTTGATGGTGATGAGTTGGTCACCTAAGGCAAAGCTTTGCTGAAGGAGAAGATGGACTTGATTGTCAAGGTTGAAAAGGTTGCTGTTAAGAAAAAGGAGTTGGCCAAAAGCTGAAGGAGTCTGAGCTTGGACTTGTTACGGAGATAGCGGTCAGCAAAGAGCTTGATGAGGAGCTGGCCGTCTACAAAAGGGAGGCAGTGGAGCAGCATGAGAGGGACTTCCTCAAAGTTGTTCGACTGGTTGGCCTCTTTGCAAAGGATCTTGACTTGGGTCTGTTTGACCCTTTCAAGGATGTAAAGAAAGGGGGAGTCTTGGTCAATGAGGAGGAGATTGACTCTACTAAAGAAAGTGTTAGTGATGTAGCCAACGTGTAGGCTGCCATATTTTTGTTTTAACTTTTGGCCGTGGAGGCCATGTAAAGTGTTAACAAATTAATGGGAATGTTCTTCTTTCTTTAATTTCTTTGATCTTTTGTATTTGACAAATTGTCTTCTATTTATGAATTTTCCTGTTGACAAATATAAGCCGCTTAAATAACGTCCTTCGTCGATAAAGTAAGACACCATATTTTGGTAATGTCTTGTCTAATTTGCGTGTTCGAAAATGAATGGTTTGGTCCATGGACTTTGCTTGTTGAAGCTTTTAAGTAACTAAAGTTCCAAGAGTATATCTTGGGTTTTGCATGTTAGGGTGCCCCTTGGACTAACATTGGATTCCTATTTTCTCAAATAGCTAAGTCTTTAACATTACTTGTCGAGGTTCCAAATGTGCGTGTGTGACAAGAGCACATATTGGGTTTCAAAGCGTTAAGGGTGCACCTTGGACACCTATGTTGGACTCATGCTTTTGCAAGTGGCTAAGTCTATAGCCTTGCTTGTCAAGGTTCCAAATGAATGATTATACCAAGAACATGCCTTGGGTTTGAAGCGTCAAGGGTGGAACATGGACACCTGTTCCTACAAAATGATTAATCCTATGGCCTTGCTTAAGAGCTTGTCTTGGATTTAGCATGCCAAGGATGGACCTCGGACTTTAGCATACCAGGGATGAATCTTGGGTTTTGTATTCTTAGGAACTTGTACTCCTGCAAAGATAAAGTTTAGGAATACTGAAAATTATCAAGAGTGGACCTTGAGTACCTTAAGTTTTCGTTGCGGAAAACTTGGTGATAATGAGGTTGACCAAGGGTGGATCTTGGGTTTTATTGAAAATTGTGAGTTACCAAGAGCTGGTCTTAGGATTTACGTATCATTGGAGATCGACTAGTGACGTATCTGTCCTAGATTTTTGAGCTAGAGGTCTACCAAGGCTTGGGTTTATGAACCTTGACGGTGTACCAGTGCTTGGCTTTATGAACTTGTTACCGACCAAGGAGCTACCTTGGATTTTGCTGGAGGTCCACCTAGGGAAGCCCTAGGGTTTTACAATCATTTGGAGAGTACCAAGAACTGGTCCTGGGTTTTGTCAAGGTTCATCGGGAAATGGATATTAAGACCTTGTAATCGACCAAGGGGTTGCCTTGCATTTTCCTAGAGGTCAACCTAGGCAAGCCCTAGGGTTTTACGAACCTTTGGAGAGTACCAAGACATGGTCTTGGGATTTGTCAAGGCTGGACCTTGGACAGTATTCGGGCATTGGTCCTACTTTTGTCATGTTCTTGCAATGTTGACACAAGTACATATAGAAAAAGAAATATGTTTTATTAATGTAGCAATTAAAGTACATATTCCCTTGTTGTTCTCCGAATGGGCCTCGTTAAAACCTTTCAAGCCAAAACCCTATTTTTTTATAGGGACAAAAAACTTGAGTAAGAAAAAAAGTACGTCACCTGGCCTTCGATTGATTAGCTGTAGTAGAACTTTAGGTGGGTAGCATTCCATGTTCTTGGAATGTCTTTACCACTTAGTTCCTATAGCTTGTAGGCACCATTGTCTAGGTTGGTGATGACACTGAATGGGCCTATGCGGGGATCTTTTCTGGCTTCACCTGGACACGCCAGACTAAGTCGCCTGGCTAGAAGATTCATGGTTGAAACTTGGTGTTGTATCTTCTTGACATTCGGAGCTTGGTAGCTTCTTCTTTGATTATGGCCATGTCTTAAATTTCCCCAGTAGTTTCTAGTTTGAACCTCATGTTTTCCTCGTTGTGTTGTTCTTCAAAGAGCATCCTTCTTGTCGATGGTTCTCCAAGTTTAATGGGAATCATGGCATATATGCCATATGTGAGTCGAAAAGGAGTTTCGTTTGTAGTACATTGAGGTGAACAGTGATAGGCCTAGAGTATGCTGGGGAGCTCTGCCTTCCAAAGACCTTTAGACTTGTCAAGTTTGGTGTGCATGGCTCGGAGGATGACTATGTTCGCTGCTTCCACCTGACCGTTGGTCTGGGGATGTTTGACAGAGGTGACCAGGTGTTTGATACCCAACCGTGTAAGGAAGTCTTCATAGGTCTGTGCCTTAAACTATGTGCCATTGTTAGTAACGATAGCAAAAGATAGACTGTACCTTCATATGAGATTTTTCCATGTAAAGGTTTCTACTTCACTGGTTGTTATCTCACGTAGAGGTTGCGCTTCAATCCACTTGGTGTAGTCGATGGCCACCAGTAAGAACTTGACCATTGTTGGAGCTCTTGGTAGTGGTCCCAGGATGTCCATCCCCCACATTGCAAAGGGCCATGGGAAGTTAAAGTGTGAAGGTTGTCAGGAGGAATCCATGGGACGTCCGCAAACTCCTAACACTTTTTACACCTCCGAGTGAAATCGAAAGCATCGATTCTGAGTGTTGGCTAGTAGTACCCTACTCATACTACCCTGGTGGCAAGGGAGTGCCCCCCCTGTGTGGAGGTCACAGATCCCATCATAGAGCTCTCAGAACATAGTTCGCCTGTTGGTTGTCTAGACACTTGAGCAGAGGTACTGTCAGCCCTCTTTTGACTAGTTCGCCATCAAGGATGACATAGTAGCTGACTTTCCTCTTTAGACGTCGGGCCTCGCTTTCATCTGTTGACAGTGTCCCCTTGGTGAGAAAATTTCTGTAAAGGGTCATCCAGTTGGGTTCCTCCTCTTCACTGGCCATTACTGCTTGGGTGTCTATGGTGGTTGTTTGGAGTGTTTCCTGTATGATGGTTTTGAGGTGTCCGATCTTCTTATTACTAGCTAGCTTGGAGAGCAGGTCAGCCCTGGTGTTACTTTCTCTCGGTATATGGTACATCCCAAAACATTCGAAGTTGTCAATGAGTGTTTCGGCCATATGATAGTATTGGAGGAGTATGGCTTCTTTGGTTTGAAATTTGTTGGCTACCTATTCCTGGACGAGCTGCGAGTCAGAGTAGCACCTCAGACATCTAGCCCCAACTTCTTTTGCGAGCTTAAGTCCTGCTATGATTGCCTCATACTCGGTTTGGTTGTTTGAGGCTTTGAAATTAAGCTTGAGGGCTTGCTCTAGCGAGATGTTGCCAAGTCCCTTAAGAATAATACCTGCTTCGCTTTCCTGCACATTGGATGCTCCATCCACATAGAGATTCCACCAGTCAAGGGTAAATTTATCTTTCCCCGCAAACTCCACTAGGAAGTTCACCATGAATTGTGTCTTCATGGGACGACGTGGTTCATACTGAAGGTCTAATTCTGATAATTTAAATGACCATGCCACCATTTTGCCTGCCAGTTCGGGTTTTCGCAGTACCTGCTTGATAGGATAGTTAGTTTTAACTATCACCTGATGACTTTGGAAATATGGTCGAAGGCACCTAGCAGAAGTGACTAGTGCCAAGGCTATCTTTTCTATCATTTGATAGCATTTATTGACGTCATGTAGCATGTGGCTAGTGAGATAGATAAGGAATTGATGTTTTCCTTCTTCCTGGACAAGTGTTGAGCTGACAGCTTCATCCGCCACTGAGAGATATAAGAGCAATGGTGCCTCTAGTCTAGGTAGACTTAGGATAGGTGGGGCAACAATTGTCTTTTTGAATGCCTCGAAGGCCTGCTCACAAGTTTCATCCCAGAGAAAAGGTTTGGTCTTATTGGGCAGTCTGTAGAAAGGCTTCACCTTTTCGGCGAGTTTTGGAAGGAACCTTGACAGTGCCACTAGTTGTCCGTTCAATTTCTGAACTTTAATGACGTTGGTCAGGCTATGCATCTGTAATATGGCCATACATTTGTCCAAGTTGGCTTCAATTCCACAATGTGTGATCATGAAACTAAGGAATATTTCGCCACCCACCCCAAATGTGCATTTCTCAGGGTTGAGACACATGTCATACTTCTGTACTTATTTAAATACCTCTTCTAGATTCGCTACGTGTTGGGCTACACTTTGGGACTTTATGACCATGTCAGTAATGTAGACCTCGACATTGCATTAGATTTGTTTTCTGAAGAAACAGTCCATCAGCTGCTGGTATGTGGCTACTGCATTCTTGAGGCCGAAAGGTATGACTTTGTAGAAATAATTGGCGTCCTCATTTATGAATGTTGTCTTTTCTTCATCTGGGGTTGCATCTTGATCTGGTTGTACCCAGAATATGCATTCAAGAAACTCAGGATCTGATACCCAAACGTGCCATCCAGCAGTCTGTCAATGTTGGGCAACGGATACGCGTCCTTTGAGCATGCCTTGTTGAGATCTATAAAATCTGTGCATATACGTCATTTGACGCTGGCCTTTTTGACCATCACGACATTGGAGGGCTAGGTAGAGTATCTGACCTCTCTAAAGAAATTGGCTTTAAGCAATTTGTCAACCTCTTCCTTCACTGCCTTTCGTCTTTCTTCTCCCATATTCTGCTTCTTCTGAGCTATTGGCTTGGCCTATGGACATATTGCCAGCTTGTGGCATATGATGCTAGGATCAATATCTGGCATGTTGGATGGTTGCCAGGCAAAAAAGTTTGCATTTTTGTGGAGTACATCAGTTATGTGTCTGTGTTCATGACTAGTGTCCTTTGTCGATGTTGTCATCACGTGGATCCACATCGAAGGTGTCATCCTGGTGAGATGTATACATAGTTAGGGTATAAGGGGTGGACCCTTTGTCTATGCTCATGACCTGGCTAGTACCCCCCAAAGTGGGACGATATCTATTTGACTCCCTGTTGGGAGGATACGGTGCCACTTTCAAGCTCTCTACATAGCACTGTCTAGCTTGCAACTGATCTGCCTTTATAGTGACAGTTTCCCCTATCATGGTGGGAAATTTCATTTTTAAGTGAGGTGTGGAGACGATCGCTTCAAGCTCATTAAACATTTTTCTGCCAATTAAAGCAAGGTAAACGGTGTCGGCATTGACAATTAGATACCTAATGGTAAAACTCCTCGAGAGTGAACCCTGACCGAAGGTGGTCATAAGGTCCATGTAGCCCCGGGTGTTTACCCTTTCTCTTGCGAAATCCAGGAGGAGTCCAGGGTGAGGTTGAATTATGTCTAGTGAGATCTTCAACTTCTAAAAAGTCTTCAAGTATAGAATATCAGCGGAGCTACCCTGATCAATGAGAACCTTCATCACTTTGAAGTTGGCGATTATAAGGGAAACAAACATTGGATCATCCTGGTTGATACGATTGATTCCCTTGAAATCTGCATTTGTGAATGTAATAGGTGGGAGGCTACGTGGTGAGGGAGCATCGACACAATTTATATTGATGTCTTGTATAGCATGCAAGTGCCTCTTTCAAGACTGGCTGGATGATCCTCCATGAGAGAAACCGCCGCGATGGTGTTGATTACCCCTCAGATGTGTTAGGCAGGCTCGTTCTCCTATTAGTGAGGGGGTTGATGTTTTGGTCTGGGTTGTTGTTGTCTTTGTCTCCCACTGTCTTCTGCTCCGTCCCTTCCTCTGTCAGCATCTCGATTTCTGTATTGATCTCCTTGTTGTCCCCCATGCTTGTTTTCCATTGAGGGGTTGTCAGGTCTTTTTACAAACTGTGTCAAGTGCCCCGCCTGGATAAGTTCTTCAATTTTGTCTTTCAAGGCCCAACACTTTTCAGTATTATGGTCATTGCCGCGATGAAATCGGCAGTATTTGTTTCGGTTCGCCCCTGGTTTGACATATGATAGGGGGAGTTGGTAATGTCACCTGTGTAATGACCTGCCACGTCGCTACTGTATCTCTAAATCTTAACCACAACATCAACGTAGTTTTTTATGAAAAGAACATCCCTTTTTATTGGTCAATGAAAACTGTGGTAAATTTTTCACGATCACATGACAATTATAAACATAAACAAGGAACGTATAAAACATTCCAATTGCATACATATGTCTATATATATGAAACGTGTTTTAATTTGTAAATACAATTATCCATGTTTAAAACGTACAAGTGTTTTACAAATGAAGTAAGGAATTAAACATCGGGGGTGCAACTAGCAAAACACGTGTGTGACTATCAAAAATAGGGGTGTAATTAGCAAGACATAACTCCTACACGGGATCCCTCACATCGACATCCCGGCAACCCGGCTACTCCAACTAAAAAGTTGTCGTCTTCCCGGATCACCTACTGCTGTCCATCTACTCATAGGAACCGGATTCGCGATCATCACATGTACTAGACCAAATGACACAACAAAACAAGGGTGAGTCCATCATATAAAATAACAGGCAAAAAGGTAATATCAATCAAGGAAAAACAATCCAAGCGTCACCATAAAGTCCAGATATATCAACTCATAACCAACATAACCAAGCATCTAGGAACACTCCACAAGTCGACTTAAAGATGTCTAGCATGATGCATGTCCCGATCTCAACTCTCAACATGCAATGTGGTACCATCCTGGAAATAGGTCAAATTCATGGTCCAAATGATAACTGTAGTTGACATCGGGGACACTCTGTTGTGCACGGGACTCACCCCCCATGGTGATCAGCCAAATGGGTTTCATAAGGATCTCCGTACAGACGTTGCCCCCAGTACTTCTCGTACTATTACAGTCAATCATCCTATTTTCGTCATGCAAATGAAGTATGTCTCTCATGGGCAACATCAACGTATGGCCCAGCATAGGAACTTCTCGCCCTGGCTAGGATCTCCATACCCTACCATGTTACATACATACTGCCCCTAACGAGGGCCGCCCCAACACGGGCCACAAACAAGTATGTATCTCATGGGCACCATCAACGTATGGCTCGGCACAGGAATATCCTGTCCTGGATAGGATCTCCATACCCTCCCATGTTACATACATACTACCCCAAACGAGGCCGTCCCAACACAGGCTCACTGATGCACTGGCCGTGGCCCTTGCAAGGTTCACCACTCGGCCTCCACCTTAGAAGGATCTACAGCTATACCACCTTGGGATATCACGTGCCCTAGGAAACTTACCTTCTCTCACCAGAACTCACACATAGACAACTTAGCATACAGTTGTCTATCATTAAGGGTCTGCAACACAATCCTCAAATGTTCTTCGTGCTCCTATTCATGTAGTCCATGAACACACCAGGAGCATTAGTCACCCCGAAAGGCATAACCAAGTACTCATAATGACCATATCGGGTTCTGAAAGCGGTCTTGGGAATATCCTCTGACTTAACTTGGATCTGATGGTAACCCGACCTAAGATCTATTTTACTAAACATACAAGCCCCTACTAGCTAATCCATAAGATCGTCTATCCTAGGCAAAGGATACTTATTCTTAATCATTACCTTATTCAGCTGACGGTAGTCCACACACAACCTCATAGTCCCGTCCTTCCTCTTCACTAACAACACGAGTGCTCTCCATGGAGATACACTAGGCCAC
Organism: Glycine latifolia; assembly: GCA_013407115.1. Taxonomy (NCBI): domain Eukaryota; kingdom Viridiplantae; phylum Streptophyta; class Magnoliopsida; order Fabales; family Fabaceae; genus Glycine; species Glycine latifolia. The sequence goes on along the minus strand of QARZ01000596.1, from coordinate 155,280 downwards.
ACAAACTGCTTATCCAACAGTTCTTCAATCTGCCTCTTAAGCTCGGCTAACTCTAAGGGAACATCCTATAGGGGGCTACAGATATAGGTTCGGCTTCGGGCACCAAATCTATGGAAAACTCCACCTCTCTCAGGTGGTAACTCGAATACATCCTCAGGAAACACTCCCGGGAACTCTCTCACAACAGGGAGGTCAACTAGAGACACCTCAGTCCTTACCTCCAGGTACGATAAGATCATGTATACTTGAACATCTTCTTTCAACGACGACATAACCCGGTTGGCCGAGATGAACATCCCTCTTTCTCTCACATCTGAGTTGCCAAACATGACTATTTTATCATAACAGTTCAGCACAACCTGGTTGGAAGATAACCAGTCCATACTCAGAATAATGTCAATCTGGCTAAGAGGCAAATAAACTAGATCAACCCGAAATTTTCTACCAGAAATTTCCACAAGGCAGTCTAAACATACCTCAAAAGTCAACACAGACCCACTAGCCGGGGTCTCAACCACAAGCTCATTATTCAAAGAAGACACAGAAAGTTTAAGTAACTCTACACACAACCGGGATATGAAAGAATGGGTCTCACTGGAATTAAAAAGCACGAGAAAAGGAATTCCGTTTATGAAACATTTACCTTGGATTAGATCTCGGGAGTTCGAGGCTTCAGCACCACTAAGAGTAAAGAGTCTTCCCGTTGTCCTCGGTTGTCCGGGTTGGCTATGCTGGCCTCCGCCATTCCGCTCTCTCTTGGGGTGTAGGCAATCCCTCTCGATGTGACCCTTCTCCTTACAGTTAAAACAAGTCGAGCCTCTTTGCCCACACTCAACAACGATATGCCCAGGTTTACCACACTTAAAGCACGTGTTCCAGGTTGGAAAGGTAGCAGGTCTACTACTACTACCACTAGGGAATCCCGTGGTAGCAACCCTTTGAGGGTTGAGGCGTTGATCATGTGGCTTGGGAGGAAGGGTGTAGGGCTTTCCGCGGTGTTGTTACCCGGTCTTCTTGTCCTTTACAGGGCCCGTATTCTGATAGTAGGCAGCCTTGTCCCTAGAATCCTCGTCCTATATCCTACACATGTTTACCAAGGCCGAGAACTGGTGGACTCCTTGGTAGTTCACGGCTTGCTTCACCTCGGGTCGCAAGCCGTTCAAAAACTTCATGCACTTAGAGCTTTCCCCATCCTATCCTTGGTAGTGAAGGAAGTACCTTACCAATTCCTCGAACTTAGCCGCATACTCTGCTACAATCCGGTTCCCTTGTTTAAGCTCAAGGAACTCCATCTCTTTCTTGTTCCTCACATCCTCCGGGAAGTACTTCTCCAAGAAAGCCTCCTTGAAGGTCTCCCACGTTACTACCCGGCCTTCCGCCTCCATGCATTGGCGGGTGTTGTCCCACCAGTATTCGGCTTCCTCCGCCAGGGTATAAGTGTTGAAGGCAACCTTCTGCTCCTCGGGGCATGCCATAACCCGGAAGATCTTCTCAATATCCTGAATCCATGTTTGAGTGCCATCCGGGTTATACCTTCCATGGAATAAAGGTGGATTCTTGTGATGAAAGTGGTTCGATCCCTGGTATTCCATAGCTTTGGGGGCTTCTCCCCTATTCTGATTCTCCAATGCCTGGGCTAAGGCTTGGAGGGCATCAACTATCACGCGATCATTCCTACCGGCCATCACTTACTGCAGATAACAAGAAGTGAGAACCAGGAAGGAATACACAAACAGACACCAACCATACTATACAGACCCTCTACTATTTATATCCTGGACTGCTTGCCATAATGTTCCCTCGCATTGTCCCATATTATACAGATGACTAGTCTGATAACTTATAACAAAACCTAGAAACTTATGGTATAACAGACGTAGGAAGTACAAATATGCTATGACTATACTAAAATAACACCTTACACAAGCTCAAACACACACAAACATAATCCAGCACAACACAATTAGTCACTTCATCAATCAGGCACTCAACAATTAACATAATCATGCACAGAGAAACATAGCAAGCTCACAACTCACTGGCCGGAAGGTCCGACCTGCTCTGATACCATTAATGTAATGACCCGCCACGTCACTACTGTATCTCTAACTCTTAACCACAATATCAACGTAGTTTTTTTTTATAAAAGAACACCCATTTTTATTGGTCAATGAAAACTATGGTAAATTTTTCGCAATCACATGACAATTATAAACATAAACAAGGCACGTATAAAACATTCCAATTGCATACATATGTCTGTATATATGAAACGTGTTTTAATTTGTAAGTACAATTATCCATGTTTAAAACATACAAGTGTTTTACAAATGAAGTAAGGAATTAAACATCGGGGGTGCAACTAGCAAAACACGTGTGTGACTATCAAAAATAGGGGTGTAATTAGCAAGACATAACCCCTGCACGGGATCGGTCACATCGACATCCCGACAACTCAGCGGCTCCAACTAAAAAGTTGTCGTCTTCCCGGATCACCTACTGCTGTCCATCTACTCACACGAACTAGGTTCGTGATCATCACAGGTACTAGACCATATGACACAACAAAGCAAGGGTGAGTCCATCATATAAAATAACAGGCAAAAAGGTAATATCAATCAAGGAAAAACAATCCAAGCGTCACCAGAAAGTCTAGATATATCCACATGTAACCAACATAACCAAGCATCCAGGAACACTCCACAAGTCGACTTAAAGATGTCTAGCATGATGCATGCTCCTATCTCAACTCTCAACATGCAATGTGGTACCATCCTAGAAATAGGCCAAATCCATGGTCCAAATGATAGTTGTAGTTGACGTCGGGGTCACTTTTTTGTGCACGGGACTCACCTCTCCATGGTGATCAGCCAAATGGGTGTCATAAGGATCTCCCTATAGATGTGCCCCCCAGTACTTCTTGTACTATTACAGTCAATCATCATATTTTCGTCATGCGAATGAAGTATGTCTTTCATGGGCGCCATCAACGTATGGCCCGGCACATGAAATTTTCACCCTGGCTAGGATCTCCATACCCTCCCATGTTACATACATATTGCCCCTAACGAGGGCCGCCCCAACACTGGCCACAAACAAGTATGTCTCTCATGGCCACCATCAATGTATGGCCCGGCACAGGAGCATCCCGTCCTGGCTAGGATCTCCATACCCTCCCATGTTACATGCATACTACCCCAAACGAGAGCCGTCCCAACACAGGCTCACTGATGCACTTACAAGGTTCACCACTCGATCCCGGCATCTCACGTGTGTGTAACGCCTCAATTTACCATCTTATTATTATTAATTTTTAATGAAAATTCTTTTCAACTTACTTAAGAGTATCCAATTGAATATAACAAAATTTTGCCAATAACTGATACTCCAAGAAAATTTCATTACTGAGTACTATTTATAGATGAAGTAACATATAATAAGATTATAAACCGACACTGGTTCTATTACATATTACAAATAACTGGAATACTTTATAACAAAAGAAATACATCTTCAAACATTACATCTTCAAACAACATATCTTCAAACAAAATCCTCTTCTTGTAGACAGTTAGTAGTCTCTCTTTGCTGTTCATCTGCTCGCCCAAATAAAATCGAGGTCATAGCAGGTGTCAACCACAGACACACAACATAGGGTAAGTTTATGATAAACATAATTTAAGCAACAGATTATATTCAATATGCAGATATTCATAACAACATCCTCAAAGATGCATGATTCTCTTAGACTCTTATCATGATGCATGATTCTCTCAAACTCTTCAATATTTGGTACCAATTGTCAAGATAGCCCCATCCCAGTGGCACAGAACTTATCCGACCAGTCAGGGTCCCCCGGTGTTGCACAGGTTCTCACCCACACTTCATATGGTCATCATGGGTGGCGTGATTCCCCACCGTAAGAGTCACCCCCCAACTCAGACTCCTCTTGTTTGAACGCACGGACTCAATTCCTGTAGCTATCTAACACACCTCTTCTCTGAGGCACACCTCCACTCTGAGGCAACTCTTATGAGACACATGAGACTGAATCACTTATGCATATCTCATTTATTTTATCAACTTATATTTATTTTCAACATCAGTCTTCAATCACTGTCTCATATACTTTACTCAGAAATTCGACATTTAATCAAGTACAGAACTCAGCTTGATATTCATGTACAGAAACTCAACATATTATTCATGTACAGAGATTCATAGAAACACTCAGCAACACATGAACTTCATAGAGATTCATAGAAACACTTAGCAACACATGAACTTCAAACACTTATTCAAACACAAGCAACACTTAAACTATCTTTATCATAAAACTTCCCCATACATACCTATAACCTCTTAATAAGCTTGTCTTTCTCTTCCTAAAGGTGCTAGCTTTACACGTGATTCTTCAAAGGGGAATGGAGTCTCTTTATGCTTTTGAAAAGGAAGGATGAAAATGAAATGAAAGAGATGAGAGGAGAGTAGTTCACGTGAAGGTGGGTAGAAAGGAAAACTTGAAAAATGACTTCCACTTAAGGCCTTCCTCCCTTTATATAGAGTTTGGAAAATAATAAAATATTCAAGGAGATTTTTACCCTTTCTAGCTAGTTACTCTCATTTGGTTTCATTAGAACTTAGTTTTATCTCATTCCATTACATTCTAACTAAGCTCATAATTACTCTTGCTAAATATCTTGAAACTTTACAAAAATCTTCTAAGCCATGATGACTTGCTTCCAAGTGTCCCTCCATTTGGCAAGTTCATGAATCTTCTCCATTGTTCTCCATCTTTCACATGAACATCAAGGAAATAAGAGAAGATTTTTCTTCTCTTCATGCCATCTTGTACATATGTTTTTCAAGGTTATGATGGCTTCTTATCCCTTCATCAATGGTGGCTCATCAATGATGGCTTACAAGTGGCTAGATATTTCTTAAGCCTTCATAATTGCACCTTATCATTTTAATTTATGAACCTTAAGATATTTTTCTACTTATCATGTTTTCATTTCCTTAAAGAGGAGAAAATTGTGTGGTTCTCCTTGTGTCCACATGTCACCTTTTATGAAGAAGAATTCAATTCCAACATGACTTCACACATGGTATTCCTTAAGAGGAAGTAAAGTTCAATTTGAACTCTTCTACCTAAAAGATAATATTGAATAATAGAACTCTAGAGATTTCCAGAAATTGACTTCAATTACAGTATAAATTGCTCACAAGTAGTCTATACAGAGTGCTACACAGACCTTACATACAAGACTGCTCTTATCTTAATTCTGATTGGCTCGTTCTGCTTCTGATCATCAAAATTACTAAATCATCTTATTGAATAAGTCTATTCATTCTACAATTAAGATAAAATTTCACAGATTCTATTTATCATTTTTCCATATTTTTTCTGATGTTTGAATTCTCCTGAATAAAATTTCAAAGTTACGACGGTATAAAATTCATAGAAATTCTATTATGAGGCTTTCTGTCACAAAAAGTATTTTGGTAATTTGTCATCTAAAAGTACTCTGTAATTTCCTCAAGTTTTCACAGAATCTCTAAGGATGTCTAGGCTATTTTAGCCTCTAGGGTATTATGATAATTTGTCATTCACCCTAGGGGTATGATTGTAATTTTCACCATAAAATATCTCAACAAAATATGTAAGGGTATTTGTGCAATTTTGGATCAAGGGTATTTTTTGTAATTTCCACTTTAAAATATCTAACCAAAAATATCCAAAGGCATTCTCGTCATTTTCACCTCAAGGGCATTTCTGTAATTTCTGCTTCAAAGGAAGGGTAATATGATCATTTCTCTTCAAACACTTTTGTAATATCTCTAATTAATATTTCACCCAAATAATTTAAATATAGACCAATCAAATCTCACATAACCTAACACTCACATCAATAGTTGCACAAGAATAATTCATACAATATATATTTGCAGTTATTGAAATTTCAGGGTGTTACAGTGTCTATACATAGCCTCTCACCATGGCTCTATCAAGGTACAAAACATCTCAAGCCATGACGTAGGCTGACCTCAACGTAATTCACAAACACTACATACATATAACTTGACCAACCCATCTTGGCAACCAACATCACAAGCACATATATATACAACTCGGTTAACCCATCTTGGCAGCCGACATCACAAGCACACACACACACACACACACACACACACACACACACACACACATATATATATATATATACACAACTCGACCAACCCATCTCGGCAGCCGACATCATAAGCACATATATATACAACTCGGCTAAACCCATCCCGGCAGCCGACATCACAAGCACATATATATACAACATGGGCTAAACCCTACCTGGTATTCAGCACCTTTACGAACACTTCTGCGAAGTGTCTTGGGAACTTGTCAGCATCAAAATGCTAGCTCCACACACATGCAATGGGAGTTCTTACAATATCAACTCCCCCCCTTTCCCAGAATACCATAAAAAACCACACCAGAACATCATTAAATACCAACATAAAACACCAATCAGCAAACATAGAGCATAACCTATTCCATTCATTCAAAGACACATCTTTCTGGAAAACAACACACACATGGGACATGCAACCATCGCCCTGGTCGGACTCTCTGGTCCTCAAGCATGCTACCTGAAACTGTTATCAGACATGGTAAGCTCCCCTTACCTAACCAGAGGTTCGTTCACGAGCTTTACAACGGTTTGTCCTAAGCTTCCATTCCGGCCACGAGGTCCGTCTCGACGTCAGGATTCAGTGGTGGTCCTCACGGGTTGAAAGTAACACAGAGGGGGTAGAGAACGAGGGGTTTTATGGGTGAGTTTTCAAGAGAGAGAACAGAGAAAACGCAAAGGTAGAAGAAGGAAGAGCACGCTTCCACTGCACACTCCTGCCCTTAAGTACTCGACTAACAGGGCAGGTTTGCCCTTCGTGCAAACACAGTAACCGCCGGTCAACACGAACAACTATCAACCACTAACACGCATACCAAGGCAAGGGCACTCAAACAGTAATAATCATACAAAACATACAATAAAACATGCAATTAATCACACATAAATGTCCAGATTAGAGACTCAAAATCTGGGGTGTTACAACCTGTACCTCCGTTTTGAAGTAAGACAATCTAAAATCTAAATTATATTTAAAGAATAAAATTTAGAGTAAATTACAATCGCACATTGTGTTTTGCTCAAATTTTACCTAATATCCCTCATTTTTTGTACCTCATAAAAAACTCTTTAATTGTTTAGTTTACATTACTAGTTACATGACTTTAATAAAAATTTATACTCTCATCTCCTTTCTCTGAACAAGAAAATATTTTAAGACTCTTACTTCTTTTTTGTTTTTTCTATAATTGGACATAAATCCAACTTTTTGTTGGATATGAACTCACTTTGTTGGTACGTAGTGTTAACACCCTTCCTCTCATCCTTTGTTCTACTAATATACACATGAATTGAATTTTGATTATGAACAAACATTTTCAGCACATCATGATCAATCTTTAAGGGAAATTTTTTTACCACTAGCAATAGAACAAACCACAAAATAAAAGGGTGACATGATGACAAGTCTAAATCATTAACAATGTTGTTCACACAACCATGTATTCCAATTCATCCATTGTGTTCCTGTGGTCCCAAACATCAACACTATTTTAATCAACACTAATAAACAAATGATTTTCAGTTTATCCATTGTGTTTCTTGTTGTCCCAAACATTAACACTATTTTAATCAACAATAATAAACAAATGATTTTAAAATCATAAGTGGTCCCAAACTGGTCCCCATTGAAACCCCATTCAGAAATATGCAATAATAGACAATCAAAATTAAATAAATAATCTTAAAAAGTAACCTATATACAAGGTCCAGTGGTCATTTACAAGCATAACCCTAGCGTGAACAAAAATTGTGGAACAGGAAGAGAAATAGAGCGCTCATGAACGTCAAATAGGAAGACAAACGGATGCGCTCATGAACGTCACGAACTAGAAGAGGAATAGTGAAGAACTCGCGAATGAGAAGAGGAATAAAGGAGAATTCGCGAACTGGAACATGAATGATGAAGAACTCACGAACGGTGAAGAGGAATGAAACATGAACGTCGTGAAAGAAAGAAGAATTTGCACCCCCTGAACGCTGAAGAAGAACTCGCCAACAAGAGGAAGATAAACAGTACTCGCAAATAGTGAAGAGGAATAGAACATGAATCCTAAATTCTGAAACTAATTATGATGGGATTATTTGGGTTTTACAACTAATATGTAAGGGCAATTTTGTCTACTCACATATTTCAATTGACGTTAGTTAACTTCGTTAACAGAGAGAGGTAAAAGTGACGTGCAAAAATGGAAGAGTATCGTTTAAAATTTGAACAAAACAGAGTGACTGCAAGTGTAGTTTACTCTAAAATTTATAAATGTTTTAAAACATGACAAATTTTTTAACTGTATTATTTACATATTTCAATAACAGTTTAATGGTATTTTATGTAACGAAAACTAAAAAAATAATGAAATTTTAAATATTTTTAAAATAAAATTGAGACCTCAAAATAAATAAAGATACTTTATAATAAAATGTGATACTAATTTAATATGAAATATCTTAAAAAGTTTCACGAACACAACTTAATGAGAAAAATATATAATATTATCGTTAATTTTTAAATGACACTATCTATAGATAAGTTATATTCAAAAGTAAACAATAATTGCTAATTATATTTGATATAGTTTTATTACAATTTTATAATAAAAATTTTGTTAAAGTTAATTTCATATAATTTAATAATTCATGGTCGGGCGTAGCACGGGTAATAACACTATAGTAATAGGCAAACTAATTTTCTTATTCCCAGTGAAATAGTTAATTAGGTCATATAAAAAGGACTAAAAATTTCATATAGCATATTATTATATTTTAAATTTTGAAACATATAAATATAATTTAATTCACTTAGTAAGGTGGTATTGTAAAACATTTCTCTAAATTACATTAATTTAATATATTAAATAATTGTTTTCCTAGTTTTAAAAATTAACAATTTTAATCTATTTTTGCGTCAACTTGTATAAAAAAAATATTTTGGGTCCTTACTATATATTGAGAACTATGCAGTAAAAAAAATAAAAATAGAGATAGCTACTGAACTAAGCAGTAAAATGCGATAAGGTGAATAGATAACCAACCTTTTTAAATATATTACAGCATCTCCTATGGATATTTTAAGTAACCCATTTTAAGTTTTTTTTTTATGTCTTATTTATTGACACCCATAATGCCACATTATTTAAATAACTCATACGCATTTTGCTTCAATAATATAATTTTAAGTAACTTTTAAATGATTTGTCCTAAAATGGCAAGAAATTAATTTTAAGCAACCTTAGCACATCTTGAATGATCAAAATTTAAGATACCCACTTTGGATATCTTAAAGCATATTAAATTAATTTAGGTGATCCTCATAATATCAGTTACATTTAAGATATTCATATACAACTTTGTTTCAATGATAAAAAATAGGATAAATAGTCATTTTAGTCCCTGAATATATAGAGTACTGACAAATTCGTTCCCAAAATATGAAAATTCAAATTTTTGTTCCCAAAAGTAAAAAAAGTGCAACAATTTCATTCATCGGTTAACTTCTGTCTGTTACCATTAATGGAAAGATCCTACATAGCACATTTAGGGACAATTTGTCAGCGCACTATACATTCAAGGACAAATTGGTCAGCGCTCTACCCAAAATATAATTGAATCTTCATCTTCTCCCTTTTTTAATCATTACAAACATAAAATTGCAATAAACACTTAAAAAATTAACAAAACAAGTATAAGTTAGAACAAACATAATAATAAGCATAATATTAATTAATAAGCATAATATATTTGTTGCTTTAAAATTTCTATTATAACAACATTAGGTAGTGACAAAATCAAGTTGGGTCTCATTTTTTATTTGTAAGGATTAACTTAATGACTCTGCATTTTTGTTTGAGTATCATATTTTGGGTAAGTTACTGTCACATTAGAAATTTCAAAACAAAAATATGAGACAATATCTTACCCAAAATATGAGACTCAAACAAATTAAAATGCATAGTCATTAAGTTAATCCTTAAAAAAAAATGAGACTCAACTTGATTTTGTCACTACCTAATGTTATCATAATAGAAATTTTAGAGCAACTTATTAATCAATATTATGCTTATTATTATGTTTATTCTAACTTATGTTTGCTTTCCTTTTTTTAAAGTGTTTATTGTAATGTTATCCTTGCAACGATTAAAAAAATGAGAAGATGAAGATTAAATTATAGTTTGGATAGAATGCTGACAAATTTGTCCCTGAATGTGTCACGTAGGCTCTTTCATTAATAGTAATGAACGAAAGTTAATGGATAGATGAATTTGTCGCACTTTTTTCACTTTCGGGGACAAAAATTTGAATTTCTATCTTTCGGGAATGAATTTGTCAGCGCTTTACACATTCAGAGATGAAAATGACTATTTATCCTAAAAAAATATCAAGCAACTTATATTTTTAATTTTTTTTCACTTAATTATGTTTTCCTCTTTCCTCTTGGAATTTTAGGCTTAAAAAATTATTTTTTATTCTTAAGAAACTTTGGAGATGTGTTACTTATATAAGATACTCTGGCCAAAACTTAAGAAACTCAGAGTGGCAATTGGATTTGCTCCAATATCAAAAGAAAATAAGGAACTCTTTCTTATCCTAAGAAATCCACTAAGCATCTTTTTGTTCAAGATTCCCTTAGAGCATCTACAATACATAGTTGCTTATCTTAATTTTGTGGGCCTTACAATTTCACATAGATTTAAACCTCTATACAAAAAATCCCTTTAATGCTAAGGTTGCTAAAGTGAGTGCTTAAATTAATTTTGTAGGTCCTACAATGCTTGAAAAATATGTTATTTATAGTATAATCTTGTTAAGTAATAATTTCTTATATAAGCAACTCTATGTCATATGCTCTAGTGGGAAAAAAATGTCAAGCTACGTTGCTTAAAGTTAAGCAAGTCATGTAAGAACTCCCACTAGAAATGCTTAACTGAGCTTAATTATAAGTAACTTATTATGACACATAAATATCTTTCAATGATACAAAAAACTAAACAACAATATCATAAAATAAACAACTCATTTAATTGGCACTGAGTATACTCTTAAGCCTTAATGGGAATTTGTTTCTTTACCATATTTTTATTTATCAAATTCTTTAACATAAATACTTGAGTGTAAAATATACTTAGCCACTGGGACGACTAAGTACCAAGCGATGATTCTCTTTTAGGAAATTGACCCAAGAAAGTGATTCTTTTCTTTGGTTGGGTTCTTGGTTGATAGAGGACTATCTAAGGATCATGATGATGGAGGTCCATTCCAAGCCAAAGGTCTAGAAGGAGAGCTTGAAGCACTTCCTTAGGTGAGATTTGAAGGACCCATGACAAGGTCTAAAACCAAGCTTCTACAGGAAGAGATGACCAAGAGAATCATGGTTGGACTATTTAATAAGGACAAGGATGGAGGGATACACAAGGAGATGAATTGGAGCACCTTGAATATTGTAGGAGAGCTTGCTTCAGAATTCCTTTCGTAGCTTTCGTAATTTCGTAGTTTTCGTAATTTTCGTAATGTCGTAATTTAGTAATTTCTTATTTGTATAATGGGTCTCAATGTGGACTTAAAATAGGCCCAAACTATGCATTTTTAGCCTTAAATCTATAAGTACTCAAATATTGATATTTCCAAGACACTTTTTGATGAATAGAAATTAAGCATTTGCTTGAATTGGGAGCTTAGCCTCTTGTTGGTTCTTGATTGAAACCAAATTGATTCTTATCAAGAAAGCTTTCCTTTGTGGCGAATCCTCCTCCGACTTATCGTTCCATTTGTGGATCGTGGCGTCATTCTTAGTCATTCCTTAATCTTCTCCATTTTTCTATTTGAGTTTTAAAGCACCATTCATGGAGTCTTGAAGCTTGCAATTCCGGAAACGATCCAAACCAAGCATTCATGTCTTGGTAGTCATCATTGGTCCACTCCAAAGAGCTTTCCAATAGTAGAAAGTACTAAGTTAACTACTCCTAAAGAATTTTTGGTAAATGAATGAAAACAGCTAAAAAGTAATAAAGAATGAAATAAATAAAAGATATGAAATTGGCAAAAGAATAATTATATTTATGGATTCTTTGATCTATGTCTATTTTTACAATTTGATAGGCCTTATTTATAGTCGTTCTTCCAATAGTTACATTAGTTGTAACACTAACTAAAAATCCCTAAAAGATCTAGTAGATCATGACTAACATTATGCTAACTGCTTCCTAGCCCTCAGGCTACTCTCCACATTTGCCAATAAAGCCCACATTCAATTTCTAATAACTTCTTTCATGAGCTTTACCAAATTTCCCTAAATCAGCCACATCAGCCATCATGATCGGTTAGTCCACCTCAGTCATATCCTATTAGCTGCCTTGTTTCCAACGACTAACTTTTTAGGTGTCAACATAATTGTCCCCTTTTTCTTGCACCGTTTGGATTCCCGAGCATTATCTTCTCAAACGACTATAGGAAAATTTCAAATCTCATTCTTGCGTTATCTTCTATTCTCTCATCTTCTGCAATTGATTTTTGTAACAGCCCATATGCATCCAAGTTGTTAACATTCCATTATGGTCGTTAAGCGTAGTAGTTAATATAACAAAAATAATTAAGGAAGCAACTAATAAAATGATGTCATCGGATGTCCACAAAAGATAAAAGCTTTGCATTATGTATGGTAACAATTCATGAGTTTACAAACTTAAAAGACCCCGGATACGATACCCTCCAAGACCGGGTTACAAACATGCAAAAATACATAACAAAATACTGAGCCACATGCTCCAAAATAGACTAAGGTTGACTAAGAACCCGTCTGGACTCGGTCTCTCGTCAAGAACCCCTCAGGCTTCCTCGCTACCTGATAAGTGCCGTAATTCAGTTAAATTCATGTTCCAAATGCAGACATTTATCTTTTGATTTCATAAGATTTGATTATAAATTTGCCCTAAACCTAGTTAAATAGCACCTAGTGCTTGAATAAATGTTGTTTTTCATACTTCGGAAGATTAATCCAATCATATTTTGTATTTTGATAGATTCCATGGACTTCCGAAGCTTCCGATCAAACAAAGCAAGCAAAAATGGATCATAGAGCAAATCTAGGAGGTGCAACAGCAAAACAAGCCCAATATCCATCAAGGCCCAAAAACATGTTCCAGAACCATCCTTTGACTCACCCAGGCGAGTGAAACAAGTGCAATCTGGTCGCCTGGGCGAGTGGAGTTATCAAGTGGGCCTTCAAGTGGCTAAGTGGACGTCCAAGTTGGGCCTTTAACTTGCCCAAGCGAGTGGAAAATGAAGAAATTGGTCGCTTGGGAGACCAAACTCGACCAGGCCAGCCCCTATAAATACCCAAGCACCCCCCAAGGCCATGGACACTTCTTCAACTCCATTTTTTCTTCTCTTGCTTCTTCTTAGCTTGTTTTGAGCCTTAGGCTCTTAAATATTAGTATTAGGTAGATTAGGAAAGTGAGAGAAGTGAGATTTAGTGTGGAGACTCTGCCGGAAAGAAGCGGTGATGGGCCCTTGATCAATTCTTCTCTTGAGGAGGTTCTCTCCATGCTTGGTTTGTTTCTCTTAAGGATTGGATGTAATCTTCTACTTTTAAGTATCTCTTTTAATATTTATTTATGCATAAGTCTTTTCTATTTATTATTAGTAATTTTATTCTGTTCTTAATGCTTGATTCTACTTGATCACTAGTTTCATGAAATTGGATTCTAAGTTTAACTGGGAAGTACTCTTAGAATTTGAACTGAATAAATTTACTCTTCACGTTACGTTGCTAGGAATAGAGCATAATGTTTAGATTGCAAATAGCACGCGATTATGATTATAATGCTGGGTTATTTACTTCGTATGCGAGGGATAGATATTCAATAAATATCCTTAGAACTCGATTACGAGGGATCGATTCGAGGTGAATTAATGTGTGCATCAATAATAATAGAAAATGATTTATACATGGTAATATTAATTGGATACCGAGGTATGAATGATGAAATCCAAATCCTACGCTTTTCTTGAATTAGTTAAAATCATTTTATTAGTTTCCGTAATCTTTCGTTATTTCCGTAAAACCATCAAAACTTCGACTATACTCGTTGTACATAACTATTAAACTGTTGAATTATATTTGGATTAACTGAGTAGCACAAGTCTTTGTGGAGACAAAATTTTATAAATTTTGTAACTTACAACGACAATTGGTACGCTTGCCAAATGTCTAACAAGTTTCTGGCCCCCTTGCCGGGGACTTGATTCGCTCGCTCGGTTCTTTCAAATTTAATTTTTCAGTTGAATAGGACGTTTTCTTTGCTTTCGTTATTTTTTATTTTGTATAAATTCTCTTTGGTTTTATTTTATTTTATTTTCCCTAACCTCGGTACTTACGAATTATTGCAAGTTTGTCCTTTTTTCCTTTTTGAGGTAAATTTCTTGCAGCTACATCGTTATTTAATTTAGAAATTACCAAAAAGAAGGAAAAGTACTAAACAACCAAAGAGATACCGAGTGAATTTTCTTCTTCTATTTTAATTCTCCTTCACCAGTAAAGCCACCTGTAATTTATATTATGGCTGATAAATGAGGGGGGAGAAGAAAATAGACCACTACGGAGGACTCTTGGTGACTATGTGTACCAACAAAGACCAAAGCATTACAACAGCATAGTCATTCCTCTTTTTAGTAAGAAGGTTGTGGAATTGAAGCCCGCATTGCTCAGTCTTATTGGATCACATCCATTCGCTGGACTAGATCATGAAGATCCATACACTCATTTGTCTACCTTCATGGAGTTGTGCAGTACCATGGGAGCCTTTGATGCAGATGCTGAAGCTGTTTATCTCAGAGCTTTCCCATTCTCCTTGATAGGTAAGGCAAAGACTTGGCTTCAATCCCAACCAAACAAAAGTCTTAGCACTTGGGAAGAAGTGGAGGAGAAATTCATAGCCAGATTCTTTCCTTCATCCAGATTCATAAGCGCAAAATCAGCCATTGCTACTTTTTCCCAAGGGTTTAATGAATCTCTCTGTGAAACATGGGAGAGATTCAAATCACTACTACAGAGGTGTCCAAATCACAATTTTGATGATGCTGCACAATTACATATTTTCTACAGTGTTTGAGACCTCAAACAAAGATGATTCTTGATGCCTCAGTCGGAGGTACGATGATGTCAAAGAGCCCGGAGGAAGTAATTATAATCATTGACTCCATAGCAGCCAATGATTACCAATCTCACCATGATAGATCTCCGATTCAAAGGAAAGGTATAATGGAGCTGGATACTCAGAATGCAATTCTAGCTCAAAATAAACTCTTGACTCAACAATTAGAGGCCTTAACAAGACAGATAGGCCAACTTCCTCAACAAATTCAACAAGCACCTCGTGGTTACCAACAAGAGGAGGTCCATTATTTGCAGAATCAGACTAGACCTCAGCAAAATTATCAAGGAAATTACCAAGGCTACATAGGTGGTCCAAGCTCAAATCAGCCTTATGGCTGGAAGCAGCAAAATGATAATGCATATTATGGTCCCATTAACTCTTCTTATGCAGGTCCCTCTAACAACTCTTATGCAGGTTCTTCAAATATGGATCCACCACCAGAACAACAAGAAGCTCAGCCTGATAGAATATCAAAAATGGAAGATACTCTAACTCAGTTTATGCAAATGTCCATTTCAAATCAAAAGAACACTGATGCTTCCATCAAAAATCTTGAAGTTCAGGTTGAACAACTTGCAAAACAACTATCTGAGAATAGAGGTTGATCTTTTTTAGCAAACATACATGAAAATCCAAAAGAACCAAGAGGATGTTTTAGAGTGGATTTCTTGAATGGAGGAATTTCTGACTCTAAGAAGTTGGTTCAAGGAAAAGATCATTCAGAGAAAACATTAACTGAAGCATTAAAAGAGATGAGTGAATATGAAGAAGAAGATAGTTTAGATCATCTCCAACAACTAGATGCTTTCAAGGAAATTCCTTACCAGTAAACTATCTTTGAGGAATTGTTAGAGGAAGAGAAAGATCAAGAATCACAAACAAAGGTAAACGCAGTACCTCCACGTTTTAAAAATGTTTTTCTTGCAGGGACTTCACAGAAACCAGTCATAAGCCATTCAAGTCTCTCTAAAAAAGAAAAGAAACTGGTGAAAATGTTGGAGGAAAATATAAAACCCAAAGGCTCATCATTATTGTCCAATTGCTAGGAGCCAGAGCCATAACAAAGGCGTCCAGCTAATAAGACGTTAAAGAAGCGCTCATGGGAGGCAACCCAGTGTTTTTCAATTTTGTCTTTAAATTGTGTTATTTTAATGTCTTTACATTTCATGTCTGAACTTTACTTTTTGAATTTTATGTTTTTTTGGAAAGTATCATCTGTTTTGCTAGAACTGGGATATAGGTCCATTGGTTAAGGGGAGTAGCAAAGCAGGTGAAGAAGAAGAACGTGGCAGATCCTATTGATTATCTGAATGAAGGACATCAAGCTCCTCAGCTACGATCTTCAAAAATCAGTGACATTGTTTTTAAATTTCTTTACTGCTTTGTAATTTAAATTCAGTACTTTGTTTATTTAGTTACTATGTTTGCTTGAATAGTTGTGTGCATTTATAATTCTTTTTAGTATTTCACACAGAGGTTGCTATCTTTTTGAAAATACACATTTTGATTACTTTTTGTTTTGTTAACATAGTTGTATAAATCTTTTTGGGGCTTAACTGATATGTCATGTTTTGAAAAGAATCAACAGATAAATATTTTGAAACTTGTTTTTTTGATTTGGATCAGAACACCATAAAATGATTTTTGGAAACTTTGAGAATGAAAAACAAAGGAATGGTTTCCAAAGATCAAATGAAGGTAGGACTTTTTTCATGGAATTGATAAATAACATCTTTCGAAACATTGATTTGATTTGAACATGAAACCAAACCTTAAGCCTAGTGAGTGTGTGCAACCACATAAATTACATTGAGTGTCCGCACTGATATGATTTATAATTGATTTTGCATGAATTTCTAATTGTCGTAACATATGATGCATGGATATGATTTAGGCCTTCTTTCTTTTTGAACATCTTTTTAAGCCACTGGCCAAAAAGCTATCCCAACATAAATATAATGAATTACCATTTGCAAACCCTTTTGAGCCAAACACTTGATATTTTGTTGGAACCCTATCCTAGGATAAGAATTCCTTACCTGACCTTAGGTTAGGAGAGCAAAAAGGGAAATATTTTGGAAACTTTTTGGGTAGCTTATGCGATGAAAAAGACTTTAAATGTGGCTATATGCTATTCATGTGATAAGTAAAAGAAAAGAAAGAAAAAAAAAAGAGAAAAAGAAAAGAAAAAGAAAAAGGACACAAATTCCTTGTGTTTTAAAGTATTGTACAAAGTATTTTGGTGAAATGAAATAAGAAAATTGATAAACATGGATATCTTGGAAGAAAAAGGAAGAAATAGGAAGTGATGATCTAATTTTATCTTTAGCTGCTCTCCTATTCTTGAGGTCTTTTTGAATATCCAGAAAAACCAAGATTTCTTTCAAAGCCAGGCCCAACCCTAAAAGCCCTAATGATCCATGATAAGTATGTATTTTGATTTGATGGGAAATAAACTGCAAAAATTAATCTATAAGGTATCAGTGTTGGAATTGAGAACAAACACTCACCTGTGAGAATTAAACACCTTCAAGAGGTTTTCCTCTGTTTGAATCAAGCACATGTTTCCTCAGATGTTCTCTAGAAATGAAATGTGAATTGATCTTAATCTCATTTGGTTTTGAAAATTTCATCTTTTGTTTCAAATTCTTGAGGTTAACTAATTTGAAACATGTTCTGATCACTCTGAAAAGTTGATTCTTTACAAAGCATGTTCATCCTCTATATTCCTATTAATTATAGTGTTACTTACTTTGCTTGAGGACAAGCAAGATTCTAGGTTAGGGGGGAGTGATAAGTGCCCTAATTCAGTTAAATTCATGTTCCAAATGCAGGCATTTATCTTTTGATTTCATAAGATTTGATTATAAATTTTCCCTGAACCTAGTTAAATAGCACCTAGTGCTTGAATAAATGTTGTTTTTCATACTTCGGAAGATTAATCCAATCATATTTTGTATTTTGATAGATTCTGTGGACTTTCGAAGCTTTTGATCAAACAAAGCAAGCAAAAATGGATAATAGAGCAAACCTAGGAGGTGCAACAGCAAAACAGGCCCAATATCCATCAAGGCCCAAAAACATGTTCCAGAACCATCCTTTACCTCGCCCGGGCGAGTGAAACAAGTGCAATCTGGTCGCCTGGGCGAGTGGAGTTATCAAGTGGGCCTTCAAGTGGCCAAGTGGACGTCCAAGTTGGGCGTTTAACTCGCCCAAGCGAGTGGAAAATGAAGAAATTGGTCGCTTGGGCGACCAAACTCGACTAGGCCAGCCCCTATAAATACCCAAGCACCCCCCAAGGCCATGGACACTTCTTCAACTCCATTTTTTCTTCTCGTGCTTCTTCTTAGCTTTTTTTTGAGCCTTAGGCTCTTGAATATTAGTATTAGGTAGATTAGGAAAGTGAGAGAAGTGAGATTTTGTGTGGAGACTCTGCCGGAAAGAAGCGGTGATGGGGCCCTTGATCAATTCTTCTCTTGAGGAGGTTTTCTCCATGCTTGGTTAGTTTCTCTTAAGGATTGGATGTAATCTTCTACTTTTAAGTATCTCTTTTAATATTTATTTATGCATAAGTCTTTTCTATTTATTATTGATAATTTTATTTCGTTCTTAATGCTTGATTCTACTTGATCACTAGTTTCATGAAATTGGATTCTAAGTTTAACTGGGAAGTACTCTTAGAATTTGAACTGAATAAATTTACTCTTCACATTACGTTGCTAGGAATAGAGCATAACGTTTAGATTGCAAATAGCACGCGATTATGATTATAATGCTGGGTTATTTACTTCGTATGCGAGGGATCGATATTCGGTAAATATCCTTAGAACTCGATTGCGAGGGATCGATTCGAGATGAATTAATGTGTGCATCAATAATAATAGAAAATGATTTATACATGGTAATATTAATTGGATACCGAGGTATGAATGATGAAATCCAAATCCTATGCTTTTCTTGAATTAGTTAAAATCATTTTATTAGTTTCCGTAATCTTTCGTTATTTCCGTAAAACCATCAAAACTTCGACTATACTTGTTGTACATAACTATTAAACTGTTGAATTCTATTTGGATTAACTGAGTAGCACAAGTCCCTGTGGAGACGAACTTTTATAAATTTTGTAACTTACAACGACAATTGGTACGCTTGCCAAAAGTCTAACACTACCCGGGCCTCTTGCCCCGGAATTCGCCGTCTTCCCTGTGCTCATTACCTGCAATAACAATATAATCCTCAACTGAGGTGAGATAATAATCTCAGTAAACTCCGGGTTCTGGAGGGCTTCTCCTTTCCCGGGTTCACTTCCACAACACAAAGTATCAAAATGGCATTACACAAGCTAGCCATTCCGACTTACAAAAGAACACATCACATGTATATAATCACTCGGATATAACAAGAGAGATCATCCAACTTAATAGGCACATTCCCCAAGGACCTCGTGCAGACACCCCCTGAGGAAGATCATCCAACTTAATGGGCACATTCCCTCTGGGTTCCGCGCGGAGGTCTATGGCTCCAAGTCCATATTTGTCTATTCTACTGGCCAGAGAATTTCACATATCACAACAAAGCATCACAGTGCAAATCATATACATGTTCTCAATCAGAAAGCAATAACACCCAATTTTAACACATGCATCATGACATATAATAACCATCACTCCCTCGGAGTACGGTGGAATGCGGTCCAGAGAAGGACTCTTAAGAACAGGGAGCTTACCTATCCGGTGCTCCTCACTGGTTTGTCCACCCTCGTGACTTTTAACACCACGATCTTCAACGTCATGCCCTACATACATGTTTGATACATTTCCAGGTCACCAACATGAGTCACCCATAGGCGACATGCAGAACCCCAAAAGGGTTCACCACAACTAACCCAAAATTGATACCAGTTATATCCTAAGGTCGGACCAGCACTCCTTACCTCTAAGGTTGTTAACGAGGCTAGAGAACCACTTCTCAAGCTCTAACGTCCTAAAAGTCACCTTCTCTATCCTAAACTAGAAGCTTTCTTTGTTCATCAATGGCAGAAATGGAGAAGGAAGAGAGAAGGAATACCTTTTTGGTGAAGGGACAAAGGGAAAAAGAGTTAAGTGAGGAAATGACCCATACGCACATTACTTATATACCCAATAAATCAACACACGTCGCATACGTCACTTAAGTCCACACGTGTCACTTAAGTAGCCTAGTAATCAATGTGGATCACGTGCATGGTATCGAATGAGTATTGGGCGTCTTTAATCAATTGTATCACATTGGAGCCCGTCCTAGGCACTTTGTAAACCCCGAGATCCGTCCTTCTCTAACCTCATCCGCGATTGCTTACCCGGTAACTCGTAGGGAAAGGATACACGAGCTCGTCCAAGGTCGCTACTCAGTAGCTCGAAGGAAAGGAAGACACGAGCCATCCGGGATCGCTACCCGGTCACTCTTTCCTTCCTTGTTCGGGTTCCTATCTTTACAACACTCATTCCCAGGATACATACACGATAACCTGGTCACATTCTAACTCGGTTTCCTTGTAAATACTAACACACTCAGCATGATCCCGGCTTACAAAAGTTCTATTTACACCCCTCCCTTATCCGAGTTCCAAAATATGCACCCCCTTCTATGACAACCCGGTCACACGAACTCGGATTAGTCATAGGGTCATTATCATAATTATTAATACTACTACGTAATTACAACATTATAACGTTAAAGTGCCACATGGACACTCGAGACCTTACAATTTTGTTTGCTTCTCACTATAAGAAAGCTCAAATCCTTTTCCTCAGCAATCAGTTATAGAAAACCCTAACCTTTGATCATCATGTCTACCTCTGAACTACCTGTTTCTAGTGTGCCTCAAACTATTAGCCTAAACCAAAACTCTATTCCACCACCAACAATCTCACTATCTATGATGAACACTACCAAAAGTATTTCATGGGCTTTGATGTTGACAGTTCTTTGTTTCTTGTTTGGCATAAAACCCACTTCAAGGAACAAGAAGCTAGTCATTGATGCCTATTATCCCTACTGTTTTTCTAGGCAATTTGGTTTGGGTCAATCCATTCCCAAGATTCTCCACTATCACATTTGCCTACCTGTTAGCTTGCACATTTCTTGCCAGCGGAATGAGATATGAATAGTTTTGGAAGACATCTCAGATAAAATCCACTCTTTGTATACATGTGTTTCTCCTTCAGCCCTAGTAATGTGGACTTTTTCATAGAAAAGTAGGGATTAATTTCAACCACCCTGTTTCCTAGAAGTCTAGCCAAATTTCTAATCAGGCTGATTGATGACTTGTTTGATGATGAACTGCTTGCTTCAACTCTTGCAGGTGTCACCAAAATAAACCAACTGCATCCACCTCAGTTGTTCAAGAAGGTAATTTCTTTTATGCTTTACACTTCCAATCATGACCTTCTTGCGTACATGCTTTCTTTTGCAGAAATATCCTCAGACTCTTTAGGGTCTGATCTAGTCGATGTGAACACATTTCCAGACTCTCGTACACCCCAACTCCATTCAAAATCGGCTAGTCTTAGGCGTCACACTCGTTAGTTGATCGTGTTGCAAACCATGGCCTCCAAATTGGCTCACAAGTGGTAATGTGAAACCCTTGAGGTCTCTGAGAAGGTCCTTGAATCTCTTAACCTATTTTCTTCTCTTAACTCCATTCTTTGACAATTTTGCTTAACTTTATTCCTTTTTTAGTCTGAGAAGAAGAAAAGCAAAGGGTAAAGATAAGGCCAAGGAACTCTTGAAGGAGCCAATGCCAATGCTAAGAACTCACGGAGCCTAGTGGGCTGAAAGAATGGGCACTAACAACCAAATAGGTACCCCTAATACTCTCGTCAATTTGGCTGATTCCATACCAATCTGTAAGAAGCCTTCTATTCTAGATGAGATCTTCTTTAAATACTTTCAGTCCCCTATGACCAGCCCACCAATTCATCAAGACGGCTCACCCTCTTGAAACATAAGAAATATGTCCAAGACATTCTAGTTCATCCATTTTCGGAGGATCCTGCCAATATTCACCTTTTAAGGAGCTCCCTCTTGAAGCTAGCAGTGGTTACCAACCCCAACATCATACCTGAGGCTAAGAGGAAGGTATATGAACAAAATTTATCGTTATCATATTTATGTTTCACCTATATTTATAGCAATATGTGTTTAAAGATAAATGCCCTAGGAATAGAACAAGTGTACACTTGAGGATCTATGATAGGGATCATGATCATGAGGATTCGAGGACACTACATGTCTATTGCCTAAAGCTTGTTCCTAGTCTTGAATCATCAAGAAAGGGCATTAATGATCTCAATTAGACTAGTACGCCATCTTCTACTTGTATAGAGATACAAGGTAGGGACCTCATGGAATGCAGACATGGTGATGCCTTAGCTGATGTCGTGGGTGGATTTGTTTGAGAACAGATGGCACTGAACTGACCTACCGAGAGACTCCACAAGTATTCTTTAAAATATCATTGGATATGTAAAGTCTCTCATCATTTGGTAGTGTGAATCGTCCTAGACTTGAGGATGTCATCGAATACTATGTCCTACGGTTATACTTTGACTGTACGACTCTATTCGCCTGAAAATGAGGAGAACAGTGTACTCTTGGGTATAACCTGAATACATGAGTATAGATGGACATGCCGAAAGGACTCACAATCCTTTACAAGGAATTAGTCATTCACAAGACCGGTAGGGCTTGGATGACTTCTAGTTGACTCGGGAATCTTTGCATAATAAGAGATCATGAGGAGTCATGATCTGTCTTAGAGTCAATAGAAGAAGATTCCTAGTTCCTGTGAAAAAACTATATTTAGTCAATAAAGAGAGATGATACTTTATCCTAGCTATCGACTAAATGTGAATGACGATGTGAGGGATGACGGTATCCAAATTAAAAAGGTAGATCACTTGATCAACTCAATTAGCTCTGGGGCTACAGAGCATTGCTAGTGTCTCATATGGTCATTAAATGAATTGGGCCCGTTAAAAGAGTTTAATTGGTCCAAGTTTATTTATGTCAGTGATTAATTGGGCCTAATGGGTCACACACAAAGGTTATTCTTGCAAGTTATAGTGAGTTTGGGCCAATAATTAGTTATTGGACTTTATCAAGACTATGAGTTAAATTGGGTTAGAGTTGGACTTCAAGCCCACTTGAATCATGCGCTCTATTTGGAGCATTAGTGGTGAAATTGGTTTCTCTACCAATGGGCCCAAATGTGTTGACAGGCCCCATGAGCCTTGGGCCATGAATCCTAATAAGTCAAGGAGTTGACTTGACCAAAATAAGTTTTTGGGCAAATTCAAAATTTTGAATTTTGAATTCAAATTCAAATTCAAATTACGAACTGGGATAAGATTGAATTTATATTGGAGTTTAAATTCCAAATTTGAAATTTTAATTTGAATTTGTAATTTGAAATTGAATTTTAAATTCTTTGAGATCATGTTGTTGAGGATAATTTAAATTATCTAAATGAATTATCCAATAAAGATTGGATGAAGATTCTTTCAACAACATTGGTTATTGAGGATAATTTAAATTATATAAATGAATTAATCAATAAAGATTGGATGAAAATTCTCTCAACAACATTATCATTTGAATTCATAATTCAAATGAGTTTTGTTGCCACAAACTTTGGAGGGATGAGAGAGAGAGTAAGGCGGTTTTGATGAAAGGATCTTGATAGATTCTTTCTCAAAATTTTCTGCAACAAATGGATAGGATCCATTCACTTGAATTTTGAATTCAAGTCTTGCAAGAGTGGAACAATCTCAAGGATGTTCTAGTAACATCTTGAATTTCAAAATTCCCAACAAAATGGGGCTGATTTGGAGTGCTTATCTCACCTTAAATAGACGCCTATGTGGGGAGGATTTAAGAAGAAGAAAATTTCGTCCACCTCCTCTCTTGGCTCTAAACCAAGTTCTAGCCTTTCCTCTCCCTCATCTTCTCTCTTCTTTTGCTGCACCTTCACCTGACCTCAAGGCACCATTATAGTCTTGAGAAAAGAAACCAAATACTTGAAATCCTAACACCTTGCATGCGCTTAGCAAGCCACCAAGGAGAAGGAGAAATCAAGGTGAAGAAGTTCTTACTTGCAAGAAGGAGATAACCATGTGGATCACCATTGGAGGGCATCATCTTCTTTGAGCCTTAAAGTGATAAAGGTATTTCTAAAACCCAACGTGTTTCAATGAGTAATTCCTAAGCACACTTACATTAGGTGCATAGATGGTCTATGTTTCCGCATCGAATTTTTTTTTTTGTTTTTACCCTCATGTGAGCACACTGCGGTTGGACCAAGGTGTTGTGGTTTTCGAACTTTCATTTTTGAAGAATAATATTTTGGGCTTGCATGCCCTGATTTGCTATGGCAGCTGGCTTGTAGCCATCAAGACAATTTAACTTGGTTTATTTTGATTCATAAATGCTAGGGTAATATCTTTTCATGTATCTTGCATTTATACTCTTGCTATGCTCGTCAGCCTACATATCCATTAGGTGATATGCCTTGCCTACAAGATTTTGACTTATAATAAGGGCCTTTCCTAGGTACGCGACCATTTCCCTAACTTAGGATCCTTGAAACCAAAAGGCAACACTATTTTCTAAACTAGGTCGCCTTCTTCGAATCCTTTGTTTCAAACATGCTTGATATAATGTCAAACTATGTTTTCCTTAATATTCTCATAAGCCATTAAGTGATCTTTGTCATCCGATTCTAATTCTAACACCAATGACCTTTGATAATTATTAGCTAGCAGAAGATGTTGTTTAGCCACCCTTAAGGACTTGACATTCACTTCTAGAGGTAGAACGACTTCTTGCCTATATTTATTTGAAAAGGCGTTGTAGTTGTAACAATGCTCTTAGTATGTCTACAAGCCCATAATGTTGGTACCAGATGAACTCAAGAGGAGGGGTGAATTGAGTTTTATAAAATAATTCACAATTTAAAATCAAACTCAAAGCAATAATATAGAGATAAGAGATAAAGAAGACACAATCAAGTATCCCAGCTGGTATCCTTGTTTCCCAGCAAAAAGCTCTCATCTCAATTCACCAAGAATAGAGACAGACTAGTATCCTTGTTTCCCAGCCAGAAGTCACATGTCTCAATTCATCAAGAACAAAGACAGAACCGGTATCCTAGTTTTCCAGGTGCGACCTCTTCCAAAGTCAAGAAGAAGAATACAATAAAATGGTTACTTTTACGCTTCTATTCCTTAAGCAAATAGGTAGCTTTAAATCTTGATGGAGAGTTGAAGAATCAAACTTGTCAAACGCTTCTATATGATCTCACAACAATTCTCTCAATGATGCAAACATAAACTCTCTAAAGCTCTAATATTATTTGGAATGGAATGCATGCACTAACCACAAAAATATGTTTCTATCTATGCTAATTTAAGCATATGATTTTAACCAATTTTTGAATGCAATCCTAAAAAATATTCTCTCATATTATGCAATGCAATCTTAAAGATATTCTATTATATTGGGTAATGCAATCTTAAAAATATTCTATCCTATTTTTGAATGAAATCTTTAAAAAATATTTTATCTTATTATGCAATACAATCTTAAAGATATTCTATTATATTATGCAATGCAATCTTAAAAATATTCTATCATATTTTTGAATGCAATATTAAAAAATATTTTATCCTAGTTTTGAATGCAATCTTAAAAAATTATTTTATCTTATTATGCAATGCAATCTTAAGGAAAATATCTTGGCAAGATCAATCTTCTAATCTCCTTACATAAAATTTAATAAAAATAAATAGAAACAAATCTTCTTAATTCCATGTCTATAATGACCCTATGATAATTCGGGTTGTCACATAAAGGGGTATTGTTGGATATAGAGGGAGCATATTGAAGCATTGAAGCTTGGGACTTGAAGGATTATTTTGTGCTTTTCACATGCCTTGGAATGCCTTGGAAGAAGGTAAATAAATGAAGTGTTCAGAGAGGCCAATCTGATTGATCCTTGCATTGCATGCATTTAATCATTTACATGCCTAACTGGTTTTCACAAAGAATTAAAACAATGTTTGATAAAAGAACCAAATAAGCAATGTTTTTGGAAAAATACAAATACCACTGGTTTAATTGATTACACTGCTATTTAATCGATTATTTTGTTCGTCTTTAAATCTGGAAAAGCTTTGAAGAACAATTTAATCGATTACCATTTCTTGTAATCGATTATTTAGTGTTAAAAGAAAATCATGGTTCACTGCTTTAATCGATTACCATTTATTGTAATCGATTACATAAGACTCTTAGAAAAGCTTGTTTCACTGCTTTAATCGATTACCATTTCTTGTAATCGATTACACAAGGCTTTTCAGAAATACTAAGTTACTGGTTTAATCGATTACGAATCGTATTAATCGATTATTTTGCTCGTTGTTCAAACCCAGAAAACCTATGAACATTTTAATCGATTAAAATGGCAATTTAATCGATTACAAAAAGCGTTTTAATCGATTATTGAGCGTGTTTAATCGATTATAGTTAGTTACAAAGTTTTGTTATAAATAGAAGTAAGGCTTGTCTTGTTTTCTGACCTGAGTAATTTGAATTTCTGATTACACACAAGCCTTCACCAAGATTGAAACTGTTTTTCTGAGTTTACTAACCTCTTGTCCCACTTCTTAATCTTCATGAGTTTTTGAATGATTTCTTGGACAAGAGTTTTCAAAGAAGAATAGGAGAACATGTTCTGAAATTTATTTGTTCATTCAACTCTGATTGGTAACTCATATGCATTCATAATCATTGGATCATCAGGTTGTTTCTCTCCATTCTTTTTGGATGTAAATTTTTTTTGCAATTTTTGTAATTAAGTGATGTTGTAAATTTGTTCTTGAGGCTTGTCTAAAGTAGTGTTCTCTAGGAAGAACAGAGTAGTGTTCTCTGGTTCTTGTTTGCTTGAAGTCTAATAGGGTTTTAGATTTATTGTCTTTATCTAGGGTTGACAAAGAGTGATTGTAATAAAGTTTGTAAGAACTGAAATTTACAATAGTGGAACTCTAATCTAGTGTTGATTAGAAACTGGATGTAGCTTCTCTTGAGAAGTGAACCAGTATAAATCCTTGTGTTGATTTTCTGTTCCTTAATCTTTATTAGCTATCTTGTTCATTTGTTCTTGGTATTTTTATCATTACTCACAAGTTCTATTTTTGAGCTATTGATTTCTTGAGCTAAGTGAATTGATTGAATAAAAGCTTTCTTGGTTTTAAAGTGATTAAGATCCTTACTCTGATTTTGTAAAGAAATTTTAAAAGACCAAGTTTTAACCTATTCACCCCCCCTCTTGGTTATTGTGGGTATTCCTATTGTTTTCAGGTATATGTTGGAACTCGGATTAGAAGGGGGTGTAGATAGCATATCTTCAAAATCGGGTTCATGTGACCGGGTTGTCACCTAAAGGGGGTGTATTTTGGAACCCGGACATGAATGGGGTGTAGATAGCACCTTTTCAAAACCAAGATCAAGATGTATGTAGTAGTTATAGGAAGACCAGGTTAGTGCATGATTGGGTTTTCTCCACGTAAGTTGTGCATATACATAGCACTTTATGGAAAAGCGTTTATGTATGGAAAGGAACTCGGGAAAAGAAGGAAAGAGCGACCGGGTAGTGATCTCGGCTGAGCTCGTATATTCCTTTTCCTTGACAGATCAGGTTATGATCTCAAGAGAGCTCGGTAGAGCTTGTGTTTTCCTTTTTCTTTGAGTTCCGAGTAAGTGATCTCGGATGTGTTATGAGTAGTGATCTCGGATGTGTTCCGAGTAGTGATCTCAGATATGTTTTCGAGTGATGATCTCGTACGTGTTACCGAGTTGTGATCTCGGATGGCAACTGGGTAGTGGTCTTGGTTGAGCTCGGAGGAGCTCATTTTTAGTTGACTTGTAAGAGCCACTGGGTAGAGAGACCGGAAGAGCTCACAACCCCTTTTGATAGAGTTACCGGGTTAGTGATCCCGGAAGTGGTTGGGAGGAACCTTGGACTAGTGAAGTACCAAATAATGAAGTCGGATGAGGTCAGATTAGGTCGAATGAAGTCGGTTGTGGTTGGAATGAGTGCTCAGGAACTCGGGATATGGTAGTGAAGTTGCACTCAATATATATATATATATATATATATGTGTGTGTGTGTGTGTGTGTGTGTGTGTGTATAAATCCAACCCAGCAGCGTTAGTAATATAAAGAGAACCAGATAATGTATGTAGGGTTTAGAGAACTCAGGTAGTCACACGTAACTTGTATATGAGGTATAATAAATTGACTTGCCAAACAGTAGACCTAACCCGGCAGTCAAATATCTCTACATTTTCACTTTACACAAGTGACACGTGTTGACTTTTTGCTGATTGTTTTGACGCGAGAAAGGTCTTCATATTACGATATGACGCATGTCGATTTTCAGGATATTTAAGATATGCATGAGTGAGATATTTCAGTAGAAACTTTATCTTCACCGCCTTTGCTAAAGCACTTTCTCTCTCTTATTCCATATTTTCCTCCATTGTTAAAGTGAGAAAAGCTTCTTAAATAACCATTCCATGACCTAAATGTCTTCACATCCAACATAAGGATTGAAGAGAACCATTTTATAAACTAGTTTCCACCCTTTGTTAGGTTTGAAAACCATTAGGCGAGGAGATTATTTCTCCAAAGAAAGTGCAAAGTTTCAACCTTTAAGAGATAGACGGCACATTCAGGACATCCAAGCTTGAAGAAGCTGTCCTCTAAGCCTTCCTTGCTGTTTTAAGGTACAATATGTGAGTTTTACAGTATCTTTTGAGTTTGGAGTTAAAAGGAAAAATGACCCATATGAGTTAGGGTTGGTTTTGGGTGTTATTTCTTTGGAAAAATATGCTTAGGAGGTTGTTGTGATGAAGGTTCAACCTTGAAAGCTAACTTTTCTGGGTTTTGGGTATTTTGTTATGCCCAGATATTTTGGGGTTTGCAAGTCAACATTGAAGGTATTTGTATGAGATCTGGAGAAGAACTGGGTTCTTTTGATGAAATGGTTGAGAACCGTTCTTGATGTCTTTCTTGCCTGGTGTAGGGCTTGATATATAAGATATCAGTGATTTGGAACACGAGGCTGAGAGAGCCGGTGCGATGATCAGAGAAGGTAAGCTCTCTGTTCTTGGGAGTTTGTTCCCTTAATTGTGTTCCACCATACTCCTGGGGAGTTATGGTTATTGTATGATGCAGTGCGTGTATTTAAATTGTGTGTTGCTACTTTTTGATTGAAACATACATGTAAATGATTTGCACTATGATGTTTGTATTGTGATTGAGGAAGTCCTCTAGCCAGGGAAGCAGACCATATGTGAGAGTGTAAGATTCATCTGGGATGAGCTTTTCGATAATTCATATACATCTGAGTGCATGAGATGTGCATGGGTGCATGAGATGTGCACGAAAGACTCATTTGGGATGAGCATATGTGCATGAGATGTGCACGGTTGATATACATTTGTGCATGAGATGTGCACTGGTGAACTTGTATATCTGTGCTGGAATGGCATGTGGGTGTGATTATATACATGTGATGTTTATGAAAGCCAGGATGGCCATGTTTTTATTAAAAGGCCGAGATGGCTATGTTTTTATTAAAGCCGAGATGGCTATGTTTTATTAAAAGACCGGGTTGGCTATGTTGATTATAATGCCAATGTAAATGCTATGTGCTGTGAAAGTGAACCAGGGGGAGAAGAGACTCCAAGAAACCTGAGTTTACTGAGATTGTATCTCACCCTGGTTGGGGATTATATTTTATTGCAGGTGATAGCCATCGAGCGGAGGACGAGGTCCGGGGTAAGAGGCCCAAGTAGGGACAGTTATGTGGATCTCAATTTAAAGGTCGGGTTGGCTACTAATTGAGGATCTCGAACAAGAGACCGAGGCCAGGTTCGAGGAAGCGGATTTTGGAAGGCGGTTCTTTTTGGAGAGCCGGTTGGCTTAATTTTATTGTATATTTCGTAACCTGGTATGGGTTTGTTTTATGATGTACCTCTTGAAACAGAACCCGGGTGCTGGGATGTATATAAAATTTCATACATAATGTTAGATTATATTGCATGACGTATGCTGACGTCTCATTATTTTTATGCTTCTGTGTTTACTTAATTTACGTTAAGTATTGCTGCGCTTAAAACCATAGTATAATGTTAATGAACCGGATGCATACGGGGTCGTTACAATGTCATCTTGAATGATATCAATCTTCATAATTCTTCAAATAATCTTCTCAATTATGTTGATCTTCATAGATCTAAAATATCAGTAACTTCAAAATATCAAATAATCAAATAATTATCATCAGTGCAATAAATCTAATAATGTGGTATTCAATGTTTGTTTTCATCAAAACTTTATAAATCTTTTTATGCATTAGGGATTCAACAAATATCCAACAATTTCCCCCTTTTTGATGATTACAAATAATTAATACCATGTACTAATTGAATGAACAAATATACTATGAATGCACTATGAATGAATGATATTCAACTTTATCTACTAATGATTTTCAACTATTCCTAGCCTTGCTAAACTATGACTAGAATCAATGACTCACAACAATCTACCATAACATGACATTCAAACCTCTTTCTCCCTTTTGGCATCATTGAAAAGATTAAACCAAACAATCATGATAGAGAGAATGGTTATGAACCTTAGCAGGAATAGGGATACATAGGGAGAACAACATGAATAGAGCTAACAATGAAGAACAAGAAAGTCATAAAGATGAAAGGCTGCAAAGAAATTAACATTCTAAAGCACATGCCTTAACATTGCAATAAATTGTCTTTTCACTCATATTTAGGATCACTCTATGTTTTTATTCTCCAGGCTTTCCATAAGCTTGTACATCATGACTACTCTCCACTCTTAGTGTGGAAATATTTCATAAGCCACCAAATCAATAGGTCTTTATAAGCTTGTAACATACAAGGTGGATAAGAAACAAACAAAGAATAAGGTGAGATAGGAAACAAATAAGTATAGTACTGATATGCATAGTTTTCTACTTTCCTCTCCACTTTAACATGTTTTTTTTAAATCAAGATAATTGCTTCAACTTTTTTTAAAATTTTTTATTTATTTTTTAATCAAGATGATTTTTCTTCTTTTTCTTTCCACTGTCATTCCCCCTATTTCTTTTTCTTTTTCAACCAGACACATCATGACACTTGCTTTAGAAACTATGCATACCCACACCTAAAAGGGATTTTTTTAATCAAAACACAAAGGGTTGCATATTGTAATTTATCAATAAAATTAGAGTTAAGGCTCAAATAGGGTGACTAGAGATATAAAATATTAAAAGGGTTAACTTGAAAGGCTTAAACAACCAAAGATGGCATATATCATTTTCAATAAACTTATGAAACATCTCAACCAATGAGTCTTGAGCTTCAATCATACAAGTTCTAGATTGCCTACCTCACAGAGAAAACACACATACACATTATTCCTCACAACATAACAAATTCACTACAATATCAAGGCATGCACTTCAGAATTAATAACACAAGAAGGTATATGAAGTGAACGATGTAACAAAGATAGGTGAATATGGAAGTGAGAGAAACAAGACAGTCCAACAAATATCATGAATGTCCATTCTTTTCTTAACTAGTCAATCATTGGGGAAAAGAATTTTTAACATATTAATTGTGATTTATCAACCCTAGTTCCAGTCTTAATTTTTCAAATCTCTCACGGCTTGGGGGTTTAGTGAAAATATCAGCAACTTGATGTTCAGTATCACAGAACTTAAGTTTGATTGAACTAGTTTTTGCACAATCTCTAAGAAAATGATGTTTGATATGAATATGCTTGGTCCTAGAATGCAGCACAGGATCTTTAGAAATGCAAATGACACTAGTATTATCATAGAAAATAGGCATACAACCTATACTAATGCCAAAGTCAAAAAGTTGTTACCTGACCCACAATAGTATTGTGCAACACAAAGTTGCTGCTACATACTCTGCTTCAGTTATGGATAAAGCCACTGAGTTCTGCTTTTTAGATCCCCATGACACTAAACATGAACTGAGAAATTGCGCCATCCCAGAATTGCTTTTCCTACCAACTAAGTCACCTGCAAAGTCAGCGTCACTCTATACATAGTAACATCTACACTCTTATCATCCTTGTCTTCATGAATTCTGTCACCTGTACCCATAGGAGTGTAATGTGTCCTTAAAGACTCTAATCCATATTTTTTGAGAAGTTCTCTAAGATACTTCTACTGATGAATCTAGATTCCTCCTTCACTTTGAACTATCTGCAGTGCTAAGAAAAAATTCAGCTCACCCATTAAACTCATCTTAAATTCACTACCCATTAGCCCTGCAAAATCCTCAACCAAATCATTGTTAGAAGCACCAAAAATAATATCATCAACATAAACTTGTACAACTAACAAATCACTACCTTTGAATTTCAAAAAGAGAGTTTTATCAATTTTACCTTTCTTGAACCCATTTACTGAGAGGAATTTAGAAAGCCTTTCATACCATGCTTTTGGAGCCTGCTTCAATCCATACAAAGCTTTGTCTAGCTTGTAGACATAATCTCCAATGGTGGGATCCTCAAATCCAGGTGGTTGCTCAACAAATACTTCCTCTTGCAGCAAACCATTCAAAAATGCAATCTTCACATTCATCTGATATAGCTTGAAGCCCATGTAGGATGCAAAAGCAATGAGAATTCTAATAGCCTCCATCCTTGCCACTGGTGCGAAGGTCTCTACATAATCAATGCCTTCTTGTTGATTATATCCTTTAGCCAGCAGTCTCGCTTTGTTCCTTGTGATGGAGCCATGCTCATCTAACTTATTCCTGAATACCCACTTCAATCCAATTACAATTCTATCCTTGGGTATTGGTTCAAGATGCCAAACTTTATTCCTTTCAAACTGATGAAGCTCATCCTGCATAGCTAAAACCCAATATGAATTACTCAAAGTAGAAATATGATCAGTAGGCTAAGTAAGGGAGATATAAGCGTTAAAAGCTCAAAAATTCCTAATTTGAAATATTGTTTGTACTCCCTTTCTTATATCACTAATAATCATGTCTACTGGGTGTGAGCTCTGGTGTTTCCACTTTCTGAATTGAAATTACTCACTTTGAT
Source organism: Glycine latifolia (assembly GCA_013407115.1). NCBI lineage: Eukaryota > Viridiplantae > Streptophyta > Magnoliopsida > Fabales > Fabaceae > Glycine > Glycine latifolia. The sequence goes on along the minus strand of QARZ01000596.1, from coordinate 121,727 downwards.
TCATCTTAAGCTCATCAGTTGTTTTTTCATCTACTCCTTGATTAGTAATAAGCTCAGGGGGTTCCTCCTCTCTAGTGTTTGCATCTCCTAATTCTTTGTGATCAGCTGCTCCAATCCTTGAGTCATCTTCCTTATCTTTGTTGTGCTTTAATCCTGTAGGTGATCTTATCAAACCTATATCAAAATCATCAGAATTTTGCACAACTCTATCAAGCACATCGGACTCATCAAATATGACATGAATACTTTCCTCAACACACATAGTTCTTTTATTATATACTCTTTAAGCCTTACTCTTTGAGGAGTATCCTAGGAACACACCCTCATCACTACATGCATCAAATTTACCTTAATTATCCTTACCATTATTGTGCACAAAACACTTACAACCAAAAGTTCTCAAGTGCATTAGTGAGGGCTTTCTTCCTTTGAGTAGCTCATAAGGTGTCCTTTTCAACAAGGCTCTGATCATTGCTCTATGTATGGTATAACAGGCAGTGTTGAAAGCTTCAGCCTAGAAATTTCTTGGAAAACCACTTGCAATCAGCATGGTTCTTGTCATCTCCTCTAGTGTTTTATTTTTCCTTTCTACCACTCCATTATGTTGTGGAGTCCTAGAAGCTAAAAAGTTATGGTTAATACCATGCTTCCTGCAAAAATATATAAATTTTTGGTTAGTAAATTCTCCTCCATTATCAGACCTGATAGAAGCAAGTTGATGTTCAAATAAATTTTGATTTTTCTTGACAAAAGCTTTAAATTCATCATAAGTCTCATGTTTTGTTCAGGAAAAATAGCCCATGTAAATCTAGAGAAATCATCAACAATCACAAAAACATATCTCTTACCAGACCTACTCATGACAGTCATTGGTCCACATAAATCCATATGAATGAGTTCAAAAGGTCTAGTAGTGCTTACCATATTCTTGGATTTAAAGGAGGATCTTACCTACTTACCTCTTGTACATGCATCACATACCTTATCATTTTGAACATTTATTGATGGAAGACCATCAACCAATTCATATGAGTTCAGCTTCTTGATGGTATTCAAGCTAGCATGTCCTAACCTCTTATGCCACAACAATGGGTCATTATCTAAAACACTTAAACAGGTGAGAGAAACATTTGGCAAACAATTTAAATCAACCTGATAAGTGTTTCTAATTCTTTTATCCTCTAGAATTACCTCATTTGAATCCATTCTAGTTACTAAGCATTTACAGAAGTAAACTCAACTTTGTTACCTTTATCACAAAATTGAGAAATGCTTAATAAATCATGCTTAAGACCCTTAACATAAAACACATTATCCATGGAGTGTGATGGTGACTTACCAACCTTACCTATGCCCATAATTTTCACTCTGTTATTGTCACCAAAGGTCACACTTACACCTTCAAAAGGTTTGAGTGAGAGAAATTTTGATTTGTCTCCTATCATGTGCTTGGAACAATCGCGGTCAAGGTACCACGAGTTGTTCCCCTTACTCCAACCTGCAGTCACAAATCAATGATTAGTTTTGGGAACCCAGTCTAGCTTGGGTCCCTTCTTCTTCTCAACAAAGTTCGAAAGATCATCTTTTCTAACCCAAACTTGTTTTACTTTGCATACAGAAATAGAGTTATTCTTAACATGTGTGACATTCTTTTCAATAGCTTTTATCCTACTCTTGCATTCGAATTTAAGATGTCCTACCTTGCCACAATGATAACACACCCTTTTCTAGTACAAGTCCACATGCTTAGTTTTTGTTTTCCAGGTAGATTTCTTATTACCTTTAAAGCCTAACCCATGCCTAGATGTGTTACAATTCTTATTCAACCAATTAATAGCATTAGGTCTATCTACCTTGGGAGTCCTAAGGGCAGACTCTAGCTTATTTTGGAGGTCCTTATTCTCTTTAGTCAACTTTTCTACCTCACCCTCTAACTTTTCAATTTTTTCTTCCAATAGAGCATCACAAATTGTCACACATTCCTCTTTCTTATGGTCTTTCAATTGAACAACTAGAGAAGCATTTTCGTTTTCAAGTTCAGAAGCGATATTCTTAAGACTATTGATTTCCTCCTCTAGGCTCACGTTTGTTTTTCTCAATTATTTATTGGCCTCAGAGAATTTCTTAAGCTCATTCTTTAATTCACCAAAGTCATCAATCAACTCATTATTATATTCAGGTATTTTTAAATACTCATCTATTACAAAGTCTAACACTTTCAATAGATGCTTCTTTGTTAACAAATGCATGGAAGATCTCAGCTCAAGAAAATTTACCTCAGTGTCTTCACCTTTTGAGTCAATTCCAGCCATAAGACAGATGTTAGCCTCAGCTTCATTGTTTTTAGAGCCTTCTTCCTCTGAATCAGAATCACTCCAAGCAGCCATCTTTGCTTTCTTGAACTCCTTCTTTTCATACTTATTCTGCTCTTTAGTCTTCTTCTCGTTTCTACTTTCTTGCTCTACTTCAGGAAAATCCTTAATGTTATGACCTATTTTGCCACACCTAAAGCAAATATAATCAATTCTTGAAGAAGAGGAAGTTTTGGATTTTACCTGTTTATAGCTTGAGCTTCCATTATACTTTTGGTTCTTTAAGTGTTTTTTTGAAATTCCGCACAAGCATTGAAATCTCTTTCTCATCATTTAAGTCATCACTCACTTCCTTTGATTGAGCTTTTAAAGCAATGCCTTTATCCTTCAATCTTACATCTTCCTTTCTATGGGACTCCAGTTGCATCTCATATTTCATTAGAGATCATGCCAACTACTCAAGGTTGAAAGTCTTAAAGTATTTGATTTGCTGCAAAGCAGTGACTTTGGGCATCCAGTCTTCTCTTGGGAGACTCCTCAGAATTTTCCTTACTTGCTCCTCAACCTGTATGTCCCTGCCTAAAGCATTTAACTCATTTACTATGTTAGTAAAATGAGTTACATATCCCTAGTAGACTCTTTAGGCTTCATAGAGAACAAGTCATATTGATGCATAAGGAGATCAATTTCAGACTGTTTTACCTCGTTTGTACTCTCATGTGTTACCTCTAGAAGATTCCACATTTGCTTGGAAGTCTTGTAACCCATCACATGATTGTATTCTTGTGTCCCTAGTCCACAGTGAAGAATTCTCTTGGCTTAAGCATTGTATTCCAACTTCTTCCAATCTTCATCAGTATATTCATTCTCAAGTTTTGGCACTCTTTCTATCTTTTCATTCATCTTGGTGATCTGAAAGTCTCCTCTTTCAATTACCTTCCAGACTTGATAGTTCTCTGCTTGAATGAAAATCTTCATTTTATTCTTCTAGTAATTGTAGTGCTTTGCCTCGAATAGTGGAGGCCTTTGGGTAGAGTTTCCTTCTCTTATTGTCTCCATTGGGTTCATCTTAAGATCTACTCTTCAGGAGTTACCTGGAAAATAAAGAGAACACAGCTCTGATACCAATTATTGGTACCAGATAAACTCAAGAGGGGGGTGAATTGAGTTTTATAAAATAATTCACAATTTAAAATCAAACTCAAAGCAATAATATAGAGATAAGAGATAAAGAAGACACAATCAATTTTAACGTGGAAAATCCAATTGGGAAAAAAACCACGGTGTCCAAATTGGATAATCAATCCAATGGACAACTCCACTATAATAATTTTGTGTATAAAAGTTCCTAGTATCCTAGTTTCCTAGTCTACCCTTACACAACAATTATCCCAGCTGGTATTCTTGTTTCCTAGCAAAAAGCTCTCGTCTCAATTCACCTAGAATAGAGATAGACTGATATCCTTGTTTCCCAGCCAGAAGTCGCACGTCTCAATTCACCATGAATAGAGACATAACTGGTATCCTAGTTTTTCAGCTGCAACCTCTTCCAAAGTCAAGAAAAAGAATACAATAAAATGGTTACATTTATGCTTCTATTCCTTAAGCAAATAGGTACCTTTAAATCCTGATGGAGAGTTGAAGAATCAGACTTGCCAAACGCTTCTATATGATCTCACAACAATTTTCTCAATAATGCAAACATAAACTCTCTAAAGCTCTAATATTATTTGGAATGGAATGCATGCACTAAACACAAAAACATGTTTCTATTTATGCTAATTTAAGCATATGATTTTAACCAATTTTTGAATAAATCCTAAAAAGATTCTATCATATTATGTAATGAAATCTTAAAGATATTCTATTATATTATGCAATGCAATCTTAAAAATATTCTATCCTAGTTTTGAATGCAATATTAAAAAATATTCTATCCTATTTTTGAATGCAATATTAAAAATTTTCTATCCTATTTTTTAATGCAATCTTAAAAAATTATTTTATCTTATTATGCAATGCAATCTTAAGGCAAATATCTTGGCAAGATCAATCTTCTAATCTCCTTACATAAAATTTATTAAAAATAAATAGAAACCAATCTTCTTAATTCTATGTCATCTTGAATGATATCAATCTTTAGAATTCTTCAAATAATTTTCTCAATTATGTTGATCTTCATAAATCAAAAATATCAATAACTTCAAAATATCAAATAATCAAATAATTATCAGTGCAATAAATTTAATAATGTGACATTCATTGTTTGTTATCATCAAAATTTTATAAATCTTTTTATGCATTAGGAATTCAACAAATATCAAACACACAATACTTCATACAACATCTCGTGCCAATGCCTAGGCTTGTCTTCTATAGACTTCTTAATCAAATCAATGATGATTTTGTTAGTGGCCTCTACTTTCCCATTAGCTTGAGCATAATAAAGCGTAGAATGATCCATTTTAATTCAAAACTGTTGAGAAAATGCCACTACCTTTTTGCCTGTAAAGATGGTGCCCTGATCAACCGTTATGGTCTCCAGTATCCTAAACCTATATTGTATGATTTTGAATGAATTTAATAACATCACTTTGGGTTTCCGTAATCATTGGTTGCGTTTCCACCCATTTCGTGAAGTAATATGTCGCCATGATGATGAAATTATGGCCCTTAGAAGAACTGGGATAGATTTTCCCTAACAAATCTATAGCCCAACCTCGAAAGGGCCATGGTTTAATAATAGCATGAAGTTCTTCATTTGGGAGTCTCTGCAAAGGTCCATGCCATTGGCATCTTCACATCCTTTGGCGTATTTCACACAATTTCTATTTAATTAACTAAAAATAATTTTACATCTAAATTGTTGTAGTCTGCTTTCTATTTAATAAATCTTCTACTCTTCTACTTTCTATTTAATTAACTAAAAATAAATTTACATCTAAATTGTTAATATATTTATTATAAAGTAGTATTTTGATTCTTCATTTAAATTACTCTATCGATATATCATAAATTAAATTAATTTTGTTCAGAGACCACAAATATCATTCACATAAGAAATTCCTAATAGAGATAATTATGTGTGATAAAACTCTTTCTTCAAGAATTTCACACAAGTGCATACTAAAGACTCAATAGTATCATAAATTAAACTAATTTTAGTTATCTTAAAGACCACAAATATCATTTACATGAGAAAATATTGTGCAAGACCATTACGGATGACAATGTTCCTACCCTGAGTAGTTACCATAACTGCATACTAAAAACACAATAATATTTATTTTTACTTTGAAATTATTTTTGTTACAAAATAATTTTAAATTACTTTATCATTAATATCATAAATCAAATTAATTTTAATACTCACATCATCCCATTATAATTGTCGTATAAGAAAAATGATCTTGAAATAATTATCATTTTAGCTTTTCAATATAACAATAATTATGTTTTTCCACTTATATCCCTTGTAATATTAGTGGTGGATAACAAAATCTATAAATGAGTTAATGATTGTATAAGGTTAATTTTGTAAAATTATTACTCTCTTTCATCTATACTTTTTTTCTTGAGCTGTGTAAAACAACCTAAGATTACTATTAATTTGGGATGGATGGAGTATTTGATAATAGAGACCACAAATATCATTCATATGAGAGAAAATCCTACTAGAGAGTAGAGACTATTATGTGCAACAAACTCCTATACCAATTTAAAATAGTTTTAATTATCGCAAAGACCACAAGTATTATATACCAGAGACAATCATACTCAAGACCATTATAAACGACAATGTGTTTTTTCTAAGTAGTTAACAAAATTGCATACCAAAAACTAAAAAATATTTATTTTTACTTTGAAATCTGATAAAATCTTTTTAACTTTGAAATCGTTATAAACATATAATAAATTAATTAATTTATTAAATATATTTTTATTACAAAAAATAATTTTAAACTATTTACTCGATAATATCATAAATTAAATTAGTTTTAATTTCTTTATCATAAAGACCACAAATGTCATTTACAAGAAGTAATCCTCATTATGAGCAAACCATTGTGGGGAAAAAAAGTTATTTTTGTGAGTAATTAACAAAATTACATATCAAAGGCTTGACAATATTTATTTTAAATTGAAAAACCTATAAAATCATTTTTACATAGATATTCTATTAGATTAATTTAAATAATTTCATAAATAAATATTTTGTTGATTAACATTTATATTATAAGGTTGAAATTTTGATATTAAAATAAATTTAAATCAAATTAGTTAATATGTGTATTACAAAGTAATATTTTGACACTATATTTAAAATTAATTTATTAAATATATTTTTATTAAAAATATTTTTAAATTATTTTATCAATAATACCATAAATTAAATTATTTTTAATAGAAGCCACAACATTGATGAGAGGCAATCTTGCTCAATAATGCAACTGCATATAAAAATCTTAATAATATTTATTTTTATTTTGAAATCCTATAAAACCATTTTTACTTTGAAATCATTTTTACATAAATATGTAAAAATCATATTAAGATTAATTTATCAAATATATTTTTATTACAAAATAATTTTAAATTACTTACTCAATAATATCATAAATTATATTAATTTTAATTATACATAAATATACAATAAATATATTAAATAATTTATTAAATATATTTTATTGCAAAATATTTTTAATTGTGATAGAGACCTCATAAAACATTCACAGGTGACAATCGTGCTTATGACCATTATGGACGACAACATTATTTCTTTGAGTAGTTAAACGACTTCATACCAAAGACTTTAAAATCTTATAAAATTATTTTTACTTAAAAATCATTTTTACATAAATATATAATAAATATGATCCAACTTGTAAAATGAATTGTCTTGATTCATGTTGATTACCGAAACAGAGAAGAGATAATTATTAGTTAAAAAGAAACTATCCAAATTTCATTACTTATGTTTTAAGTTTATACATCAAGAGTAAAAAGTCAATTTCAAGTTATAGGCATACACACACACATGACTGGTTAGATATGCAAAAACATTTTTTTTAATTAATTCAAATAAATTTTAGTATTCTAATTTTGATATTAGTTTAATTCTTTCATGAATTTTAGTTATCGCATATAATAAAATAATTGGACATCAATTAAATTTTATGCGTACATAAGTTTTAATAGTTAATATTTTTATTTATTGATAAACGTTGTTTGTTACAACCATCAAGATTTCACTATCATTGTCTTCATTGTCATTGTCACCTCCACCACAAAGGCAGTGAGAAAGACATTGAAGGGTGAAGGAAGGGTGAAGCTTGAAAGAAGGGATGACCAAAAGGGAAAAGAAGGAGTTTGAAGTTTGAGGATGTGAAGAGACGAAGATGTGGACAAATTAATATTTAAGCATTTACTTTATTTGAATACGTAATTTAAAACATAAATATTTTTCCATCCTTGCAAATATGTCATTTTTTTATTTTAATCTCTGTAAATTTATGTTTCTTTTGATTTTTGTCTCTGTAAATTAATGATGACATAACATGTTGATGTGACATGATAACATTGTCATAATATTACCAAGTGAAGACATAATATGATGATGTCATCAATTCATTTGCCACATTATCATTTTTATAACAAAAACTAACAACAACGATGAAAAATAAAACAAACATAATAATAAGAATTAAAATTAATTTATTTCTTGAAAGAAAAAAATAACAAAACCCTAAATAATAACGATCGAATATATATTTAGGTTTTATTTTTCATTTATGGGGTGTGTTTGTCACGTATACACATTTCAAAAACTAGATATCTACTCTGAGATTACTTTCTTTTTTTTTTTTTTTGCTTCTGTTTTCACTTTTTCTACATGCAAACCTGATTTAAAGTTTTTTATGAAATCTCAAAGTAGAGGTTTGTTGAGCAGAAGATAAAGCCGTAAAGGAATTGCAGAGGAAGCAAGAGAACAAAACTGTGATAAACTTGTACAAAAGCTTTCTATATGAAAATTACAATTAACCAATTATGATGTACTTTTCAGGTAATGCAAAAGTAGCACACTCTCTTATATGGACTAACTTGTTGAGCTTTTACTTGCAGGACAACAAGAGTGCCTTACTTCTCAAAATGCAATTGTATGATGTGGTTTGAGTCTTTTACAAGGAGAATGATTTGTTGGCACGCTGTAACTGAAATTAATTGTTTATGTATAGAGCTATGAAATTATGAGATTGGAGAACTAACTTATCTTGGAAGAGAATAAGGAATTTTCAGACCCTTCAGAAATGGAAACCAGAACATCTTTAGAACTAATTGGTCTATCACTATTCTCAGTAATCAAGTGGCTATCACTTGTCTTCTGCTGTTGGTCAAACATCATCTTCAGCTGCTTACCTTGCTCCTCAATCCTCAACTGTAATTTTCTCTGAATCTGGAACAAGTAAATTGAATGAATATTTGAAGTCAATGAACATTGTGAAGAGAATGTAACTATGAAGTACAAAGTCTAAACAGCATGATTTGGAGAACATGAAGATATAGTAGCCAAAAACTCAGAAGATATAGCAAGGATGAGAAATGCTAATAGCACAATCTCTATTATTTCTTGAAATTTATTGAATATCACAAAATTCTGTTGATCCCACTTTATATTTAATGAACCTCACTCATAAATTTGTACTTCTCAAAAAATCTTAACTAATGGTAGAGACTATGTTACTGACACTCCCCTAGCAAGGATGTACCTCTAGCTGTTCATGAAGACGCCGCTGAACATCTAACTGCAACTGAAGTGCCTCTTTAATTTGCAAGCCACTGAGAATCAAGAACAAGAAATTAAGTTGATTAACAACATCTTTTGCCAATACGAAAATAACAATGAACTAAAGTATTTGAACTGTAGAATGATAACAGTGGCTAAGGAAAAAGAAGTAGCGTTACGTTTTGACATCAAGATGCACATTCTCTACATTGCTTCTTTTGTCAGATTTCCCTGAAACATGAAAACATAATTTGAAAATCAATAATAACAAAAAGGGCATTGAAGATCTTGAATAACATGAGAATAATAATACAGTATTTTCTATAGCAGAGAAAGTGAACTGTATTTGACATTTAATAATTCAAGATTTCTACCATATGAAAGAATACCAGGAACTATATTCAATCAAGAACGCACTATTTTACCCTTTCAGTTTTAGCTAGCTTAGTGTGAAGGTATCAACTAAACAATTTATATTAGTTTATAAGTTCATCCTCTGTATAGCCAAGCACTATATCATAAACATTTGGTCATCATTTATGATGGAAAAGCTATAAAATTCAAGCACTAAGAAATGTACTTGCCATGATATAGAAACTACAATGCAACTGAGTTACAAATTACCTTGAGTTGGCTGTGGCATGAATTTGGCAATTCTATATTTCTGCAAATGACTTTTAACATGGAAGATGGTCAATCCATCTGAATCCATCAGCCTTAATATAGCTTTTGGTGTTGCTTCTACAATCAAGCAGCCAAGTAAACAATCAGATGTTGAATATTTGTCTTGTATAATGAAAAATATCAGATGTTAAATATTATAATGAACAATATTAGCAAGTTACTTAGGAAATGTTTGATTTCTATTTTCAAATTTCAAAAAACTATTTTTAATTTTCAAAATGCAATTAAACAAGGTTACTCAAACAGCTTGTGGAGGGTGGTGTAAGGAACAAATGAGAGTGCGAAATTGAGGGAGAGGTTAAACAAGATGAAAACAAAAAGATGGGATCTACCAACTGCTTCTGATTTTTGGTTTTTGAAACATTTGTTTTAGAAACAATTTTTAAAACTTCTCAAAACAATTGCTGAGTAGTGTAGAATTATTTTAGAAAACAGTTTTCAAAACAAAAAGTGAAAAGGGAATCAAACAAGCCCTTACTCTCAGCACCTCCGAGACGATTCACACACTCAACAAACTTCTCATGAAGTTCCTGAGTCCATCTTATTCTTGTTTTACTTGAAACTACTGCTCCATTTAAACTAGAGTTTCCAGAAGTAGTTGACATGCTACCTGTTGGAGACAGCATCTCTTGCTGAGAAGAGAAACTAAGCTGTGCAGAAGGCAAATTGAATGAGCCACAAGAAACCTACAAAAGATGCAATAACTACATAAGCCAATCAATGGAGGAACAATGGACAAAATTAAATATGGGATTGGAAAAAACTTACTGTTGGATCCTGATTTCCCTTAGAAGGAATTGAAGGGCTTCTACTAATTGAGGCAGCATCATCAATGAACAACTTATGTTGTTCAATTGGAAGAAAATTGCTGCCAGGAAAATCCCCACATGGGATTATATTAGATGTTTCAAGAGATCTAACACATTGATCACTATTCAAATGAGATTTGAGCATTTCTTGCAAGGGATTTGACAAGTCAAAGTTGGGGGGAGGTTGGTTTTCTAATGAAGCCATGAACAGGTTTTGCCTGGGAGATTGATATAAAGGGAATTCCATATCACTAAACTTAGAAGAATGAGACATCAAAGATGGATTACCAATTTGGCTATCATATTGAGGGAAACCAGCCATGCACATTTCTGTTGCATAAAAGGCTGAAGCAGGTGACTCGAAACGGCTTATGATGGTGCTAGATGATTTGTTTTGGCTTATGTGTGGTTCCTGTTCCACTCCTCCACCACTGGCCATTGCAAGTGGCTGATTGCAAGTTCCCATATTTGATGCCTGTCTCACATCAAAATATTGACTAGAACAATTGCCAAACTCAGAATTCCAATCACCATTTAGACCATAGCTTTGTTGAGTCCGTCCTACACAATCAATCCTGTTCTCGTTCATTTATAGACAACCCAAATGTCCCTTCAAAATTTGGCAAGAAGAGTTGCAAAATAATAGTTCAAATTTCTGGAGCATACATGAATCTATGAGAGGTCAATCCTTATTAAGGGGCACCCTTTTGAAAGGTGAAGGGAAGAAGAAAACAAGAACCAGAAACGCAACAAGAAGATTGGAAAGGTAAGAATGGTAAGGCTAAATTCCAGCCTTATGGCATAAAGTGCTGTTTTTATTCCTGAAGGCTTCATGAATAAGATTTGAATCTAATTTGTCTAAATGCTACCATGCAGGGTAATTATTATTATTTTTTGTTTAAGACCACAAGTATAAGACAATGCTGTTGAAGTCGGTTAAAATTACTATTATAGATAGTAAAACTCTCTCCGATTATTTAATGTAGCTACGCGCCTAGATTCCATCTTGAGATTACTTATCATGCGTTTGGTGGTTTTCATTATTTGTTATTAGGAATGAAACAATTATCTATTGACACAACCGAAGTACAGAACACTGAAAAGAACAAAGCTCGATAAACAAAATAAATAATTTTGTCTAATGTTGTCTTCAAGTGCATTTAAAACAAAATGCAAAAGAATCAGAAGAAAGATGAAAGCTAAAGCAACCAAACTTGAATGAGTCACAAATAGAGGTTCAAAACCACCCCAAAACTATTACTAAATACTTATTCATCATCTTGAAATTGTAGAATATTGTTATTGGCATCTATAGTGTGATAATAAAATGTTAGATAAAGATACTCGCATAAATTCACAAGTAAAAGATCTGCAATTATTCTTATATTGGATTCGGAAGAAATAACTTTAGCCACCCACATGGGTAATAAATATGAATACAGATAGCCAAATCTTCCTTTCCGAAAAGAGAAAATATATATTAGACTTAAAAATCTTGTCCCATTTGCCTGACACTGCATCTTGCTAAGTGGGGTATCAGAAATTACCGAAAAATTGTAACTAACTTATATTCATCTTAAAAGCATAACAGAATTTCAACTATAGAATTCCCAACATTGGTCAGTAACCTCAATGGGCTTTCCATTAACGAAAGGTAAAAGCATATACACATATTAAGCGTATTCATCCACTGTCACTTCCTTCTGGCCATTGATTTATCATGGTCAAAGTGAAAGAATTGAAATATCTTTTAACTGTAGGTCAATTTTATTCATATGATAACTTATAAGAAATTTTTTAATAATAAATGAATTTAATATCTACGTAGTAATATTATAAAAGAAATTTACATTATCATTCATCATAAATCACTATTTAATTATTTTGAGATAATTATTTTAATAGACAATAAACTTATCATATATGTGTATTGTGATTAGATGATGATAAATTATTTTACACTACTCGCACTACTACAAAATGTCTAAACCACGACGCACAATCCACGTCGGTTGTTAAATAACCGACTTAGTAAATGAACCGGTGGCATTTTTGTAAATATTTTAACAATACTACAAAAACAAGGTCGGTCCTGTTATAGCCCGTCGTTGTTTACTATTATTCAAAGTCGGTTTTTATAAGAACCGACTTTGATGCTTTTTAAATTATTAACAAACTATTTTAACTTTTCCCTTCTTTCTATAACCGGCCGCGACCCTGCCGTAACTTAAATTTGTTTCCTTTGCTTTCCGAGTCCAAAGTCGAAAACCTCTCTCTCAGCCTCACTTCCTCCAAACCCTCACCCACCTCCACTCCGACCACACCCATAAAAACCTCGACATCACCAAACCCCTTCCTTCCTCCGCTGACTCGTCCTCCGCTGACTTCTTCCCAACCCAATAATTTTCATTTGCGTTTAATTTTCTGTCTCTGCACGAGACCGTCTGTTTCTTTTCTTTCTCCACCCAACACCAGCCACCGTCGTCGTGCGCGGTGCTGCCCGCATTTCCATCGCCGCCGTGAATGATGAAGCAAGATGTCTCCCTCTTGTTACTCATCTCCATTGTACGGCTAGGGTTTTGAAATCCCTTTATCTTCTATTTTTGTCTTGCTTATTTTATTATTGTTTTTATTTGATGTAATTAATTGTGAATATTAGCTTGAGAGATAACGGGCTGAACTAGTTTAGTAAGAATCCCATTTGATACTCCTCTGGTAAGCATCCATTTTGTTTTATTTTTATTTTAGATATGGTGTAGTGAAATATTATGGCAAAAGAAGTACATTGCTACGGCTGAGTTTACTTTATGGTGTATGGGAATAATTTGTCTCCTTGATCGGATTAATTTCTCTTGGGATTGAATTTTTTTTTTGGAACAGTTTCTTGCCATTTTTTATTTTGTTTCTGTTAGTATGCTCTAATTTCCGCATTTCTGATTTGATTTGATGGCACTTGCAGGCTCCAAAGAAGGACAAGGCTCCTCCACCTTCATCCATGCCCGCCAAGTATGGCAGTGGCAAGCAGAAGAAGAAGGTTCTTGTTTCTAGTTCAAGTTCTAATTTTTATTCCAATTAATTATCTTTTTGCCAATTGGGTAATGCTAGATATGCGTGATGTATGGGTATTTGATGTCAAGGTTGGATTTGTGTTGTAACAGAAGTGGAGCAAGGGTAAGCAAAAGGAGAAGGTGAATAACACGGTGCTCTTCGATCAGGGTACCTATGACAAGCTTCTCTGGAAATTACAAGAGCTTTAATGTGGGTGAGTTTTCATGCTCTTGATTAGATTAGCCTTTTGAATATTGGAAGTCATCATGGTCTAAAGGGTCAACATGACATTCAACTTCAAGTTTTGTTGTGTAAACTAAATTAATGAAACTGCATAATGATAACTATGCTGATAACAAGGGGGCTGGATAAAACAATGAATATAGGGAAAGTTGGACTAGTTTGTAGCAGATCTAAATTAATGAAACTGCATAATGATAACTATGCCCAGCCACACAGGTTTGTTAATAGCATTAAGCCATATAGGTTTGTTAACAACCGAGGAATCAATGCATTTTACTTAGAATTATTTTGCTTTTTATTTTTTTAATGTTTGCTGTCAACAATGTGATGCTATTTGATCACAACAATTAAATGGCACTATTGACTATTTGTTCAATTAAGAAATAAATCTTGAAAGTTATTTATGGCACTAAAAGTTGAGTACGTACATCACTCTAATTAAACAATATTCATTCAACTCATTAAAAAAATATATATGTGGGAAGCAGGGAGAATTAACTTTTGAAGTAAGCCCAATGACCAAGTGTTTTTCCACATTAGTTAATAAAGTTTAGCAATATCTTCCCAAGTGTGACACATGTAAATATATTGGGAAATTAGTGTCTTATATTTGGGTGGCTAGGCATTAGAGCAAATTTGAATAGGGTCTAGACCCAAAATTGGGACGTTGTCATGTGGCCATAAACACTAAGTTTTTTTTTTTACTTATTATTATGCAAAATTCAGCCTAGTACAGTCAGAAGTCGCCATAAACACAAGAAGAAAACACTTTTTATTTTGGCTTCTTTGGGGTTGGCTTAAGTGTGTGTAATAGATTCTTCTTATTCAAGACATAATATATATAGTATTCAGTGGGTATAGCTACAGTGAGGAAATTAAAAAGGCTTCAATGCTTTTTTAATCTACTAAGTTTGGTTGCTGGTTTTGTTAAGACTGGCAAGGAATTTTAGAGCAGAGGTGTGAACTTTAGCTTTTATTCTTGCATTTCTTTTGGGGATAGAATATTGGGAGGGTGAACAAAGAGTTTTCTATTCCTAACTGCTTCTGATTTTTCTATATATTTTGTTTCTTCTATTTTTCATATATGATTAATATTTGTGTTCTGAATTATGGAGAGTGGTGGTCATAACAGGGTTTAATAAGAGAAAATTTTAAATTCTAGCATTTCCTTTTTTAAACTTAAAAAAGATAATGAACTGGATGCTGCTTTGATATATGGACCCGTGATACTCAGAAAATGGTATTATTATTTCCTGCAATGCCAACCACACCTGATGATGAGCCACTTGCCACCCTGTCTACCTCTCTTTTCTCTTTCTTTTTTTACCTTTTTTCCTGCAATGCCAACTTGACTTGAGATTTCAATTTTTTTTAAAGTCCATTTGTGCATTGTGTTTGTCTCAAACACATTTGGTTTGGTTTTGCTTTGAAAGAGAGCAAAAATAGCAATGAAGTTTATGAAGTTGGGTTTGAAGCCTCATGCTCTTCAAGCTGATGGAAACTCTATCAGGTCAGTGCCATTAATTAGTCATCATATTCATCTCACAGCCTCACACCTTCTCTCTTTCTTTGCTTTGTTTTCCTTTCATTGCTGATAGTTAACTATGAAATGTCATTACACTAGTTTTAGAAGAAATTACTTGTTTGCCTTGAGGACACTTGTTCATAGCTGACACGAGAGAAACCAAAAAATTTTGGGGTTTTGTATTTTGATTGGTTTGGCTGGGGGGAGTTTTCTTCTCTTTTATATTTGGCACTACCAATCTCCCATAATGCTTAAATACCTTTTTTAGATTTGCTCTTTTTACATTTTTTTCACTTAAGACATTATCTACATTGGGTATACATGGATGGAACCTTCTTGATATATCTATCTTTTAATGGACTTCTATTAATCAAACTGCTTTGGGGTGGAATGTTAATGCTGTGACTAGGAACATTCAATTTTTTGGCTCTGAGTCTCAGCAGAAAATGACTGCATCATATGTAGTGGTTATTGGTCTTGGAGGTGTTGGTAGTCATGCTGCTTCTATGCTCTTGAGATCAGGGATTGGCAAGCTTCTTCTTGTAGACTTTGACCAGGTTTTTTCTCAGACTGATTCTCTCATTGATACTGTTTAATTGCCATGGCAGAGGATTTTGTTGCCACCAATGAACAATACATTGTGAAATGCAAATGTTATGTCTCTTAATGTAATTTGTAGCTTTTCTTTATTTTAGCACGAGACTCTGTATTTTATATTGCTTAAATAGTATGGGATCATAATAGATGTAACTGCTGGAATACATTACTAAATTAAAATGCAAATTTATCAACTATTATAGTTTAAGAAACTGGTGTTTTGATAGGTAAAAGCTTTATGTTAGTTGGTTTTTTTTATTTTTAGTTATCGTGAATATACTCCTAGTTATTATTCTAATCACATTAAATGTGAATATAATTATATTTCAATTTTCTTTATTTTTTCTATCAGTCTAAATATAGCTTAAGAGAGATAGAAAAGTATTGCCCTTGCCTATTTTTTTTCCTTCCTCTCGTAGCCTAAATTGAATTAAATAAAAATAACATGATAAAATTGCATTAGAAAAATTGTATTTTATAGAAATACTCTTATGTATTTACAAAAAAAAAAAAAAAA
>QARZ01000596.1:85619-98758 GCA_013407115.1 Glycine latifolia | reverse complement strand
GACTTAAAATCTTAACATTCAAAGTCAGTTATTTAAAATACCTGACTTAAAAGCATAGCATTCAAAGTCGGTTATTATAAAGAACTGACTTAAAATGTTAACATTCGAAGTCAGTTATTTAAAATACCTGACTTAAAAGCATAGCATTCAAAGTCGGTTATTTTAAATAACCGACTTAAAATCTTAACATTCAAAGTCAGTTATTTAAAATACCTGACTTAAAATGCTAGCATTCGAAGTCGGTTATTTTAAATAACCGACTTAGATTTGAAGATTTTTTAAAAATAAAAAACAAAATTAAAAAAATAAACAAAGTCGGTCCTTCTATTAACCGACGTCATATCCGTTCCTTTCAACGTCGTTCCGTACAAGGTCGGTCTCGAAATCGACGTGGAAAGCCCCAAACGACCGACGTTGAATGCCAACCTTGTAGTAGTGTCGGTGCATAATCATTTTACCACAACAAATAAAAAAGAACTTATACGAAATTGAGTTGTGAATTTTTGAATGACTTCTCTAAACATGAGTGCTTAAGTACTCTTAAAACTGAAACGAAAATACTCTAAAGAACAATTATAGACATTGATTAATAATTAATGATTGAAACTCCAACCATTTCATGATTTTATTTAAATAGTATATTTTCTATTGTTAATTAGGGATGATAAAGTTGGCTAATTACCTGTTTTGGCATGCTTTGCCACCCATCCAAAAAAATAGGCTGGATTGGACAGTGGTGCCCCTGAGGGCGATCGAAATGGACGACCGCCTAAGATCCCATTTTTAGAAGGGCACCAATTTATTCTACTCTATACCCCATATAAATACTAAAATAAAAATATAAAATTTAAATTATATAAAAACATATCATAAAAACCAAATAATTACCTATAATTTACTTGAGGGAAATAATTATCACTAATTAGTCAACTAATGAGTGATATTTCAACTTCTCGACAAAAATCAATTTTGAGAAAATAATTTGGTAAATTATACACACAGTATTGAACAAAAATGATAATTTAAATAATTTTAATTATAAATTTCTTAATAAAGTTGCATAAAAAATACAAAAAATAATTTTTAAATGATCATGAGACATAATTTGTTAAATTTTCCCAAGACATAAAAAATCTCAAGACCGACCCTGGAGACAAATTGACCTACTAGAAATGAAAAAAACAAATAAGATAAAGTTAAAGTTTCATAAAACTTAACCAAATTGACAAATTCAGTTGAAGGCCCTAATTTGATTTTAATATAAATTTTCCTATTAGTATTAGAAGAGTTATAAGTTTGGTGAAGGATTAGACAAAATGTTATTTTTATGTTCCAAATGATTCTTTTTTAGTTCTTTTCCTCTTCATCTCCCCCTCCTTCTTCCCCCTTTTTTGCTTTAACTTTTTTTTTTCAATCTCCTTGTATTTATCATTCGGTGCATCTACCACCAACCAAAATTAACTTGGATTAAAGGTGATGTTGATTTGATGTTTATGTAGTATTAGAAGAATTGAGTTTATAAATAATAATAACAAATGTTATTAATAAATTTGAAGAACACTAAAAACTTTTTAAAAGTTTATGCAAATTGCCAAGCATATTAATTCTAATTGCAAGATTGGAGTAAAACCTTGTGCCTAAATAGTGCACACTTAATATTTATATTTTTTTTAATAAAAATAGTTTCTCATTGGCCAACATGCCTTGTCCCAGCGATGTCTCATTAGGTTGATGTCTCATTAGGTTGGCAAGCTAGGTGGGGTAGGTTGACAGGTTGAGCAACCTACCCTAACCTGCTATTTTTAAGTGGGTTGAAAGGTTGGTCTATCAGGTCAAACCTCTTTGTCAATCCTATTCATCACTAAAAATTCTATAATCTCAATATTAATAAAAAAAATTATTACAAAATTTAGCAACTAATTCAATGATTTTTTCAACGGGTGTGAAGTCTACAAATAAGCATAGCAAGAAATAACTTGCCCCACTTAACTTTTATGTGTTGAAGTTAGAATGTCTTGCTCACTGTTCTATATGGGATTTGAAAGTATAATATCCTCTTTGCATTGATGTAATGCAAGTTTGATTGTTTAACTTTATGTTCAATGAACAAAGAACTTTAACAAACAAAATAACATAAATTTTAGGGTATAAATTATACTTGTCGTTGTTGTTTTTAGTTCAATACTTTCTTGAAGTATTTCTCTATTGTTGCACTTATATTCTTTTTATCGTTTGGACTAAAATGAAATTCAAAATTATGTTATATAGATAATAATATTATTGAGTTGTATATTTTCTTATGATTAGGAATAGCAATCAAAATTCTAAAAACAAATTAACTATACATGCACACATAAACACAAGATTTAACGAGATTAGATAAGTGTGCCTATGTCCTCAAGAAAAAAGCGGTTGCTTCTATTATTAATTGGCAAAGAGGATTGCATCAATATTTATAAAATAAAAATTTGTACAAATTTACAATATCATCTTTGTAGTGTACCATGAGGGCTTCAACTCCCGCACCCCCAACCCATGTCATAACGTACCCAACAATAGGCGATCGTGACCCAATCCGCTCCTCTCCACTATGCTCAATTATCTGTCCACCCATAGAAAGAGTCATGCACAACATTTATCATTTAATCTCCCTCGTATATATAGTTTAGATTATATTTAAAATGTTACAAATTCTAGAGTAATTTTTTTGTTTCCTATTTTACTTATGACCTTGGTCTATGTATGAAAGGTTGTGATGCGCTAACTGCATGGTAACAATTTTATATTATTCTTTATACCAACTTTAAAATATTTTTCACTTAGCCAATGTAGTAGCACCTAGTGTTTTAAATTTGGTTCGAGGTTCAATCCATTTAACATGGCACCACGGCTCAAAGGGAGAACCAACTAACTTAGATGTTGATTGAAGTCATAAAACAACATTATCCAAATATAATATGTGCTTAGGAACTAAAGAGTCCATCTCGGTTCAAAGTAAAATGATAGTGTTTACTCCATGATAGGCTACTGTAACGACCTAATATATTCCTATATAATCTTTATTACTGTTTATTCTAAAGGAACATATATTAGTAAGAATTTTTAAAACGTATAAATTTTATAATTGAAATCCTAATTTATTAAACATAATTTGATCATCATTACATCGCACTTCACTTCTTACGAGATTCACCATACCCAACCATAGTCACTAAGGACTGATATAGGAAAATGGGTTCTAAAATATGCATAAACACAGATGACCAAGTGCATGGTAAAAATATAACAGCTTCTATCTTCATCCCTTATAACATCACCAATCCAGGGCATCAAGGAAATTGATCACTGTAGTCATCTATAAAAAAAATGAAATAAATCTAGTGAGAAATAAAATTTCTTAGTAGGCAAAACTAAACCACTAAATACGTTTGTACGTTAGTAAATCATAAAAAAATTCCAATAAATTCCACACAATAAATAATCATTCAAAAACTATGTATGCATGAAATTCCAAGGTGCACATGACCTCTACATATCATATTGTATGTAGCTACATCTTGTAACGACCCGCCACGTCGCTACTGTATTACTAACTCATAACCATGACATAAATTCATTATTTAAAGAAAAGAACACCCCTTTGGTTACTTGTGAAAATGGTGATAAATTTTTCGCGAGCATATAATGACCATCATCATAGAATATACACGTAGATCAAGGTACTCATAAAATATTTCGAATATATGTACGCACTTACAACACATAGTTTAATTATAGGTACAAAGATTATGTCTCAAAAAGAATATACATCAAGTGTTTTACAAATGAAAAGAGAAGTAAAAGAGAAATAGGAGTCAGGGGTGTGATTAGAAAAACAAGGAATGCATCCATTAAAACAAGGGGGTGCATCTAGAAAAATGCAACTCCTGCCCGGGATCATGTCCATTGACATTCCGGCAAAACACGACGGCTCCAAACAACCCAGTCTTCTTCCAAAAGCACCTACTGCTGCCCATTTGCTCACACGAACCCGGTTCGCGATCATCACAGGTACCAAACCACAAGGTACAACAAAGCAAAGGTAAGTTCATCATATTAAATAATAACAATAAATACAACAGGAAAAGAACACAACCTGGTCAAGAAGCAACGCAGTCATCAACGTGTCAATACAAACATTCCAAGCATCCATCAAACACTAGCATATACGGACATCCACAGCCATTTCATTAATCAACTCATAAAAAATCTAGCATGATGCATGCTTCTGACTCAATTCAAATTATGCAATGTGGTACCATCCCGGAAATAGGCCAAATCCATGGTACGAATGACTACTGCAACTCGTCAAGGTCACTCTGTTGTGCACAGGACTCACCCCCCATGGTGATCAGCCAAAATGGGTGTTATAAGGATCTTCCTACAGACATGGCCCCCCAGTACTTCTCATACTATGCAGTCAATCATCCTATTTTCGCCATGCAAATGTCATATGTTACGTAGGCACCATCAATGTATGACCCGATTAGGAACACAATCTTTCCTCGCAAAGGGAAATCCTTCATACACCCCCTATGTAACATACTGCCCACACGAGGGCCCAACGATGCACTGACCGTGGTCCTCGCAAGGTTTACCACCACCCAGTCCCGGCATCTCACGACTATACATAGAATATCACCACGGCACCATCAATGTATGACCCAGAACCAGGCTCAACCCGACCTAGCTAGGATAACGCCATACACCCCCGTGAGTATTTATGTGTATTCCAAATGCATTCCTCATCTCGGACCATCACATAGGCCGAGTTTGAATGCCACCAACGTAATCATATACATCATTCACAAACACATACAAACAAGTGAATTAGTGTGAAGTACGGGGTGTCTGGGTTGACACTTAGACAAACAACCTCAAGGTAAGAATCCGAACAAGGTCGGACGAAGGCGGACAAGGTCGGTCAAGGCCAGTAGAACTCAGACAAGGTTGGTAGGGGTCGGTCATAGGGGTAAAGTTTGGGTGAGAGAAGACAAGGGTAGCAAAAACGGACGAGGTCGGAAGAGCTCGGTCGAGGTCGATTGGGTTTTGCTAAGGATTTGCCAAAGGCGGTCAAGAGGTCCTTAGGAATCTTATAAAGTTCTAAGGACAAGTTCAGCACTATGTAATTGATTGCATAAGCGCTGTAATCGATTACAACAAATAGCGCTTGTAAGACCCCGGGTTTGTATTTCACTAACCCACACAATGGTGTAAGGGAACCCGGTAGTTCTCAAGGAAAAAAGGGTTTGGACTTGGTAATTCTAAAGGAAGCAGCCCACCCCGGGTAAGGAACCCGGTCTCTCTAAGAAAAAGGAAGGATGAGCTTCTAGAGGCAACACATGTATGTAACCCGGTCATTTTAGAAAAAGGAACACAAGCTCAACTGAGTAGGGGAGTTTGGTGGCTCTTTTCCCGAGAGAACACGAGCTCATTCGAGTTAGCAACCCGGTAGCTTTCTCTCTATGGGGAAGTAACTTGAGTTTAACAGCTCTAACGTATCACCAGGGTAAGGAACCCGGTATAGCTTATAAAAAGGGAAACGAGTCTTAACGACTCTAAGGAACCCGGTCTACTGACATCCGCCAACAAGGACTAAGTTACGTCCTGCATGCATGCATGCTACGTAACCCGCTCAACTCGGCCTACCCATCCTGGTAGTCGACATCCAAATGCGAGGGTTTGACACGTATATCTAACTCAGCCTGCCCATCTCAATAGCTGACATCAGACAAGGGATTTATGCCTACGTGTAACCCGGCCAACCCATCCCGGTACTCATCACCTTCACGAACACTTCCACAGATGTCTTAAAAACTCTTCAGCATCAAAATGCCAACTTCACCCACATGCGCGGGGAGTTCTCAAAACATCTACTCCCCACAAGAACACCAAACATCAACACAAAACAACACTCAACAAATTTAAGGCATACCAAATCTCATGCATAAAAGACGTAGCTTTTCTGGGAAAAACATCGCACATACCAGGGACATGCAGTTATCATCACGGCTAGACTCCCTGGCCCCCAAACCGTGGTACTTAAAGCTGTTAAGAAACACAATAAACTCACCTTACCAAACCAGGAGTTCGTCCACACTTCACGACGGTTCGTTCCCTACTTTTGCTCTGACCACGAAATTCTCCTTGGTGTCGGGATTCCGCAGCAGCTACGGTGGTTCTTGTATGTTGAAGATAACAAGGAAGGGGTTGGGATCAAGAGGTTTCTAGGTGAGTTTTAGAGAAAAAACAGAGGAAACGCAAAGGTAGAAGAAGGAAGAGTAAACTTGTTGTGTCGGCCTGCTGCTTATAAACAAGGCTGATACAACACGTCCACTTAACGTGCACAGTCGGCAACCATAGTACAGTAGATTTGACTTACGTCCAATACCCATCAAGCACGCATACCAAGACAAAAGCACTCAAACGACAAGTTATAAATAAAACAATTAATCAACATAACACATGTAATTTTAATTAATATAATGCACACGCATCAAACATCCAGAATAGCACTTATAATCCGGGTTGTTACACATCTCGTACTGGATGTAGAAATGTTGTGGCCATCTTACGCTAATCATGCATGTCATTTCCATGTTTTTGCACTTACTCTCTACATCTCGTATTGGATGTAGTATCAGATCCTGTTTCGTAAATCTCATGCTGGACTTGGAAACATGAATCAATTATATATCATCACATCAAAATCATCATTCTCATCAATAATACCATCCATGAGCAAATACAAACAACCTCATGGAAAAAATTTTCATCACAACATCATACTTGGAAACATGAATCAATTATATATCCTCAACCTACAGACAACATGTTAGTAATCTAACTAGGAAACCTTAATATGCCATCCAAATAATGTTCTAATTCCTTTAGACCTTCTCAAGAAAAGATTAGAACTTAACCTAGAACTTATGTTTTTCTCAACTTATCACTCTACTACTTAATTATCAAATTGAACCACTTGGGTAATTAGACCTCTCATCCCTATACCATTCAACCTCTACTTCTTAAAATTAATTTAAAACAATTCTAACATAAATTTATAAGCAAACAGTCCAAAATTCCATTAAAATCAAGTTCAAAGGTTATCAAAATCAAGACCAAAAATTACTAGAATTTTAGCATTTAAATCATCAACCTATCCTATTATTAAATAAACATATTTACATCATAAAATACCCTTCAATGATATGAGAATTCAGCCTACTAATGTCATCCATAAATTTGCACATTATCACATAAGGATTAGTCCAAATAAACCATTAATTTAAGATTGAAGCCTAGCTTACCTTAGGTGAACTTGTGCCCAATTCTTCTATGTTTTGGCTGTATCCTCTAATTCTTTGAAAGTGATGAGTCTTTGGAAAGTTTAGATGTAGAGAAAAGCAAGGAATATAAGTCTAGGACAAGAGATTATAGGTCACGGTTATATAGGATACAAGAAGAAAGTGTGAAAATGATAGCAAAGTACAAGGAGAAAGCAATTGGCTGTGGTGTTGTATGCTAGCTTCTACGTGCAGAATTTATGTAGTATGATAGGCTATTTATATTAATCAAGTTAGTTAGGATTTAAAGGAATTTAGTTAAGATGTAATTTAGTTAATTTCTGGTTTGGTTATAATGTAATTATGACCTAAAGATATTTTAATTTTATACATTAAGTACATGATGACTAAGCAGAAGGAAAGATTCTTTAAATAAATGGCTAAGTGCACATGGAATGGAGTCTTCAATTAGCCAAATCTGATTGGTTTAATTCTTTTGGCTGAAAGTTATCTCTTGGTCCTAAGCTAATTAGCTGCCATGTGTAACATAGATATTTTTTTCCACTTCCAAATTGCCTATTTTGTGCTTGGCTGGTTGTAGCACATGGAAATGGAGCTTTCATGAAGAAACATCTGATTGGTCCAAGCTTGGCTGATTCCTCTTAAGTTCCTAGGCTTCCACGTTGATGGTCATACAAGATTGTTCAAGAATCTTGTTTTCAATTTTGTCTCATTCACTTTGTTGACTTCACATTGACTTTTGTTTACCAATTTTCTTTTTATCCTCTGTACGAATCTACTAGTCCAAAAATTTTCATCTTTTAGTATGTTAAACTAGACTTCTTAAGCTTTCTAACATGGTATCATATGTTTCATTTGGAGTTCCAAAACTCTAGATATGATATTTTAAAATTTAAACTCCAAAGCTGCCAGCGAGTTCAAATTAAAACAATAACATCCCTTAGTGTTTTCATTATTGCAGGAAGGACACAATCTAGATTTAGCTGAAATTTTATATGTTATAGTTCACATCTAGATCTTTAATTTCATACATCATACACATAATTTGAATAATAAATGAGAGAGATATAAACTTTTTAAAACGGGTGGCACAAGCTATTTTTTAAGTGTGGACAATTTTGAACAGCTTGTGTTAAAATAAATTCTATCCTATTCTTTTTGTATCAAACTATCTTCACATACCCATAATTAATTTTCACATGACTATAAGCTCAAAATAAAAATTTGAGGATGTTACATTAATATTGTCCCTTTAGAGACGTTAAGCCTTGTTTTAGGAAATTTATCCCATCTTAGACCCCTATAAATACAACAACTTGGCCCAAAGGAAATTAACCTAACTCATTTAAGGTGTTGAGCAAAGTCAATGTCAATATGCATGTACGAGATTGCTACAATATCCTAGGTTCACAAAGAGGTCCACCTAAGCCTTAAGTATAGTGATAAAGTTTTATTTCATAATACAATAAATGGAAACAATGTCAAGTCTATATTTATTACATGCAATCACCTTGCCAAAATAACTAATAACTTGAATAGCTTTTATAGATACATTATCCTTTTCCACCATATCTCAGCCGCATAAGAAAGGAGGATCATAGTATGTACAACTTGAATCTTGGTAAATGACAAACATGTCTTAATCAAAGATCAATCAAAGTCAACCTCAATTGCCACAAATACAATATCTAGTATTTTATCATTAATTAGTGTATTAGTAAATTCTCCAACAAGTTGACCAATATATGACTCAATATATACATTGTTTGAATTGTGCTTTTTTTATATTTTAATTCATCTACCCACATCACCTAATTAAGCAATATGCTTAGTTACTTTTTTTTGTCTCACTATTTATTTACTTTGTTCAATTTCATTCCACTATTATTGTTATCCTTTTAGCAATGATTCTAAATTGTCGCTAATTGTTAACACTAACAATGAAATTGCAAATAAAAAATAATATTGAATGAAAAACACAACAATGTATGATATATTTGGTTAAATATCTTTTTTAAGTCCTTGCAAATTATATTTGTTTTGTTTTTTGTCCTTAAACTGTTTTAAATAGCAAAAAAGTATTATTTAAACTGCTTTAAGAATGAAAAACACAACAAACATCATTTTTAAGGACTAGAAGCAATTATTTTTGCAAGGATGAAAAATAAAAAAATGATGAATTACAAGGACTAAAAATGTATTTAAATCCACTTTTTATCCTCAATTTTTTACTTTTTGGTTTTACCTCCACTTAAAAATTAATATTTTTAGTGAATTTTATCCCATATTTTTGCTCTTATGTGAGCATGTTACATTAGCTAACTCAAAGATCGAAGATAAAATTTGTAAGTTTTTTTAACATTTAGTAGTAAAATTCACCAAATTAATTTATTGTGGCTAAAATTTGTCAACAAAATAAAATTTTTGAAGTTAAAAGTACAATTAGGCTTGGGAGATATAAGGTTGGTTGCATGGTTAAATATAAAAAAAGTCACATTTGATTTCTTCTACTAACAAAAACTAACAAATTAATTATTGAAATTTGCTAATAGAAAAATTACAATTAAGCTTACAATTTTTTTTGTGACAAATTAAGCTTACATTGTATCAACTTCATTATTGGTAGGATTAATTTCATTGAGTATCCACCCTATGTAAACGGCTACTGTACATAATTAATTGGAAAGGTAGTTTGTGTCATTTGCTATTGTATTGTGATTAAACTGTTCCGCAAGCTAAGCGGTCTATGTATAATTTAGTGCGAACAAATTTTAGCGGAATAAAACAAATTAATAAAAACAAAACTAGTTGGATTAAATTATCAGCATTTTCATGGGGATCGATCTCAATACTATAAAACATTAGGAAACCCTATAACAAGTCATTGTTTCTACTTTGGTTAACACAACAGAAAGAATTAATCACCATAGTGGATGAGGATGATCGAAATTATTAAATATAAAGACAGATGTATTGATCAATAGATTCATGATGTTACATGTTTAACTATTTGGCTTAAATATAATTTTAATTTTTTTTTATTTTATAATTCATAATTTTGGTCTTCTAATTTAAAATAGAGATATTTAATTATCATATTTTCTAAAATCCAAAATTTTAGTCATTTTATTTTAAAATAGAAACATGTAATCTTTTAGTTTTATAAAATTTGGTTTTGATCCTTTCATCAAACTCAACACATTGACTTGTAAAAGATTAATTTGATATGATCCAAATTTAGTGACATAACATGAGATTATTGTTTAATTCATGTCACAGTCAACTTTAATATTTTATAGGTCAACATTTTTAGTTTAATAGAAGGAACAAAATCCTAGATTTTACAAAATTAGGGAGCTAAGTGTCTCTATTTTTTCAATAAGAAAAATTAAATCTATTTTAAAATAGGAGGACTAAAATTACATATTTTGAAAATATGAAAATTAAATATCTCTAGTTTAAAATAAAGGGTCAAAATTATATTTAAGCCAAATTTTCTTAGAAACCTATCATATAAAGAGCAAGTATTTTAATTTGTAGAAATCAAATACAGGTATTATATAGTTATATTCCATTAGATTTAAGGTTTTCCCCAAATTATATAAACTAACTTTTAATGCAACTATTTATTGTTCGAATTACTAATAGCAGGAGGAGATCCATATTTTAAATAAAATAAAAGGAAAGGAAAAAATAGAAGTTAAAAAATAAAGAATAACTAATAGTATGAGAGTAGTGAGTAGTTATTAAAAGAGAATAGTAGAAATTTAAAAAATGAAAAAGGATAAAATTATCTAAAATTTATGGACACCAAAAGGGATAGGGGTATAGGTGGTCTGGATTGGGTTGAATAACCCAATTCAATTACACTTAATTGAGTTTAACTAGATCGAATTTATTTTTTTTATTTTGTCAATCCAATACAATTTGACATGGATGGAATTGGGATGGTTACTAGGTTGGATCCTTAAAAGAATGCCACCTCTTTATGTATTGGAAAAGAATTAAAAAAATTCTCAAACTCAAAAATAGTAAAGATATTTTTCTTTTGACATATTAGTAAGGATATTTTAAAAATTACTATTCATAAAATATTGTACTATTCATATGATAAATAAAAAATAAAATAAAATATAAATA
Organism: Glycine latifolia; assembly: GCA_013407115.1. Lineage (NCBI taxonomy): Eukaryota > Viridiplantae > Streptophyta > Magnoliopsida > Fabales > Fabaceae > Glycine > Glycine latifolia. Next base: position 87,272 of record QARZ01000596.1, on the reverse strand, counting down.
TATACTCACAATACCATTCATAAAACAATGTTATTATCTTAAAATAAACAGAAAAAGATAAACTACAAAATAATGTATTATCTTAAGATAATAATGTATTACCTTGAGAATGAGATATGCTTAGTTTAGGATTTCTATATTAGTAATATAATTGTATGTGGATTAGGTTGGGTCTTGGTCAGATCCAAAACTCTAAACTCATCATCCAATCCAATTTTAATGAAGTTCATTAAACTAAAATCAATCAAATCCAACGACCTAATCTAACCCACAAAAATCTAATCAGGTTAGATTGGATTAGGCCGATTCACGGACTGGGTCCGATCCTCTTACATCCCCAGAGGGTCGGCCCAAGGGTAAAATAACTAAAGTCTTTTCATTAGGCCTCCAAAACAATTAGGACTAAAAAGTATATTAATAATTATAAGACTCATATTTTCTTATAATATTCATAAAAAATAATACAGAAGAAATATTGTTTTAATTTTCGATAAGACCGATAATTTCATTGTTTAGTTCTACTTAAAATTTGTTACTCATTGATTCCCATTAATTAGTGTGTCCCTTGATTGGCTATATCAAAGATCTCTCAATTTGAATATATCGATTTTCATTAAAACTAATATGAAATTTCTTTTCTTATTTTCTCTTATTACCGAAAGTAATCAAAAGTCACTATCTATTCTCTCCCAAATTAGCTGAAATATCACTCTCATTGTCCTTTATACTCTCCATGACTCTGATTATTTTTTCATTTACTATCATTTGATTAATTATGCTTACTGATTTTTTTCCTCAATATTCCTTGTTTTGCTTTTAATTTGTGGCTTGGCTTTACTACTCCTGTTCCAATTTATATGTAAGGTATTACACATGTTATTTTAATAATTCTTCAATCCATTTGGCTAAATCATTTGAATCCTTTATTCTCTTTTTCACTTTTTGAATATTGTAATTTTTATAACTTTTTTATAATTCAGTGATGGTATTATTTTTGTACAATTTCTTGAAATTTTAAAATATTTTTGTTTTACAGTTATTAGTTTTAGAGTTTAGAAAGCATTGAAGTGAAGTCTCTTAACTCAAAGAAGTATCTAAATCAATTCATTTGCAAGTTGGCAATCAGGTTTTATTGTTCTAACATTTTTTTCATAATCTTGATTTATAATTTTTATTTATTTTGTATACATTAGTTGCTTTATTTTAAAATGTCAACTCAAAATTTTGAATCTAGCTATTCAAAACTTAAAACAAAAAGAAGAGAATTGGTGCTTTAATTGAATCACAAAAAGGGGCTCTAGATAGATTTATCAAAACATATAAAAATAAATCTGAAAAATATAGGTAATTGCTCGTTAAATGAACAAATTAACAATATATAAATTGATGAAAATGAAAATAAAGAAGAAGTATTAGTTAATAAACAAGTTAACAATAGTGATTAATGAAAATGAAGATAGCGAAGAAGTATTATTAGTTAATGAATAAGATTATATTGATTCCTAAACTTAAAATGAAAAAGAAAAAGAAATTAATAAATTAAAATAAAAACTATTAAAAATATATATGATCCAAGTCAATGGACAAATATTAGTACAAGTTTGAAGATTTATTAGTAGAAAAATGTCCTATTAAAATTACTAATATAGATTT
>QARZ01000596.1:53297-85519 GCA_013407115.1 Glycine latifolia | reverse complement strand
CAACCGTCGTCGAATCCCTGTCGTAAAAAGGTATATTTGTAGTAGTGTATGTTGCAAATTGTTTAATCTTCTTCATAGTATAACTAAATTAGCTAATGAAGGTAGTAGGGATTGGAGAAATATTATTCATAAGTTGAGAAATCATGAGATAAGTAATGAGCACGTTGCTAATATGGGTTTATGGTTTGACTTAGAAACAAAGTTGCTGAAAAATAAAACAATTGACAAACATGTTCAAGAACAAATAAATAGAGATAGGGAGCATTGAAGAAATATTTTATTTGGAATTATTGCGGTTGTTAAAACTCTTGCAAAAAATAACTTAGTATTTCGTGGAATAGATGAAAGAATGTAGGAAGAAAGTAAAGTAAACTTTTTAAGTATAATTGAAATGATTGTAGAATTTAATCCTATAATGCAAGAACATATTTTTCAAATCAAAGATAATCAAATTCATAACCATTACCTTGGACATAGGATACAAGATGAATTGATAAATTTGTTAGCAAGTGAAATTAAAACAAATATTATAAAAAATATTAAGAATGCAAAATATTTTCAATCATATTTGATTGTACTTCTGATGCAAGTTATCAAGAACAAATGTCTTTTCTATTACGGTGTGTATATGTTTCTTCAATTTAAATACAAGTTTTTGATATATATTTTATAATTTTTAAAAAGTAGATGATACAACTGAAAAAGACCTTTTTGATGCTATTATGAATGAAATAAATAATATTGGACTTGATATTAGTAACTTAAGAGGACAAGGATATGATAATGGATCAAATGGGAAAGGAAAACATCAATGTGTAAAAAAAAGAATTTTAGACATTAATCCTCGATCATTTTATACTTCATGTGGTTGTCATAGTCTAAATTTGGTACTTTGTGATATGGCTAACTCTTGTCCGAAAGCTACATCTTTTTTTGGAGTACTACAATGCATATATAATATATTTTCTTCTTGAACAAAAATGTGAAAAATTATACAAGATCATATTCCTAGCCTAACTTTCAAACCAATTAACAAACACAATGAGAAAGTCATATTGAAAATATAATAGTTTTAAGATTTAAGACTCCATAAATAAGAAATGTTTTATTAAAATTAGGTGAAATTAATGTTGATTTTAAAATAAAAATCAAAGTTGATTGTTTGAGCTTGGAAATTTTCAGTTTTAATTGTTTAAGTATGACTATTTGGTATGATATAATATTTGCTGTAAATTCAATTCGTAAAAAGTTACAATCAAAAGATATGGGTATATATGTTGCTATAGAACAATTGAAAGGTATTATTTCATTTTTTTAAAAAGTATAGAGAAGATGGATTTGAAAATGTTATAATTTCTGCCAAAGAAATTGCTGTTGAAATGAATATAGAATCTAAATTTCGTGAGAAACGTGTTATTCGTAGAATAAAAATAATTTGGTAGGAATATTGATAATAAAGTTCTACAATCGCCTAAAGAATTATTTAAAATTGATTACTTGTTGTATATAATAGATCAAGCAATTACCACATTAAGAAATAGATTTGAATAATTTGAAATATATGAAGATATTTTTGGTTTTCTATTTAGCATTAATAAATTGAAGTCTTTGGATAATAATAAGTTAAAAGAATTTTGTTTAAACCTTTACCTTTCATTAAAACATAATAATCACTTGGATATTGATGGATTAGATTTATTTACAGAACTAAAAATTGTAAGAAAAATTATATAAGTTGAAAATGATACACTGATTGACATACTTAATTATATAAAAAGAATTGATTATTTTTTGAATGCTTTTATTGCTTATAGAATAATGTTAACAATTACAATAAGTGTTGCTTCAATTGAAAGAAGTTTTTCAAAACTAAAATTAATTAAATCTTATTTAAGATAAAAAATGTCTCCAGAAAATTGAATGAATTAACTTTAATATCGATTAAAAAAATGTTAAAGTAAATCGATTATAATAAATTAATACGTAACTTTGCATCCATAAAAGCTCGAAAATAATTTTTCAATAAAAATATAAATATTTAATAAAAATATTAATGTTTGTTCAAAACAATTTATTAGACTAAAAAAGACCTCATTTTTAAATTTGCTTTAGGCCTCTCAATACGTTGGGCTGACCCTAGTCATTGTTTGAACCTGCAACTCTGAAATGTACATGTCAAATCCACAAGTCTTGTGACGCCAATGTTGCAGCTGAATGAGGCAGAAAAAATGGATCATTATATTGATGCTAAAAATGTTTTCTTTTAAGGCTAATCGTTTATCATCGACTAATGAATAATTTAGTTGTCTAGTTTAGTCAATGACTGTCAACTAATGTAGCTTAATCTAAATGGATTCTAGATTGTCCCGGTGCTAAAGATGATTGATGACTAAAATAGTCATTTATGATGGTTAACAACTACAAGAATAGTTTCTTACGTCTAATGACTATTTTTGTCGGTTGAGGCTAATGACTAATTTTTGTCGGCTAGCGCAATAGAGTGGAATTAGACCTATTTTAGGGAAGACCAAATTGGAAGGAACATTTGAAAGTGAAAGGCAGTTGCAAGCAGTTTTTTCATGGTTAAATGCATATGAATCCATGATTTCCTAAAAAATAAGAGAAGTGATTAGTGGGAAATAATAATTGTTTGTTTGCAACAATTTTAGGTAATGTGTGGCCAAAATATCAAAGAAGTTAGCAATGAAGTTAAGATCATGTAACATATTATCACCCTAAAATCTAATAATGTTGGTAGTTGTTAGAAAATAACTAATGTGCATATTAAATAGTTGATGCTTGCTATTATCATTATAAATTAAGGAAAGTTAAATGTATAAAGGCCCTACCAAAATCAATCAAATTTATCTTTTTCAGTCATTTGTCCTTTCTTTAATTATAGCATGTGTTACAACTTCCCTTTACTATTTTTAGTTGTTTATCACATTTTTTACCGTAAATTTCATAAGAGTAACGTAACATAGAAACTTCAATTGAACAACGGCTAGAAAGCTCTTTGGAGTGAACTAAGAATTCCATCAAAGAACATAATCCATTCCCCGAGTCAATCACCTAAAACACATAATCAAGGTTAATTAGTTGGCAGAGTATCACACCAATAATTTTAAAATAAAATAAAAATAATAAATAAATATTTTTTAATTAAACTAAAATCAAACTTTAAAATTTTAAAAAAATTAAAAAGATATTTTAGCCGTAAATATATTATTGCACTATCCAAAATCTGGAAAATACATGTTGCCACTTATGTGGGACCACCATACACTTGTTCACCCTCCACATCAGCCCCGCTACAAGAGCCTGGACGCACTCCCCTTAGCAGCCATGCAGTTACGCCTAACAAGTTATCTCTAACATATATTTATTCAAATATTGTAACCACCTTATCTCTTAACAAGTACCTAATTATCCATAAGCATTGAATTATGTGTAAATTACACTCGCATCCCTTGTGTGTTGCTCAAATTTCACCCGATACCCCTCCCTTTTTGCACATTACTTTTACCCCCCTCTATTAACGCAGTTAACAAACGTCAATTGAAATATATGAGCAAACAAAATAGCCCTTACATATTAATTGTAAAACCCAAATTATCGTCTCCCAATTAGTTTCAGAATTTAGGATTCATGTTCCATTCCTCTTCACCATTAGCGAGTTCTTTACTGTTCCTGTTCTAGTTCGCAAATTCTCCATTGTTCCTCTTCTCGTTCGCGAGTTCTCCACTATTCCTCTTCTACTTTGCGACGTTGATGAGCGCATTTGTTTGTCTTCCTCTTTGACGTTCACGAGCGCTCTGTTTTCTTCCGGTTTCATGATTTCTGTTCACACTAGGGTTATGGTTGTAAGTGACCACTGGACCTTTTATATTGGTTACATTTTAAGATTATTTATTTAATTTTGATTGTTTATTATTGCATACTTCTGAATGGGGTTTCAATGGGGACCAGTTTGGGACCACTTATGATTTTTAAAATCATTTATTTATTATTATTGATTAAAATAGTTTTGATGTTTGGGACAACATGAAACACAATGAATGAACTAGAAATCATTTGTTTATTATTGTTGATTAAAATAGTTTGATGTTTGAGACCATAAGAAACACAATGGATGAACTGAAAATCATTTATTTATTAGTGTTTATTAAAATAGTGTTAATGTTTGGGACCATAGGAAAACAATGGATGAACTGAAAGATACATGGTTGTGTGAACAACATTACTAATGATTTAGACTTGTCACCATGTCATCCTTTTATTTTGTGATTTGTTCTATTGCTAGTGGTAAAAAAATTTCCCTTAAAGACTGATCATGATGTGCTGAAAATGTTTGTTGAGAATCAAAATTTAGTTCATATGTATGTTAGTAGAACAAAGGATGAGAGGAAGGGTGTTAATACTGCGTACTAACAAAGTGGGTTCACGTCCAACAAAAAGTTGAGTTTATGTCCAATTAAAGAAAAAACAAAAAATAAGCAAGAATCTTAAAATATTTTCATGTTGAGAGGAAAAAGATGAGGATATTTTAGACATAATTTTCATTAAAAGTCATGTGACCAACATGTGCCTAGTTTCTGTTAGATTATTAAACGTTGTTTAGGAAGGAGGGGATCTCGGTGTAATGTGAGTTAAACAATTAAGGGATTTTTGTAGGGTTCAAAAAGGGAGAAGTATCAGGTAAAATTTGAGCAAAACATATGAAGTGCGAGTGTAATTTAGTCTTGGATTATCTATAATACACCCAATTATCCACATAGGATTATCTATAAGCCTCAGCTTATCTACTAGCTATTATCTACAAGCTGATACTTATCTATACGTTTTAACTTATCTACTAGCTATTATTTATAAGCAATCAAATTATCTACAAGATACACATTATTTGTCACCTTACTTATCTATAATCTATAATTATCTTTTTGTCTTTATCCTCATGTTAATTATCTACAAAGACTCAAGACTGACACTCTACGCTATAAGTAGAAGTTCCATGTAACTTATTCACATACCTTCTATACGAGTTGTACACCTACCATACACAACATATTCTTTCTCATACTCTCTTTATGTGTTTAATTGTCATATAATTAATGTATTTACTTGAGTGTCGAAGTCTTTTTTTTTATTTTGCAAATTTTCCCTTTTAATAATGTCAACTCATTGTGTGATGTACATAACCTGAAATCCACCTAAACCACGTTCATTCTTATGCATGACTCTTTCATATCTTATCTTGATAAGAATAATTATGAAATAAATTGACTAAGAAACAAAGGTTTCCATCAGAAATCTATATACACCAGCCGCGCGACACTAGTATCAAATTAGTTGGCTTTATTTGAATTAAGGAACATGTTCCCGTGAAAACCTAGAGCAGAGATACACATGCTTTGGATTTTGAAATAAATTAGCAAGTCTTTTTACTATTGAAGATTCTGGAATTGTATTAATATATCTGCCAGTCCACATATAGCCATACCGTCAGATGTGCTGTATAATATTATTTGAATATAATTATTTTTATAAAAAAAAAACAAGGACAGTCATATGAGATGTGGAGGTTCGATCAGGTTTCCATGCTTTATTTTAATCGAAATGAAACAAAGATAAAAAGTTCGTAAGCCTGTACGTGCACGTTCTGCAGCGTAACAAGAATTCACAGAAGGTTCACATTATCTAAACTTGGTACGCATTGAATAAACTTTTCCAGATCTGGAAAAGACATTTTACAATACAGCTTCTGACTAGGAGACACATTAATTAATGCTTTCCTCTTCTTGATGATCACATATTCTAATTCCATTTTTTTCTAATTTGTATCTGTTTTCAAAACATTGACGTGAATCACGAAAACAAAAATTGTTCAATTACATAAAACTAAAATGATGGTGACACGTAACCCTCACGGAAACATGCAGTCGTCTTGCAAAAAAATTTCTTGATTAATCACCTATGATGTTAACAATTCAGCATGTCCTCCATTAATATATATAATTATATACTTTTTATTTATAAGATATAGTCAATAATTTTTATTATAAAACTTTATTTTATTTCTCTTATAAATTAATTATTTTTATTAGAATATTTTTATTTATTTTGATATATAATTAAATGCTATTATAAAATATCATTTTTTTTCTTCTATAAAAATTTAGAGAAGATGAATAGGTTCTCATTAAGATAAATTTAATACTAATACCTAATTAATCAATTTTTTAATAAATATAATTTAGTTAACTATATCTTATAAATTGAAATAAATGGAGTATATATCCGACAACTATCTTATACAAACACTTATTGTCCATATGACATTAGTTTGAGTCAAAACGACACAAAGGGAGCAATGTTTTTTTCAAAATTATCAAATTGAGATAAAATTTAACTTAATACCCCAACTTTCTTGTATTAAAATTTAACTAAGATTTCTCCCTTTTGGGGTATTAAGTTAAATAATTGTGGAAATTGAGATAAAATATAACTAAGATTTTTATTAATAAATTATTTATGTTGTTAATATTAAAATAATTTATAAAATAAAATTAATTTACTTAATGATAATTGTAAAAATAAATTAATTTTTTTAAAACTAATATTATTTGATAAATTATAGGTTAATATTATTTGTTAATATTAGTAACAAAATATTTCAATATTTTTTTAAACAAAGTAATTTTAATATTTCTATTTAAATTTAAGTCTTTTGCATTATTTATTAATTTATAAAACAAATAATAATCCTTAACATTAGTAGAAAAATATAAAAATATTAAATATAGAAAATATTAAATAAAATAATAGAAAATATAGAAAATATTAAATAAAACTAAAACAGAAAACATACATTAATTCATTAAATAATTAAAAAAAAATTATTTATGATTTAAAAACAAATACCTTACAACTTTAAAGTCGTACAAAAAAAAAATTGAAGTCGTAAAATGCTTTATGACTTCAATGGAAAAAGACAAAAAAAAAAGAAGAAAAAAATCCCTTATGACTTTAAAGTTGTGTTGGAAAAAATAAAAAATTGAATTCGTAAATTATTTTATGACTTAAAAGAAAAAAGAAAAAAAATCTCTTAAGATTTTAAAGTCGGGTTAAAAAAAATAAAAAATTGAAGTCGTAAATTCTTTTATGTTTCAATGGAAAAAAAATGTCATAACAGAATTTTAATAAAGACTTTAAAATTTAACTTAACAACATAAATAATTTATTAATAAAAATAGTTGTTAAAATAAAAATAATATAATACATTAATACAAAATGAACAATAAAAATTAAACATAAGCATAAAATTAATAGTAGAAATAATATTAGCTGTCAACTTTCTTGTATGAACAATTAGTACGATTATATCATTAAGTTCTACACAATGAGCATTTCTTAGGCCTCTTTAGAATTGGTTTGTCCATCTCATCATGTATACAACTAGTAGTTGGCCTTCTTGCTCTCTCGTCAATTTGAAGGATCAAACATAAAATATGGGCACAAAAATTAATTGAGGTCATTTATCTTCACTTCCAAGGGAATGAAATTGATGCTAATAAACTTTGTAAATATTTTTCAACTTGTATACAGGATCAACAAAGTCATTGCAATTTAAATTGCAAGAAGCACATGCTGCAATTGCATGCTCGCAAAGAATTCAAAGTGCATGAAATTCTTCACAATCATATCATCATTCGTTCAATTTGACAGTGCATGCCATTGCTCGTCGCCAAAGTCCCGTATTTGCAATTTCTTGAACCTCATACCATTTTCCTTCATCATAGACCTAAGTCCATTTACTCTTGGGAATCTGGTCTAACAAATTTGCTGCTTGTGGAAACTCTAGTAGCATTGCGAGCAACTTTGCCTCAAATTGCAGTTTCCTCATCTCATCCTATAACAAAAGACAAAACAATGAGTAACAAATACACTGAACACGTAATAAATAAATTATTTGATGCATGAAGTGCTTAGAAGCTTACCCATATTGATGACTTTTTTTAAGTCAATATTTTTAAAGTCTTTATTAAAATTTGATACAATGTGGCAAATGCAATACATAGAAGTTACATCCGGCCCAGTCCACCCAACTCGTTCTGATCATAAAGCTGCTAGCAAACTAGATCCCTTGTCTGATATAATATACAAATTTGGTTGAGGTGTAACATATCTCCTCAAATAATGCAATAATCACATCCAATCTTTTTTGCTCTCGCTCTCAACAATTGCAAAAGCAATTAGAAAAATGTTTTGACTGCCATCTTGTCTTGTCCAATGACAGTCAACAAAGTACCATGATATTTTTTAGTTAAAAATGTGTCATCTACTTGCACAATCGGCTTGCAATATAGAAAGCCTTCCATGCATGACTTAAAATCCCAAAATACACAATTAAGAATCACCTTAAAAGAGTCATCATCACCATCTTCCTTTGAATTGAATGTTTTATATCTAACAATTGTACCTAGTACCAAGTGTTGAGAAGCTATCATCCATATAGGCAGATAATTGTATGATTCTTCCCAACTTCCAAATGTAATTTCAATTGTTTTTTGTTTAGCTGTCCATGCCTTTTTGTATGTCACAGTATAACCAAAGCGTTGTAGCATGTATGCAATCAAGGTTTTGATTTGGATACTATGATTTATTTTCAGTAAGTGAACAATATTATGAGCAATTGCAGATGAGTTTAACCTAACATGATCTTGTGATATGAGTGAAGCTGAGCAAGTGTGAATACCATTTATTTTTTTTATCTCCCACCTCCTGCGTATTTTGCTGAAGGATGCTCTCACACTCCAATGACATCCATTATCATATTGTATACACTTAACAACATACTTGTCACTCTTATTCTCTTATATATCATAATTAAATGAATGTAGAAAAGGAAATTGCTTAATGACATTCACAATTGCTTGTTTTGATTCAAATATAATGCCTTCATAAAGGTCATAAGAGTCATTCGTACTGCCACTTCCTCTATTCTGATAAGGATTTGAGAACTGTAGATTTTCTGAAAGTTGGTTATTAATAGTTTCAAAATATGAAGATGATCCACACTGACTTTGATTTCTTGGTTCTCTACTTTCGTGAACATCGGCTCCTGATCCTTGTTACTAAAGTTGCTAACATTATCTCTTAGTACAGGTTTTTCACCAGACATCTCTGAACAAATAAAAATGTAATTTAGCCATAAAAATATGAATAATTTATGGTATCTAACGGTAAATGAAAACATACTAGGAAGATTGTTAAAATGTCTATAATGACTTCCAAGGAAATTGTGAAAAGTTGGAGAAGATTACCAGTGAGCTTGAGTGCTAGGCATCATCCCTTTTATAATGGAGATGAAAGTCATTGGTTTATCACAATTTCAAAGTAATTAAACCCCTCCACGACTTTGAATTGATTTATAGTATTTTTGTTATAAATAGTTATAACTTATAACATTTTTAAATACACAATAATAATATAATAATAATTAAAACCTTTAAGTTTTTTTGTTACAAATTTTTAACATTTTTTAACTTATAACATTTTAGATATATAAAAATAATAATTAAAACTCTGAAATATTTTTATTTTAAATAATGTTAATTCATAAATTATAACATACATTTTTAAATAAATAACTATGCCCTAATGACGACTTTAAAGTCATCCCAATTCTCATGATTTCTACACAAATTCCATTAATTAAAACCAAATAAAAAGCATAAGGTCATGCCATGTGCTATGACTTCTTTGTGATGACTCGTACCAAATAAAAAGCATAAAGTCGAGCCATGTGCTACGACTTCTTGGTCATGCGACTCGCACCAAAATAACCAAAATATGCAAATATAGGTGAGGCTCGTGCAGAAGAATCCGAAAACACAAATGAAGCTCGTGATAAATGTAGAAGAACTCGAATATTGCAAGCTAGTGCGTGAAGAATCTTAGGTTGCATGATATGAAGTATGGAAATGACTATGCATATATTGCAACTTGAAGAATCTTCCCTCCTGCAATGATGAAGCCTGTGAATGACAAGTTGAAGAACCCCAAAGGATACACGTTCAAGAAAGAACAAACCTACAAGATTCTACACATTTAAGACAGTGCCATGAGATTCTACACATTCAACTTACCATTACCATGTGCCACAAATTGTTTATGTGAAGTCCAATAAAGTACATTACAAAAGCATGAAATTCTTTCTCACGTGAACTCAAAGGTATGAGATTCCCACTTACTAATGACAAATGCATGACACCAAAACCCACTTCACGTGAATGAGTCACTAGCAAAGACTACTTCTTTCATGTATTTTGAATTTTCTCCACTTGGTCTTTCATTCTTCTTCATTCTTATTTTGCGGAGCTTATTTCTCTTTTTCACATCCCACCTTTTCCATCCTTCTTGCAATCTCTTGTTTTATTTTTTTGTGAAGCAATGACACATGCACAACTTGTACCTATTGATGGCTTGTTATTGCGCTTACAACACATTCATATTTCTAATAAAAGTGTGGGAAGGAAAAAAGAGAATGATTCATCCTAGGTGTAATTCTATCTGGGCTTTTAGACATTTGGATCGTATAGATAATTGCATGAAAAAATTAATAAATGAAGTTGGTTTTGGTCGTGTTATAACTGTTGGATTAAGGGGGAGCTACTTCAGGAATAAGAAGAAATTTAACTCAAGATTTGGTTTTGAGCTTTCAACATGCAAAGGATAACTTGAAGACAATTTAGGATTAAATTGTGTAAGAGAAAAACAATTCTGGTGATCCAAGTGCATTGCATTCATTCAATACATATTCAACTTAATTAAGTCAACAAAAATCACAAGGCATTATCAATTCAACTAAGGTTTTTAAATAATTCAAAGGTTTTTAAGAAAAAGCATTTCTCACTGTAATAATCGATTACAGTAATGGTTTAATCGATTATTTTTTTCTTCATCTATTCTGGAAAATCTTCAAGAACAGTTTAATCGATTACCATGTCGAATTAATCGATTATTTGACCTACGCTTTCATATAAACTGCCTTGTTGAACTCTTTTAATCGATTATGATGAAGTTGTAATCAATTACATGCTTATATCTGATTTTAACATTACACTGCCATAATCGATTATCACATATAGTAATCGATTACATAGCCTTTGAAGAAAACCAAGTTTTACTAAATTAATCGATTACCAATGTTCGTAATCGATTACACCTTGCTTTGGAAAAATTGTGCTACACTGCCTTAATCGATTACCAGGATATGTAATCGATTATTCAAGCTTTATGAAAATACACTATGACTGGTTTAATCGATTACCAGGTTCTGTAATCGATTAAACAAGCTTTGTGAAAAATACACTTTGACTGTAATAATCAATTACAGCTCGAGATAATCGATTATTTTGATTGTTATTCAAACCCAGAAAACCTATGAACAGATTAATCGATTATGATGGCAAGTTAATCGATTACTAAGGTAATTTAATCGATTATTAGTGCATTTTAATCGATTACTGACCGTTAAAATTTTCTGTTATAAATAGAACCCTTGCTCAGCTGTTTTTGTAACCTTGTGGAATAATACCCATTTGAATTTTCTAAGCTTAAACAGTCTTGTGAGCATTCTTAATTGTTTTTTGAGGGTTTGATTCAGTCAAGCTTCATGTTGCATTGATCATGTGAAATTAAGTCACTCTTGAAGCTTGAAATCATTTCAAGATTAAGGAAAGTTGTGTTTCTTGTGTTTTAAAGATTCAACCTGTTCTGGTAACTTCATTTGCATTGCATACATTGGATCATCAAATTGTTTCTCTCCTTAATCTGATTGTAATTTTTATTTTGATTATTGTTTTGTAATTTGCTATTGTAATTGAGTTCTTACTTGTATCTAGAGATAGGGTTTCTCTAGGGGTTGTGCTGAGTAGTGTTCTCAGTGGGTTTGTCTCTAAGAATCTAATAGTGTTTTAGATTTCTGAACTTTATCTAGGGTTGATAAAGAGAGGCTTTGTAATTGCTTGTAAGAACATATATTAAATAGTGGAACTTCAACCTAGTGTTGGTTGAAAGAAACTGGATGTAGCTTCATGGTATTGAAGTGAACTAGTATAAATTGCTTGTGTGTTGCTTTCTGAATCTACTCTCCTCATATAAATTGTTTCTTGATTCATTTGCTTATCTTGAAAAATCAGTTTTGATCCATTAAATTTTAAGGGGCTGAGCTACTTGATTGAATAAGGTTTCTTGGTTTTGAAAAAGTGATAAAGATCCTTTAAAACTCTGATTTTGATTAAAGAATTTTTGATTTACCAAGGTCTAACCAATTCACCCCCCTCTTGGTTAAGTGTGAAATATTCATATCATTTTCAATAACTGTTAGGGAGATTGATATTAACCAGCATTTGGTTACTGCATTAGTTGAATGTTGGAGGCTCAAAACTCACACATTTCATTTTCCATATGGGGTGACAACCATAAATTTAGAAGATGTAGCCTTGCATCTAGGCCTCAAGATTGACAGACTGTCTGTAACTGGTGTCGTTACTAGTGTGGTATGTATTGCTTGTCAGACCTTATTAAGGGACATTCCACATGTTAAGTATATCAAGGGAAACATGATTTATCTAACTTGGTTGTGGAAAAATTTTCAAGAACTTCATGTTGATGTTGATGATGTTGTGATTGCAAAACATGCTAGAGCTCATATCATGATTCTCATATGCGGATGTTTGATGCCAGATATATTAGGAGCAAGAGTTCATTTTATGTATCTCTTTTTGCTATCAAATTTTATATAGGAAATTCATTATAGTTAGAGTGCAGTAGTATCAACTTTCCTTTTTCAAACTCTAAATCGGGTTGTAAAGCCTTTACAAAATGATATCAAAGGATGTCTGTTGCTGCTATAATCATGAACATGAGATTGCATTAAACGCATTACCCCATAGATAGATGACCTATCTGACAAAGAAGTACAAAAAAGACTTGTATTTCCTCTTGCTTAAAGGTGGTCTTGGCCGATGAGCCAAACAAACATTTCCACCCATGCAGTCAAACTGATACACATCATATTTGATAGACTACATATGAATAATGTTCATTTTTTATTATTTATATTCAATATTTCTTTGTGTTTCCTATTCATTAATAAATATGTGACAATAATTATATATGTTTTGCAATTCTGGTGGACAATTTATGAGACACCTCAAATAAGGCGATTAATTAATAACGTTGAGGTATCTATGATTATTCATGCAAAAATACCTCTCATATGTTTTGCAATTGTGAAATTAAATTCAGTAGACAGGATCATGAGACAATTTGGACTGCGACAAAATATTCCAAATGACCCACCAAACCTAGACGAACTTCACGACATAGATATGAGAGGAATAACAAATATTTTTTGGCCTTACATCATAACCACTTGATTAACAAAGGAAATAATTGGAATAATTATATTGTTCAAGGTGAGGTTGACCATGGTATTTGCATCAAAATTCAAAATACATGCAATGATATATACATCAAACTAGATGATATATATCGCATGACAGAACACTATCTATTGAGGTTGTAAGTTTACTTAAGAATTTGGATAAATTATTGTTATTATTATTCATTATTATTTCTAACTTCGTAATTCTTAGTTTATAGTATTATCCTAGTCATCACCATCATCAATCACATATTTAACCAATGTACCTCTAGTGCATGTTTCTAGATATGTGCCCCAACATCATCAATCATATGTACAATCTATTTATCAATCAACGGGCTTCTTTGGGTATATGTCTCAAGGATGTCAACAAAGTTTTCAAACATCGGAATTCTCATCATATATGCATCAATACTCATTTCAAGTTCCTTCTACCTCAAATGTTTTTTAAGAATTCTTACAAAGGTTTGGTACTACTTTCAACACTCCACCATATGCATACAACCCACAACCATCGAGATCTTATTATCGTCCATCATTACCTACTCAAATGTATGACATGAGTTATGAGGATGAGGAGAGAGATTATGATAACAACGATACCAACAATAATGATGATGATGATAATGCTGATGGCCATGGTGGTGATGATGTTCTTCAACAACAACATACATTTATACGTGATCATCTTAGAACAAGAGGAGGAAGAGGTCATAAATCAAGAAGACAACAACCACTAACAAATAAAGTGCAACAAAAAGATCTCAACGCATATCCAAAAGAACTCGTTGTGAGACATTATCCTACTATTAATATTTCTGTTAAACAAACATGTGGTACATTTTATCTTTCTATTTAAATTTAGGTCTTTTGCATTATTTTTTAATTTATAAAACAAATAATAATACTTAACATTAGTAAAAAATATAAAAATATAAAATATATAATATATATTAAATAAAAAATATAGAAATATTAAATAAAACAACATAAAAAATATAAAAAACATTAAATAAAACTAAAAAAGAAAACATACATTAAATCATTAAATAATTAAAATATAAAACTATGTATCATTAAAAAAAAATATCTTATGATTTTAAAGTCATGAAAACAAAATTGAAGTCGCAAAATATTTTACGACTTCAATGAAAAAAAAATCCCTTATGACTTTAAAGTCGTTTTAAAAAAAATTAAAAATTGAAACTCCTAAAATATTTTACAACTTCAATAAAAAAGATAAAAAAATCCCTTCCGACTTTACAGTTGTGTTAAAAAATAAATAAAAAATGGAAGTTGTAAATTTTTTTTCTTCAAAAAAAATACTAACACAATTTATGACTTTCAATTCAAAAATTATAAATTATCTTATATCTTACTCCTTTTGAAATATTAATTTAAATTTTATTT
Source organism: Glycine latifolia (assembly GCA_013407115.1). Classification (NCBI taxonomy): domain Eukaryota; kingdom Viridiplantae; phylum Streptophyta; class Magnoliopsida; order Fabales; family Fabaceae; genus Glycine; species Glycine latifolia. The sequence continues at coordinate 70,656 of QARZ01000596.1, read as the reverse complement.
TCATTTAATAATTTTCTTTAAAAAAATGCCCCCATTCCATCCTTTCGCCTTAGTTTGACCCGATTTAATAAATAAGTAAGCATCCCCAAAAAAAAAAAGCGTTGTGTCACACTGTCTCAAAATTAAGATGAAGTCGAATCAACACAAATAGATCTTGTTAGCTGCATCTATTGAAATCAGCAACATAAATTCAATTGACCCTTACAACCTCCAAGGGACGTTTTTAGAGTACCCTTACCCTATACCCTTTATGCTTAAGTTTTTCTTAGGGTGAAGTGATGAGCGGATGAGAAAGAATAGCATTCCAAAACAAAAATTATTCGGCTGGACCCAAAAGGGAATAGTAATTACTTAGTAACCCGGATATGAATGACAGACAAGGTTTCTATATTTAAAATCTGAACCATGTTCGTGAGGAAAGGAAGCAGCAATAGTAAAAAGAAAGAATTTTTTGTGGCCAATATATAAATTGTGGACTCATCGTAATATCAATCCATGCATGGAAGCGATGGATTTGAAAAAAAATTTCTTAATGGAAGCAAGGAACAATTTACGATTAATAATATTTTTTATTTTAATTTTTTTTTACAAATTTTACTATTAGCTCTGAAACAATTCTTTTAGAATTTTTACTTTTTTTATCTGTTTTTAGTGGTTATTATCAAATAACAACTTTACTTGATGATGTAATATTCAACTTAGTAATCTAGTGACTTGGTACATTATCAAGGAGTTTCATAGACAATCATGTGTGTTTGTTTTGGTAAATTATGTTTTTAATCCCTTATAAAATTGTTTGACATAATGAATCGAATAATTTTAACAAATAAGATATTGAAAATATAATATTACAAAAAAAATTATGCATGCCTGTTTCCGTTCGATGACATGAGAAGATACTAGATTGCTATCATGATTGATTATATTATCAATTAACATTGTTACTCGACAACATGAAATAGAATATTAACAGAAGAATATTATACACACCAAATATGTTAAAAAAATTATTTAGGGACAAAAGTGAAATTTGCAAAAAGTTTAGGGACATAAACATAATTAACTCAATACTTTATAATATTTTTGCAAACAAAATATATCACACACTTTTACAAAATACTTAAGTTCATGACAAAAGAAATCCAAAATATTGAAGTTTTTACAAATTACAATTATCCTCTATGTATTTTTATACCATAAATTTTATGATTTTTCATTGTTAATATAAAAAATTAAGAGGATAAAGTAGTGAAATTAGTAACAATTTTTTTTTGTTTCTTATCATTTTACATTCATATTAAAAATATATTGGGGAGACAACACTACTACAAACTAAGCTGTCTACATCGGTTATTTACCCCATACAACGTCGGTTGACCGTCTTTGTAGTGGGTGTCATTGAAAAGTAAGGGTTTTGAAGTCGTTTATTGAACCGTCTTAGAAAGTCTCATTCAAAGACGGTTCTTAGCTTAGAACCATCTTAAAATGCGTCTTTGAATTGTTTTTTACATCATTCTAAGATGGTTATTGGAAAGAATCGTCTTAGAATGCACATACTAAGACGGTTATAGGCTACAACTGTCTTAGAATGTCACATTCTACGACGGTTCTTTGTTCATAACCGTCTTAGACTTGGACATTCTAAGACGGTTCTTAGCCTATAACCGGTTCTTAGCCTATAACCGTCTTAGAAGTCTACTTTCTAAGACGGTTTTTGGGATAACTGTCTTAGAATATATTTTATTAAATAAAAAAATTAATGATTCTAAAACGGTTTTTGCTAAAAAACTGTCTTAGGAGTATATTTTCTAAGACGGTTTTCCACATAACCATCTTAGAATGTCTTTTTTTTCAAAATAAAAAATAGAGGATTCTAAGACGATTTTTTTCACAAAAACTGTCTTAGAAGTCTCATTTGATAGCAGATCATTTTCTGAAACTGATGATCTGATTGAAACCAGGCAAATGAAGCATCAAACTCAATTCAATAAAAGTAATATTTGAGGTAAAAACCGTAATAACTAAGGAAAAACATTTAGTCTTCCTAGAGGTCAGATATGTGATGCTCAAAATTCATTTAACTACTATAAATTATAATGATGGTCAAGTAGTTTTCCTGAGATTACCCAAAACACATGAAATCTGGCAAGTGTGATAAGATTACCTTGATTGCTTGCTGAGTATCATTCTTTTTGTGGATTTTTTCACATTGATCCTCTTCAATAACTTCAAGTCTCTCCTGAATCATTCAAATAAGCAAAGAAGAAAAACATACCATTAACCATACATGATTGTTCACATTGAAGGAATGTGATGGAGGTCCAAGACAAGCCAAAGGTCTAGAAGGGGAGCTTGAAGCACTTCCTTTGGTGAGCTTCAAAGGACCAATGACAAGAGCTAGGACTCAAGCACTTCAAGACCATATTCAAGCTAACTTGGGCAAGCATGAAGTTGCACACCAAATCAAGGATGACAAGAGCTGGATTTTGATGTCTCAAATCCAATTTAATTCAATAAATTCCAGCACTTGTTAGAAGAAATTCATCAAACACTTGTAAATAGGTTGTCACTATTTTAATCGATTATTTTGGCCTTGTAATCGATTACAGCATTTCAGTTGCAAGCAGGAACCAAGGCCTTGCTGCTTTAATCGATTAAATGGCTAGTGTAATTGATTATTTCAGTCCTTGACTGTTTTAATCGATTACAAGAGCGAATTAATCAATTATTCCAGTCTGAGATTGCGACTGCACATGTTTTGGAAGCCAAAGGTCACTTAGGGAAAGCTTGCACTTCAAGCTTCATTTAGGCTTCATTTCACTTGTATTTTCATTACATTTTAGTTGCATTTAGCTTGTAATTCATGGCCTATATAAGGTTCCAAAAACTTAATGTAACTAACTTTGGTTCATTAATACAATTTCTGAAAATTGTGTGAGAGTTTCTTTCTTGTTCTTGTTCAAGAACTTCTTGAGTCTTATCAATGGCTTCCCAATGCTATTGTGATGATTCTTCCTAGACTTATTGGAGAGCTTCTCCATGGTGTCTTCATCTTCATCCCTATCCTTTCTTCGATCTTCTATTTTCTGCAATTTAAACTTCTAAACAGCCCTAATTTCAATGAGTGTTGAAAGCTTATGTGTTCTTGAGGTTTTCTTGAATCTTGGGTTCTATTGCAAAGTAGATTTGGGAAAACTTAATGGCTATGGGTTCAGCTGTGTTACATCAGAATGTCATACCAACAAATAGTATATATTAACCTTAGCTTTAAAATGTTTTTAACATATTTTCATTTTAATTATTAAAATATATCATAGTTGAATTTTATATATGGATTTAATTATTTAAAATATTTTCATTTATTTTTTTGAATTAGAAAAATAGAGATTTACACTAATTCACCTCAAATACTAAGATTAAGTCCAATTTGATCTTAATAACTCACCAAATTTCATTATCTTTCATAAAAATATAAGTATTCTTTAATTTTACAAACTACTCCTAGCTTAACCCGAGTAATTTTTATACTAGCATCTCCAAGCTAACTACTTTTTTTACTACCAAATCAATATTACACATGCTTCTTTTCATGTGTCTGCTTGTGGTGAAGAGAGAGAAGCACAAAGGTTAAAACAATATGGACAACACACAAGAACCAAGGGGGGGGGGGGGTTGAATTGGTTGATCTTGGTCAATAAAATTCTTACACAATTAGAGTTAAAAATATTGTATCACAAAACAATCTAAGAAAGCTTCTAACCAATCAAACACCACCACTCAAAGAATGCAATCAAAAACTTTTTCTGTTGATTGTGAAATGTTGCACCAATGAATGACAAGTTATAACCACAAGAAAAGATAAGTAGTCAATACAAAGATTTATACTGGTTCAGTTCTCAACCTAGAGAAGCTACATCCAGTTCTTCTAACCAACAAGTTAGAGTTCCACTATAACAATGTAATTCTTATAAGCTCTTTATAACCACTCTCAATCATACCTAGATCAAGAACGAGATTTCTAACTCACATAGAATCTCTGTGATTAAGACATAGAGAAAACCTATATCTACTCTTACCTCTAGAAACACTTATTCTAGAAAAGCCTTAAGAAAAACTATTGTTATAGCTATACAAAAAGAAATTCAAAAAGATCTTACAAACAAGTTGTATGAAAGGAAACCACCTGATGATCTACTATTGATGAATGCAAAAGATTACCAAATTTGAATCAATGGTGAAAAAACTACTTCAAAACTTTCCTTCCAAACTTCTTTTGAAAACTTGCCCAAAAAGAAATCCTCTTTAGAAATCTTGAAGCTTGAGAATTTGTGTGTCTATCACAGTATAGCACTTGGAATCTTTTCTTTCTTCAGAAAACTTATGAAAATACTCTGATAATTCGTTGTATCTTTTCAAAACACCCAACAACTATTTATAGAAAACTATTTGTAACTATCAGTAATTGATTAATTCACTAATGTAATTGATTAAGTTCACTTATGTAATCGATTAATCACTCATTTAATCGATTAAAGTGTTCTTGAAATTTTTGGAAAAGATTTATGAGCAATGTAATCGATTATTACAGGAAGTCTTTGTTTCAAACATGCGCCAAGTAATCGATTATAGCAATATCGTAATCGATTATCACAAGAAGACTATTTTGTGATTTTGTGTAGTGTAATCGATTACCATACTCTTGTAATCGATTAAAGTGTTCTTCAAATTTTAAGTAATAGATTACCATTTACTGGTAAACGATTAAACCAGTGAGAAATTGTTTTTCCAAAAACTTAAACATTGAACACTTGGCCTTTTATGCAATCATGAAAACTTTATGTTTCAAAAAAGATTTCACAAAACTTATACTTTTATGAAAACATGAATGCAAAACCATGAATGAGATTTTTGCAATGGATCATAGGAAGTCTCACTTAGACATACACAAATTAGAACTATCAATCAATTAAATTGACATGTAAAAAGCCTAAATACTTGATTGCCTAAGAGACTCAGTGATAAGCGTTTGTCGTGTCGCTTCAAAACAATTAAACTACGCTAATTCTGTAGCACAAGATTAACCTAGGTCAACTCAGAGACACTATCAATATGGTTCTATCTTCAATTCACTACTAACAGTAAAGGGGATTTTTGTCGAACAGTTTGCAGGCGCGAAGTAAAAATTGCAAAAACACAAACTATGATTAAAAAATCAATGCAGAAACTAGCAAAATTGATAACAAGTAATGTAAAACAGATTAAAGAGCATCAATCCAATTCACCAAACCAAGCTATTCGAATCATTATCGTTCTCAGAAATTTATCCTATTGTGAAAGTTCATTCAATTTCATTAGAAGCAATTCAATCGAATTAACCCCTAAATTAATTGAAATCACAACCCTAATTGAAATATCATCCAATTAATATGTGATTTATATTTGAAATTAGGAAATGAATCCATAACCTAATCCGCTTTCAATCCTAAACGCATTCATAATCATGAAAATAGAATAGCAATTGAAGAAGAAAGTGAACATTCACACAGAATTCGAAATACCAAACCTTAACTCAAATTCTTCTCTTGCTTGGGTTGGATCCTTGGATTGATTGATTATTTAGCCTTCCATGATCATCATCAATGAAAGCCCCATGAAATAAGTGCACGAAAATGGAAGAAGGGAAAACAAAAATGAAGAACAAGGGAGAACAGTTGAGAGAAAATAAGAGAAAGGGTTTTGATTCTAAAGACTTAAAAAGAGAAATGTAAAACTATTTTTTGCAAAATGAAATGTAAAGTATTAATTCCTCCTAATGTCACCAATATATAGTGACTAAATCTGAAGAAAAGAATGAGCCATGAACAACCCATCAATTCTAATTATTTATGTTATTTACACCAATAAAAGTCCAACTCGCAGCCCAAAATACAAGTGCAGTGATTCTGACTTCAAAGCCTAAAATGACCCTCCAAATGGCAGAATTGGCCTCGGCTTATTTCTGGAAAACTTGTAGATCTTTTTGTTATCTTTTCAATTATTACAAGAAATCTCAATTCGGAGTTCTGTAGAGCTCGGTAGGTCATGTACAAGGCAGATACATCAAGTGAGCATAAAATCCAAAAATACGCAACAATTAGCAATTAAGCCCACTAACTTGCCTAAGACAAAAACTGAATTAGAATGGGAAAATAAAAGTCCAAGAGAAGTCAAATAAGCTAAGAATGATAGAAAAATATTTAACTAAAGGCACTCCATCACTCAGCTTCTTGATCCTCTTGAGCTCCCCTTGACTCTAACAAAAGGTATAGTCTTTTTTTTTAGCGATGTTCACTTTGTCTCCACTACTTGTAAAAAAATAACTTCAACAGAGCATATTCTTTAGGATTATGCTCAACCTGCCTTATAAAAAATACTTGAAATTCAAATAATGAGACAATTTCTGAAAGGTAGAGGGAAGATAACACAGATGAAACATTTGAGAAAATCATCATTGATCAAAGTATACATATTCACCTTTTTATTGGATGAAAGAAAACTTAGTGTAAGTATAAATTGAAGTGAAAGTTTTATAAGCTTTACTAGAAGAAATAAAGCACAATACATTGGATGTTGAATTTTCTCACAAAAAGCATTGGAGGCAATTAATTCATAGCATGTTGGACGTTAAGTTTAACTATGAAAACATTGGACTAAGTCCAGTTTTATCACATTGAACGTAGGTTCAATTAAAACAATTTTTGTGTCTAAGGTATGAAATACAATACATGTATCCATATTGCATGCATTTTAACCTATAACACTCAATAAACCTTATTAGTCCATCAAAGTTTAATATCTATTTTATTAGCAAAATTATGAGATTTTGAGTTGTTAGACATCTTCCGTGTCTTTGGTTCTAACAGTCTATTGTTGCACTTCCTGAACCTGGTATTGAGCAATAGTTATCTACTTCAAGGCATTAGATGATGGAGGAGAAAACAACAACTAAATTAGTGATGTTGCCTTAGGATAGACATTGACAATGAAGTTTGTAAAGTCATAAACACATCATCTGCTTTTACCCTATTAACATCCCTCTATGTATCTAATCTCCTATGTCGCACTAGAGGAAGCTTCACTAACCTATAATTGTTGTTGAAAAAGATAAAGCATATAGTCCTCCTATTTAATGTGAAAAACATTCAATTGGAATATGTTTTTGTTTAGAATTATAAGATTTAAAACACACATATGTCCTTTGGAAGTGACTATCTACCCCTTTTTCTTGTGGACTTCTATGGGTAGTCAAGAAGAGTTCATCAATCTAGGAATCTTGACCTAAGTCTACAACCTTGCACCCCAAAAATGCAACATACCATTATTTTGAAAGTTGGATTGCAAACAAAAAAAAAGTTAGGCGGCATGCAAAATGTGCAAATTTCATAGTTTAGTGGCAAAATTCATGAAAATGTGAATGATGTGGGGCAAAAAATGTAATTAAGCCAATATATAAATTTCACAAATTGTAAAACAAGACAGGCTTTATAAAACACGTGTTAGTGAATACATACCAAATCTTTGACCACCTTAGTAAAATCCTTACAACTTGTATTGTGGATTGCTCCACCTTTGTTAAAGGCCCAATTAGCCTTATTTCAAGAAGAAATGTTCTTGAATTCTAAGGTATCCCACAAATCATGTTATCTCATCCATGTGGATTTTGGCCCATCCTTCCCTTCCTTTGTGAGCATATTTGTAAGAGGTCTTAGGCAATGCAAATAAGATATCTTATAGATATCTTGCTCATGGTGAGTCTCCTATGCTAACTTCTCCCACATAATAATTGTGAAATAGTCAAAATGTAAATAAAATAAATATTTGTAAACTAATTAAGGATGAATAAAACTCCAATAGAAGCATGTATTTTAAGATTTTGTTGTTGTTGTTCATATACTCTGGTCATTTAGCATAAACAATTAAGTTTGAAAATAAAAATATTAATTTGAAGGTATGTTTTGTCATTCATTATGCTCTAAGTGGACCTCATTTCCATGTAACTGTTTAATTTGAACTTTGTACATTTCTTAGTTGATGCAAGGAATAGTGAAGACAGTCTAGCTTTAATGGTGATAAACAAAATATTAATTTAATCAGTAATGATTTTGAGGTGTTGTTTATGGGAAGTTCTAATTAATTAGGATAATTAAAAAAAACTACCGTAGGGGAGTTCTACTAAGCTTCCATATATTGTTTTTTTTACCATACAAACTTTTTCACTCAATGTGAGATCATTTTGTATATAAGTAACCCTTCCTAAGCCTTCAAAGCGATAGAAAAAAAATCTTTTGTGGAAGAGGTTAAGTGAATTGCAAAGTGATGACAAAGGAGAGCAACTAGGCAACATAACAACTTAAAGTTGTTGCCTTGAGGAGGAACCTGGAGATGGCATTGAAAAACATTCATCAAGGAATTCAATCTTATATACTAGGGTAAAGAATGAGTGGAGCTTGAGGGGCTCCAAGATATGGTATTGGGGAAGAAGTTAATGACAAAGCTGAAGCATGTGATCTTGAATTTAGTGGGGGTAAAATTGATTATTTTTTTAAATTTTAGATTGTGTTTATGTAACGTTTGTTTATTTTTTTCCTCAATATAGGCATATTAAATGCAATTAAAAAAATGGTAATGCCTTAGACATAAAGAATGATAAAAAGGTTTTAATCTAATAATTTTCTTAGACATGAATGCCTTGACATTTTGTATTGTGTTGGATGTATATGATCTTAGAGCTTTACCTTAAGCCTACAATTTTTTCGATATGTTTGGACGCTAGGAATTGTTAATCGATTGAGGGAAGAAAATATGAAGTTAAGAAATAAGCTTCATGATAGTTACATATAAGTGTTCCCAACACTTGCAGCAGAAAATTATGATATATTTTTGCATTAAAAAATATACAACACTTAAAAATAGAGAAAAATAGGTTTGTGTTACTTGGATGTGCATTCTTGAAGCAACAAAAAAAAAAAATTCCTTCAATAGTGTGAAAACTTTGCGTGTATCCACACTGAGACCAATGTATGCTATAAACTATTTGATGAGTGGAAGTCTAAAGAGTAAATCATCTTTCTACTTTTCAACTCAAAAATTAGGCTTGAACTTTTCTAGTTTGTGACTGGTACATTTTACCTCAAGTAGATACTTCTATTTATAATGTTAAAGTGATATGGATTTGGACCTTTTTTCAAAGAGAAAAAAAGGAAAGATTTTATTTAAAATAATTTCATATCTCTTTATCTTTATAAACTAAAAACTATCTCATCTTTTATTTTAAGAAGCTTCTTGATATAAAATAAAGATAATTCACAATTAATCACATGACTAGTTACGATAACTAATCACATGTATGATCTTATCCGGATATATAGTAATAAAATATTATTCTTATTTTACGGACAACGTCCACATTTATAAAATAATACTCTTTCTAATATTAATTATATTCTTGGTGCTAGCAAACAATATAATAATATTCGACAAAAATAGTTTGTGCGTGACCCCGTAGGGGCAATATTAAACCGAGAGTAAATTAATCATCATTAATTTACTAATCAAGGTAGGCATCTAGCAACTTTTACCTTCAAGAAGCAATAGAAAAATAATGTAATATTTCCTTCCACCATTTACCTCAAGGCTAACTCTAGAGTATATTATTATTATCAAACTCTAATAAGCTAACATAATTAATCAATGAATGACTTAAGAAACTATTTTCTTTTTTCATTCAATTGCCCTGACCAAGGTCTTAATTCTATCATAGAGCTCAAACTCATTACCTAGAGTTGATGGACTCCTTCTTGATTAATCATTAATTCTACAAGTATTTAATCATACACAATATTCATTCAACTTGTTAATTACTATGATAATCTCAGGTCAAAGGAAACTATTATATTTCTTCTTGAGAACTTCCTATTGACATATCAAGGTAATATTAACTGTTAGGAATTCTCAATTGATGACATCCACATGTACATCAATATATATGTAATTTAATAAATGAGATTAATTAATCTTTATCTAATAAAGACTATTACATATATATTGATCTACCCAGATTATGGATATCATATTCACAATAATCCTATGATCAACAATAATTTAGATTAAAATTATAAAGGATTTATTTCTCATTATCATAATCTTTATCATGATAAAAAGCCTCTAATTTTAATCAAGGACTTTTCAAATTAAGAATTTAATAAAAATAATAAATATGATAATAAAATAAAGAACAATTCTTTACTAAAATTAATAACATGATGGATTGAATATCGGGCATACACATTTATCCCCAACACTTTTTTTTACCATGTTTCATGTCTAATGCTCTATTTTTTATTTATATTTTTTGTATTCCCTTATTAAGAAAAAAGAAAGAAACCTTACACATAAACACAATCTAATTTTTTTATTATTAAAAAAGCATCAATTTCACCTCCACCAGGATCAAGACCATTTGTTTCATTTGTGTCATCAACTTCCTCTCCGATGTCATATCTTGGAGAACCTCAAGTTACATTCATTCTCTACTCTAGTATGTATGATTGAATTCCTTGATTGATGTTGTTCATTTCCAACTTGAGCTTCTCTAAGTTCCTCCTTAAGGCAATAACTTGAGGTTGTTCCTTTAGCAAATTGTTCTCTTTTATCATCACTCTTCAATTCACTCAATCTCCTCCATCAAATAACTTTTTTCCTATAGCTTTGAAGGCTTAGGAAGTAGTAGTTATATACAAAATAATCCCAGACTAAGTGACTGGGTTTGGATGGTAAGAGCAACATATATGGAAGCTTAGTAGAGTCCCCCAAGATAGTTTTTATTTTTTATCTGGATTAAGTTAAATTAACTTCCCATAAACAAAACCTCAAAATCAATACTAATTAAATTTTAAAAAACACTATTAAAACAAGAGCATATCTTTGATGCCCTTCCATCAATCGTGATGAATTGCACAAAGTTAAAACAATACTGTTAACATGTAAATAAGATCAACTAGGAAACTAATCAATGAAAACGTACATATTAAAAACACCAAATAAATTTCAAACATAATTAAAACAAGAGCATATCTTTGATGCCCTTCCATCAATCATGATGAATTGCACAAAGTTCAAACAATATTGTTAACATGTAAATGAGGTCAACTAGGAAACTAATCAATGAAAACGTACATCTTAAAAACACCAAATAAATTTCAAACATAATCTTTTATGAAAAATCCTAAGCCTATATGAGCAATATAAAAAAAACACAAATGTGTGTCTCCAGTTAGACACACTCAAACAACAACAGTAAAACAAACACTAAAATTTGTTAGATACATGGGGAGCTTGAAGAGGATCAAGATGCATGCTAAGGCTCCTTGTCTTGGATGAGTTTTAGCTTTTACATGTCATTCAATTGAAGGCATATGTACTTTTTGGATGTATGGGAGTTTCATCCTATGATCCATTGCATTGCATAAACATTATTCATTGACTTGCATTCATGGTTTTATAAAAGCACATGTCCTAAAGCTTTAGGTTTTCATGATTGCATAAAAGGCAAGTGCTTATGGTTTAAGTTTTGGAAAAACATTTTTTGCACTGCCTTAATCGATTACCACAATTTGGTAATCTATTACTTAAGCCATGAAGAACAAAATAATTGATTACATGCATTAAGTAGTCGATTACTTTGTATAAGCACAGAACAAGTATTGACTGTGTTAATCGATTACCATTTATCAGTAATCGATTACTAAGCATGTTTTTGAAAATGAGAATCCCTATAGTAATCAATTACATGATAGATTAATCGATTACTTTGTTCATGTATATTTTTTCCAAAAAGCTCAAGAACATTTTAATCGATTAAATGAGTAATTAATCGATTACATAAGTGTAAATAATTGATTGTATAGACGATTTAATCGATTACATTCATTTACAACAGTTTTCTATAAAAAGCTGTTGGGTCTTTTGATTTTTAACAGATTATTACAATTCGAGATTTTCATTGTTTTTCAAAAGGCTTCTGAATTGAGAGAAAGTACATTGAGTAACAAAGCTCTTGTCCCACAATTCAAGATCTTCATGCATCATTGATAAAATTCTTTTTGGACAAGATTTCAAAGGAGTTTCTTGGAGAGCTTGATCTGAAACTTGTTTTCTTTCAACTTGATTCCTGAGTGGTAAACATTTGCATTCTTTGGATCATCAGGTTGTATCTCTCCTCTACACTCTGTTTGTAATTCATTTTTACATTTTAGCTTGTTAGTTTGTCTAGAGTAAGGTTCTTTAAGCTTGTCTAGAGTAGGGTTCTCTAGAAGGAAGAGTAGAGAATGGTTTCTCTATGTCTTGATCATTAGAAATCTAAAGGGTGTTTAGATTTCAGTTCTTTATCTAGGGTCGATAAGGGTGATATTTTGTAAGCTTGTAAAGAACAGATTTTGTTGATAGTGGAACTCTAGCCAATGTTTGGTTAGAAGAAACTAGATGTAGTTTCTCTAGCTGAGGGGTGAACAAGTATAGTTCTTTGTGTTGATTACTTTCTCTTAATCTCATCTTTCTGTCATTGACTGCTAGTCTTTTGGATAATCTTTTCAAGATTAACAGATAAATAATTTCTGCTATTGCTTTCTATGAAGGGTGAGTCTTGATTGAGTGAAAGTTTTTTTTTTAAAAGGGTGTCCTTGTGATACAATCCTAAATCCGCTGCTTGTTTTCAAGAAATTTTTAAAGACCCTGTTTTAACCAATTCATCCTCTGGTTAATTATGTGTGTTCATATTGTTTTCAAAATTTTCTTAGTCAACTAACCTTATTGCCCAAAACAATTATAATGCAAGCCAAAAGATTATATATATATATATATATATATATATATATATATATATATATAATTGAACGAGTGTCGTAGAAGGCAAAAACCTATCTCAATAATTTCATTTTCACATCAAAAGGCAAGATGGACAAAACAACCCTGGGTCAAGGGAAATATAATGGAGAAAACAAAAAAAATATTCAAAAATGCACTATTGAAAAATTGGTTTAAAGAAAATACCAGCAAAGACACCAAAATCAAATTATACATGAACAATTGAAGATAGAAGCACACACAATACATGTAAAGAACATGGATTAAAAAATTGAAAGAAAATCAATGCTACAAAGGTCAAATAAATTGCTTAAACTCATTGGCCCAAAACTCCACTACACCACAAAACCGCCATTAGCCCTTCGCCCAATGTCATCAAAACCTCACTAAATTCAAAGAGAAATAAAGTGAAAGGGAGAATTAAAGGTTTAAGGTTAGAATCCATACTTGAGGAATGGAGGAAGAGCACACACGTGAAGTGAGGCGAAGTAGAGCATTACTACTAAAAAAAAGTCTTTTACGACAGCTCTATAAGCCATTCAACGACGATTTCTGAACCGTCTTTGTAGCCAACGTCGTGGAAAGTATTGACTTTCCACAATGATTTTCAAAACCATCTTCAAATCTTGATTTTTATGTCGGTTCTACCCGAAACCGTCTTAGGACATCTTTTTTTTTAAAATAAAAATTAAAAAAATTAAGGATTCTAAGACGGTTTTCCCAAAAACCGTCTTAGAACGTATACTTTCTAAAACGGTTTTTCCAAAAATCGTCTTAGAATGTCTTTTTAAAAAAATTTAAAAGTTTGAGATTTCTAAGGCGGTTTTTGGAAAAATTGTTTTTGAATATATACATTCTAAGACGATTTTTCCAAAAACCTCCTTAGAATGTTTTTTTATAAAGAAAATAAAAAATGTTTGAGAATTCTAAGAAGGTTTTTGGAAAAATCGTCAAAAACCGTCTTAGAATGTCTTTTATTAGTTTCTGATATACAAAATGACTTTTATTTTAGTGTAAAATGATACTAGTAAAAAGTATAAAAAATAACTAAAATGAGTGGCTTTTTAGAGCTGAGCACAAATTAGTGTTTCTAAAGTTTTAACAACAAAGATATATGTTCCATGCAATCTTGAGGACTAGCTAGCTCATTAGTTTATCGTTAGCCCTTACACTCCACGAAGACCACTAGAATTAATTATGTAATTTCCACAATTATGGAAGACTCACTTAAACCTTGAAAAAACTTTTGTAATTAACAATAAAATGCATAACTATCCTAGTATTATCAATCGATGATGCTTATTCATGAATTTTTGAACCAATGAGAGATGGCATGAACTAATCATGGAAGAGTAACAAATAATAAGTTGAAAGATGTAGCTCACCAGCAAGCAGCAACAAAGTTATGAAATACAACATGGGGCTGTAGAGGCATATATTGGTTATTCACCCAACCAACTATAGGCCAAAACTGCAAGTAAAAAACAATATAACTTAAAAAAAATAACTTTTCAAATTGTCCCATGTGCTAAACTGCAGAAGCTTGTTCTCATTGTCATACCTTCCATGCAGCCAACTAAACAAAAGGGTAATCCTTTTTAACTTTGCTTATGACTGTACTCCAAGGTCTTCCTGTAAACCAACCTCACACTTTAATTACCAAGCAATGCGGATATATTAGTTAAGATATTAAATTTACAAGTACAATTAATAATGCAATACCACTCGTACTATTCATAAGTTAGAAAATGTTTTAAAAGATTGTTTCATCATATTTAAGTCATTACATATCTTCAAAATGCATTAGAAAACTTAAAAATGCTAGGCAACTACCTATCTTTTTGGCTTAGTCCATGAATAAAATCAAGAGAGAAATATGAAGTGTTTTTTCTGAGACGCTTAAATTTAATCTATCATTCAATGACTAATAGTTTCTTAAAACTTAACAAGGTCTTTTTTTTCATTTCAACTTTCCAGAATCCAGACTCTTCACTCATTTAGTTTGCCAAGTCCTTCCTGTGGGAGTTTTACGTGTTTCTTGTAGATGAGAATAAGTTTTTTCTTCTAGATTGTAACTCAGACACATACAAGTAAATTGTACTCCTCCAAGTTTTATATCCAATACGAATTTCATTTGGACGGGACAATTTATGAAAATAGAAACTTAGTTGCTAGACTTCTTCATATGCTTATAAGGTAGGAACAAACAATGACATCGTTAGACCTTATTTTATTTATTTTGCTAATTATTATTCACAAATTTCATATGAGTCAAGGATATTATGAGTAATATGCTAGGAAACATAATAATGCACTGAGGAAATTCATTTTCCAAGTACCACATTCCAGAGCAACACACCATATTGACATACAAGTACTTTGAGCCTAGGAAAACATATATTAACTTCCGCAATACAACAGTAGCATAATCAAATTTAAGAAGTAATAAGAAACATGTGACCAATGTTTTGAGTAGGGAAGTGAGGTGCAGAGCAGAAGAGACATTAACAACAAAAGATGACATTAAGCTTTAATGGAAATATTTCAAAATTATGTGTAAATTGAGGCGTAACATACAAATTCAAACATATTTTTATCAATGAGCATATCATCTATAACCAAGCCATAGTACATCATGAACAAAAAGTTGTTCCATGGGGAATTGGTTATCTGTTCAAGGATCACCTAATAACAGGATATTTCATTCATCAAGGCATTAGTTAAAAACTTGTACCAGAGCCAAGGAAATTACAGAACATAACATAATACAAAACATTCTCCTTATAACTAAAAGAGCTAGAGGATAGACCAACAGACAACAACTTCACAAGCTTACAATACCTTCTTAACAACAGTGCCATTGCCTTTCTCCCCCTTAAATATTTTATCCATCAATTTCTCTTTTTCCTATTCTCTCACCTTACCAAGGTGCAACCAAGGTATATGATTGATAATCGATGTCGTATCACTTTAAAATAATTAAACTACGCTAATTCTGTAGCACAATATTAACCTAGTTCAACTCAGAGACACGATCAATATGGTTCAAACTTGAATTCACTAGTAAATAATAGGGGGATTTTTATTGAACAGTTTGCATGTGATAAACAAAAATTGCAGAAACTAACATAATTGATTATAGGTAATGAAAACAGATTAAAGAACATCAATCCAATTCACCAAACCAAGCAATGCAAATTATCATAGTTCTCAGATAATGATCTTGTTATGAAAGTTCATTCAATTTCACTAGAAGCAGTTCAATCGAATTAACCCCTAAATTAATTGAAACCACAGACCTAATTGAAATATCATCCAAATAATCTATGATTAAAAGTAGAAATTAGGAAATGAATCCATAACCTAATCCGTTTTCAATCCTAAACACATTCATAATCATGAAAATCGAATAAAGGATTGAAGAAGAAAGTGAACATTCATACAAAAATTGAAATACCCAACCAGAACTCAAATTCTCCTTGCTTAGGCTGGATCCTTAGATTGATTGATTGTTTAGCCTTCCATGATCATCATCAATGGAAGCCCCATGAAATTAGTGTAAGAAAATGCAAGTACATAAATGAAAATGAAGAACAGTGAAGAACAATGAAGAACAGTTGAGAGAAAATAGAGAAAGAGTTTTAATTCTAAAAACTTCTAAAAGTCACTACAAAATATGTTTTTGCTGAAATGAAGTGTGTCTATCCAAATAACTAAAATCACTAAAATATAGTGACTGAGTCAGTAGCAAAGGATGGGCCATAATTAAGCCCAACTAATCTAACTAATTACTAATTACACTAATTTCCAGTCCAAAATTCAAGTGCAGTGGTTCTGACTTCCAAGTCTAAAATGAGCCTCAAAATGACAGAATTGGCCTCGACTTATCTCTGATAAAATTGTAGATCTTTTCCTTATCTTTCGATGGACTACTCATATGCACCATTTGGAGTTTTGTAGAGCTCTCTAGGTCTTGCACAAGGAAGATAGGTAAAGTAAGCAAAAGCTTCGAAAATAAGCAACAATTATCAATTAAGCCCACTTGTTTGCCTAAGGCAAAAACTGAATTAGAATGTGAAAATAAAAGTCCAAAAGAAGTCAAATAAGCTAAGAAGAATACAAAAATATTAAACTAAAAATACTCAATCAATGATCCCTTTGTGTGTGTGCTTTAAATAGAGGGGAATAACATAAAAATGAAGAAGATAGGAGATAAGGATAAAGGGGGTGGTGAAATGTAGGAGGCAGGAGACAAAAAGCAGACACCCCAACGAATATACTGTCATTGACAATGATTTTGTCCAATGTTTTAACCACCTAAGTCCTAACCAGCGTTTTCCCCTACAATTTTTTAATGCCTTCAACATCTAATTGGCTTGCTTTCACTCTCGAATCTCTCATTTCAAATATTTTTCTTGAGTTACAAGGGATGGATTGCAATGCAACCCTTACTATTAAC
>QARZ01000596.1:10669-43704 GCA_013407115.1 Glycine latifolia | reverse complement strand
AGAAGCTCTCCAATAAGTCTAGGAAGAATCACCACAATAGCATTGTGGTGATTCTTCCTAGACTTATTGGAGAGCTTCTCCATGGTGTCTTCACCTTCATCCCTAACCTTTCTTCCATCTTCCATTTTCTGCAATTTAAACTTCTAAAACAACCCCAATTCAAGGAGTGCTGGAAGCTTATGTGTTCTTGAGGTTTGCTTGAAGCTTGGGTTCTATTGCAAGGTAGATTTGGGAAAACTTAATGGCTATGGGTTCAGCTGTTTTACATCATTCTTAGAATAAATCAGTATGTCATCAATAAATACCACCACGAACTGATCTAAGTACGGTCTGAAAACCTGGTTCATATAATCAATGAACACAGCTGGGGCATTCGTGAGGCCAAACAGAATCACTTGATATTCTTAATGACCATACCGAGATTGGAATGCAGTCTTAGGTATGTCCTCAGGCTTAATCCATATTTGATGATACCCGGATCGTAGATCAATCTTAGAAAATGCACAAGCTCATTTTAGTTGATCCAGCAAATCATCAATTCGAGGCAAATGATACTTGTTCTTTATCGTGACCTTATTCAATTGCTTGTAATCCACACATAACCTCATACTCCCATCCTTCTTTTTAACAAAAATAATTGGCGCTCCCAAGGTGACACACTTGGTCGAATAAATTCCTTGGACAATAAGTCCTCAAGCTGTGCCTTCAGCTCCTTTAGCTCCAACAGAGCCATACGATAAGGAGCTACAGAAATGGATCCTACACCCGGGATCAAAGCAATGGAGAAATCAATTCCTCTCTCAGGTGGAAGCTGTGTGATTTCCTCAGGAAACACATCCATAAACTAGTTCACAACCGGGATCTATGCCAGACCCCATCCCGATTTTTCTTCTGCTGAACTCAATAAGAGATAACCCTGGGCTCCTCTCTTCATCTTATTGCCGACTTGCAAGGTTGTGATAAGTGAAGTGAAACCCGATCTGTTTCCCTCCTGAGATACAACTATCTTCTTATTGCAACAGTCCAACATGACGCCATACTTGGCCAACCAATCCATGCCCAAGATAATCTCAAGATTAGGCATAGTAAGACAATACAGACCGACATTGTAAGTTCAAAACTCACAAAACTTACAAAACTCACGTAATCGATTGCATATGAACACGTTTTTGGTACTATAATACATCTAAGGTCCCGCCCTCCTCCGACCTCATCCGATCTAATCCGAGTTCCTAACTTGGTACTTCACAAGTCTAAGATTCCTCCTAACCTCTTCCGGGTTCCCAACCTGGTAATCTATCAAAAGGGGTTATGAGCTCTTCCAGTCTCTCTACCCGGTAGCTCTTACAAGTCAACCAAATACAAGCTCACCCGAGCTTATCCGAGATCACAACTCGGACCTCAAAGAAAAGGAAACACTCAATGAGAAGGAATATATGAGCTCTGCCTAGATAGCTACCCAATTGCTCTTTCCTTCCTTGTCCGGGTTCCTTCTATACGTCAGCGTTTCTAAAAAGTGCCAAGTATATACACCACTTATGTGGCGATAACCCGGTCTTCCTATCAGTACTAACATACATCATGATCCCGGATTTGTAAAGATGCTATCTACACCCCCTTCATATCCGGGTTCCAAAATACACCCCCTTAGGTGACAACCTGGTCACATGAACCCGGTTTTGAAGAGATGCTATCTACACCCCTTCTTATCCGAGTCCCAACATGCACCCCCTTATGTGACAACCCGGATTATCACATGGTCATTATATTACCCCTTATGAGAAAATATTTTTCCAAAACTTGAAACTTTGAACACTTGGCTTTTTATGCATCCAAGAAAACTTTGTGTTTCAGAAAAAGATTTTTATGAAAGCATGAATGCAAACATGAATGAGTTTTATGCAATGGATCATAGGATGACTCATCTTAGCCATACACAATTTACATATGCTATTCAATTGAATTGGCATGTAAAAGCCTAAACATTTCATAGTCAAAGAACCTCAACTTCTTGATCCTCTTTAGCTCCCCTTAATTCTAATAATCTCCCCCTTTTTGGCGTTGATCATGCCAAACTTCAATTGAACATCTTGATCCTTAGTGTTCTTTTTGGAGAAAGTTTTCAGAAGCTTTTTACTTGAAACCTGAAAAAGAATTAGCTTCTACCAAGACCAAGTGTCAAGTATTCTTTGCATAAACTCTATACATCATAAACATTTTTATTGCTCCCCCTTTCTTATGTAATTTCATATCATGTCAAAATAAGAGCAATGTTTATGTTCAGTTTAATCAGAGCAAAAGTTCATTTATTTTTCTCCCTTTATTTTCTTTTATTCTCCATGCACCCTGCATATGTTCATTTTTCTCCCCCGTTTGGCTTATCAAAGACAAAATATTACAATAATAGTGAAATAAGCAAAGGAAGATTTAAAACAACATACAAGCAAATTTATTAATGATTCAAGGTGCAAACATGAAGGTTAAACATCAAAGATCATGGCTGAAAATGAGAAAATAGAAACAACACAACCAGAAACTAAACAAGACAACCACTAAGCTAAAGATCATCAAAGTCCTTGAGACTCATCCTAGTCTCTATGAGGCTTAGTCTAGTGGTAATGTCTTCAAGAGAGGAATGAACATCAACTGAATGTTCATGATGCAGAGCTATCATAGCATCCATCTTTTGAATCATGAGAGATTCAAAAGAACTCCATTGTTGTTCAACAAGTCCAACTTCAACATCTTTTTCCTCATTAGCTTCTTCATCCTCATCAGTAACTCCTGGAGGAGCTTGAGCTCCAGCCATTGTCCACCCATTTGGGGTTTTCATCAATCCCAACTTAATGAGATACTTTGTAGATATGAGGTTGGTAATGTTGGTGGTGTTGTCAAAAATCTCATTAGTCACATCAATCTCAAAGTAGTCAATAAACCTTGAGATCATGACAACATATGGAAATTGATAACTCAGCAACCTCTTTGCCTTCATCATGGTTTCTTCAATAGCTAGAATCCAATTGATTTGAGTTCCAGTTTTTATCCCATACACCAATTGAAGATCATCATTAGTGATCTCAGCATGGTTGGTTGATCTAGGTGTAAGGATGTGAGTAATGATGCCTATCTTCTGCAGTCATGTGACCAACACCCAATCTATTTCTTATTTGAGCATTTGGATTCAGCAACATTCCTCTATATGTATTCATCTTTGAGTAACCTTCAATTTCTTCCTCAAACCTCCTAACACCTCTGAAAGAGATGCCTGCCACTGCATTCCACATAGTTTCATCAATCACCATTGCCACTCCATTCACTTTGAAGAGGAGGACAACATCCATGCCAACCTTGGCACAAATATAAAATACTTTTACCAATTCAGGGTAATAAGTACCCTTCATTTCCAGCAACTTAGTGAGTCCTTGTGCTTGTAGCATCTCAAGGAAATTGAATCCCTTAGAGATAAACCAGTCAAGCTCCACATATTTAGGAGGTAGAACAAGTTTTGTGGCATTGAACTGCATGCTATTGTTTCTTTCTACATCAGTGGAGAATCAGGTATCTAACCTGTTCTCAGTAGCCTTAGAACTTTGCCTTGCTTTTCTTTTGCTTGTTTTCTGCTTCGTAGAGGAAGCTAGTTGTTGAGACATGGTAGTTTCAAATTAAGGATAGACAGAATTTTAGTAGTGATGAAGAAGGAGAGACAGAGCAAAAACTACAAAATTTGCTTAGGGAGTAGAAGAGATTTTTGGTGTGAGAAGTTGTGCTCATGGATTATGAATTTATAGAGCCATTGCTTATTTAAAATTTGAATTTTGAAATCATAGTAACTATTTTCACGCATTCCAATGTAGTCTGGATTCACTAAACCAAGATTTGAATTTGAATTTAGAGATAAGGTTTCAGTTTTTTCATTGAAAGTTGTGCAGAGTTGCAGAAACGTCTTAAGTAATTGATTATGAAACTCCTGTAATTGATTATTCTAGGGCGAAGGTATACCTCTAAACTTCAAGTAATCGATTAATTCGTGGTAGTAATTGATTACTCCAGAGATTTTTTAACCTGTAATAGCCCATTACCCTCATGTAATCGATTAAAGTGAACATTTATATTGTAATTGATTAATCTGAGGATGTAATCGATTAAGTCAGTGAGTAAGACTTAGTTTTGGCCTTAGGTAATCAATTACTATATGTGGTAATCGATTGTTGCAAAGAATTATGTAGTATGAATAGTGACATTTATCAGGATTCAAATTTTGCTTCATGTGATGCATAATGAACTTGTGAGTTAGATTTCATGTTATTAAACACATCATTTGCATCCTAATAAATGTTAGATTATTCAAGAATACCTAGCTTGTTTCTCAGAGCAAAGAATCTATCTCTAGCAAGGGGTTTTGTAAATATATCATCCAATTGATTATTTGTGTTAATAAACTCAATTGTGCAATTACCCCTTTGAATGTGATCTCTGAGGAGGTGATGTCTGATCTCTATATGCTTTGTCCTTGAGTGCATAACTGGATTCTTTGATAGGTTGATAGCACTTGTGTTGTCACACAGCAGGGGAATTTCTTTCAATTCAACACCAGAGTCTTGGAGTTGTTGCTTGAGCCATAGGCTTTGAGCACAATAATTACCAGCTGCAATGTACTCTGCTTCAGCTGTTGAAAGAGCAACATAGGATTGTTTCTTGCAGTACCATGAGATCAAGGAACTTCCCAGTAGATGGCATGTTCCACTGTGCTCTTCTTATCTAATTTGTAGCCTGCAAAATCAGAATCTGAATAGCCTATTAAATTTAGTGATGCACCTTTAGGATACCATAGACCAACTTTTGGAGTTGATTTTAGGTATTTAAGGATTCTCTTGAATGTTGGGAGGTGTGACTCTTTTGGATTAGCTTGATATCTTGCACATAGGCACACACTCAGCATAACGTCTGGGTGACTTGCGGTCATGTACAACAAAGATTCAATCATTCCTCTGTATCTTGATTCATCAATCTTTTCCCTTTTTCATTAGAATCAAGATAAGTTGTAGTTGCCATAGGAGTTGCACCATCCTTGCATTTCTCCATTTAAAAATTTTTAATCAATTCATTGTAGTATATTGTTTGACTGAGAAATATTCCATTCTTCATTTGTTTCACTTGAATTCCAAGGAAGAATGTTAACTCTCCCATCATTGACATTTTAAATTCACTCTGCATTGAAGATGAGAATTCCTTGCACGAAGAATTGTTAGTTGAACCAAAGACAATGTCATCAACATATATTTGAACAAGTAATATGTCACTAGCAAATTTCTTGATGAACAATGTTTTATCAACTTGTCCTCTTATGAAAGATTGACTGATTAGAAAGTTACTCAATATTTCATACCAAGACCTAGGTGCTTGTTTTAAGCCATAGAGGGGTTTCTTTAGTTTGAAGACATGATTAGGATGTTTGAAATCTACAAAATGAGGAGGTTGATCAACATATATTTCCTCCTCTATGTTGCCATTTAGAAATGCACTTTTTACGGCCATTTGAAATAATTTGAAGTTCTTCAAATATGCAAATGCAAGCAGTAATCTAATAGCTTCCAACCTTGCTACTAGAGCATAGGTTTCTTCATAGTCAATGCCTTCCTCTTGGTTGTAACCTTTTGCAACCAATCTGGCTTTGTTTATGACTATGATGCCATTTTCATCAAGTTTGTTTTTAAAAACCCACTTGGTGCCTATTGGCTTATGAGAAGGAGGTTTAGAAACAAGTTCCCATACTTCATTTCTCTTAAACTGATTTAGTTAATCATGCATAGTAAGCATCCAATGTTCATCAAGTAATACTAGATCAATATTTTTAGGTTCAATTTCAGATACAAAAGCCATATCCCAACATAAATTCCTGAGAGAAGATCTAGTCGATACTCCCTTAGTTACTTCACCAATTATGTTGTCAAGGGAGAGATCTCTTGTAGTTCTCCAGTCTTTTGGCCTTTGAGTTGGAGTTGAAGGATCAATTTCTTCATTTGTTTCATCCTTTCTCCTCTCATCAGTTTCATTGATTAAGGCATTTTCTTCCAATTGTCTTGCATCATTTTCACAACATTTTTCCTCTTTTGAGGAGTTAGTTTCATCACATATTACATGTATAGATTCTTCCATGCACAAGGTTCTTTTGTTAAAAACTCTATAAGCTTTACTTTGCATTGAATATCTAAGGAAGATTTCTTCATCAGATTTTGCATCAAATTTGTCAAGTGATTCTTTTCCATTGTTTAAAAGAAAACATTTACAGCCAAACACTCTAAGATGTGAAATGTTTGGTTTTCTTCCTTTATAAAGTTCATAAAGAGTTTTCTTTAAGATAGGCCTTATGAGCAATCTATTTAAAGTACAACAAACAATCTAAAAATAATATGAACAGACACAATTAACCAAGAGGGGGGTGAATTGGTTAAAATAGGATCTTTAAAAATTTCTTTAAAACACGCAGCGGATTTAGAATCGTATCACAAGACACCCTTTTTAAAAAGGAAACTTTTAGTCAACCAAGGATCACCCTTCACAGAAAGCAATAACAAAAAATGTTTTTCTGTTGATAAATTATTATCCCAAAAGACTAGCAATCAATGACAAAAAGATGAGATTAAGAGAAAGTAATCAACACAAGGAACTATACTGGTTCACCCCTCAATAAGAGAAGCTACATCCAATTTCTTCTAACCAAACCTTGGCTAGAGTTCCACTATCAACAAAAATCTATTCTTTACAAGCTTACAAAAGATCACCCTTTAATCCTTTGTCACAAAGTTGGCTTATGCTCAGAAGATTATGCTTTAGACCTTCAACGTAAAGCACATTTGTGATTTTGGTTTTAAAGCTGTCACCAATATTGCCTTCTCTAATTATTGTTCCTTTGTTATTGTCTCCATAGGTGACAAATCCTCCTTCCTTTAATATCATATTTGTAAGCATGGATTTATCACCTGTCATGTGCCTAGAGCATCCACTATCCAAGTACCATAGTGAAGCTTTAGCTCTCAGACACACCTGCAACAATCAAATCCAGTTGCAAAGAAAGGTATCCAATTAAGGTTGGATCCATGAGGGTTAGTTATTTTTCTCTTTTTCTTAGGAACCCATATGCATTCTCCATTAGGCACATAGAACCTTCTAGCATAACACTTATGTGATGTGTGACCTTTCTTCATACAGTAATGACATGTTATAGATTTTGATCCTCTTTCAAAATAATTCATTTTAGTATGCTTTGTTTTTGAAATCCTTTTTCGATTCATCTATTTTGGAGGTGTAAACATGGTGTTTTGAAAAGGTTTTGATTGATAGTTGTAACCCAATCCAGATTTATCACCAGCACACTTTTACACACTTAACATTTGATTTAAACTATGTTTCCCTCGATAGAGCTTTTTCAATAATCTACCAAGTAGGAGTTTTCTGTTTGTAAAGTCATGCATTTTTCAAGATTGTTCTTTTTTAAATCATCAAATTCCTTTTGTAAAAAATTGTTTTTATCTATATTTGAAGAAGAGGATGCACACACATAACCATTTTCTTTGTAGCTTGAAACAATTTTTTCATTTTCCTCTTTCAAGTTGCAAAGTTCAGCTTGCATTAAAGCTAGCTTAGTGATATGCCATCTAAGGTTACCTTTGAGCTTGTTGTTGGACATAGCAAGTTTTTGAGCCTTCTTATGTATTTCATTAAAAGCATAAACTAATTAATCAAATTCAGTATTTACTTCTAATTCAACACTTGAGTCTTCTTCATCATTGTTAATATTAGACAAACATTGGCTTCTTCATTCTCACTAGAAGATTTAAAAGTTGTTGAAGCATTTTTTTCCCAAGCTATGTAGGCTCTTTTGGGTTTGCCTTCTTTCTTTCCTTTCTTTTCTCCTAATTGCTTCTTTAAGAAGATTGGACATTTAGATTTGATGTAGCCTTGCTTTCCACACTCAAAGCAGTTGAAGTTGTTGTTGTTGTTGTTGTCATTCCTTTTGTTGAACTTTGTGAACTTTTTGTTCTTGTTTTTCTGCATAAACTTTCCAAATCTTTTGACAATTAGGTTTAGATTTTCATCACCTTCATCTTCACTTGAGTCATCATCTTTCTCAACTTTTGAGGATGCAACTTTCAAGGCAATGTTTTTCTATTTCTTATCTACATCTTCTGCATTGGTTAGTTGAGACATTTCTAATTCATATTCAAGTAATTTATCAAAAAGTGCAGCCATAGACATCTTTGACAGATCTTGATGTTGAGTTTCTCTACATCAAATATTTTGCCAAGACCAAGTAGATGATTGATGATGTGAGTGAATCTGGTTTGGAGTAGAGAGATGTTTTCTGCTGCATTCATCTTGAACATTTCGTACTAATGGATCAAGGCATGTTTTCTTGATATTCTAACTTCATCAATTCCTTTATGAGTAATCTCTAGTATTTCCCACATCTCCTTTGCACTCTTGCACCTAACTGTTCTGAAAAACTCATCAAAGGACAAGATAGAGGTTATCATGCTCTTTGCTATAAAGTCATATTGAATTATCCTCTTTTCTATGTCATTCATTTCATCCCATTCTTTGGGAATCTTTTCATTATCAACAATTTTCGTAGGTATCAAAGGATCTTTTTCAATTGCATTCCATGCACCTGGGTCATTTGATTGAATGAAAATCTGCATTCTATTTTTCCAAAAACTAAAGTGTTCTCCCTCAAACATTGGAGGACGGTTGAGGGAGGCACCCTCCTTGAAGGTAATTTGTATGGTATTCATTTTCTTTAAAAGAAAGTAGTGATCTTGAGTAACACACAAGAACCTGCTCTAATACCAATTGAAAATAATATCACATAAGAACCAAGAGGGGGGTGAATGGATTGTTCTTGGTCAATTAAAAAAAATTATTAAACAATCAGAGTTAAAATAGGTCATATCACAAAACAACCTCTGAACACTTTTCAATCAATCAAACTCCTTTCTTTAAAGAATGCAATGAAAATAAAATATTTCAGTTGATTATGAAAAGTTACTCCAACGAATGACAATTCATAACTACAAGAAAAGATAAAGAAGAAGTAGTCAACACCAAGATTTATACCAGTTCACTTCTCAACCTAGAGAAGCTACATCCAATTCTCCTAACCAATTACTTAGAAATTTCACTAATAGAAAATTGTTTCTTACAAGCTTATAAAATCACTCTCAATTAGACCTAGATCAAGAACAAGAAATCTAACTCCCTTAGACTTTATGTGATCAAGACATAGAGAACTCCCTTCTCTACTTTTCCCTCTAGAAACACCTATCCTAGACAAGCTTTAAGAAAGACTATTGCTTTAGTTACACAAACCACAAATTCTAAAAAGAATTAAACCAAAGTATTATGGAGAGAAACAACCTGATGATCAACTGCTTATGAATATAAATGATTACCAAACTTGAATAAAGATTGAAAGACAAATCCTAGAACATTCTCTCCAAGTTCTTCTTTAGAATGTTTCCCTAAAAGAAATCCTCTCAAGAAATCTTGAAGCTTGAGGATTTGAAGGTTTAACACAGAGTAGCTCAAAGTATTTTTTCTCTCTTCAGAAAGGTTATGAAAATCTTTGATATTTTGTAGTTGTTATTTGTTAAAACACTCAACATTTATTTATAGAAAACTGTTATAACCATCAGCAATCGATTAAATCACTTATGTAATCGATTAAACCAGTTATATAATCTATTAAAGTGTTCTTGAGCTTTCTGGAAAAGACTTATGAACAAAGTAATCGATTATCACAGGAAGTCTTATTCAAAATCATTGCCAAGTAATTGAATACCACTATGTTGTAATCGATTATCATAGGAAGTCCATTCCGTGATTATGAACTGTGTAATTGATTACCAAAAACTTGTAATCGATTAAAATGTTCTTAGTTCTCAAGTAATAGATTACCAAAGACTGGTAATTCGATTAAACCAGTGAGAAAATATTTTTCCAAAATTTGAAACTGAACACTTGGCTTTTTATGCATTCATGAAAACTTTGTGTTTCAAAAAAATCTTTTTATGAAAACATGAATGAGTTTTATGCAATGGATCATAGGATGGCTCATCTTAGACATACACAATTTACATATGTCATTCATTTGAATTGACATGTAAAAGCCTAAACATTTCATAGTCTAAGAACTTCAGCTTCTTGACCCTTTTTAGCTCCCCCTGATTCTAACACTTTCTACTCCTTTTCTGACACCTCCTAGAATTTCCCCTCAAATGACGCACAACACAATCATTCCCAAATCCCCACTCATAGCACCACATTTTCACACAAAACCCAGATCACATGTACACAAAAAAAACCTACCCACAAAGCCACAACAGTAGCACATTGCAAAACAAGGCTAAAACCGAAATGGGCATTAAACAAAAATGCATAACACAAATAAAAATGAATAAAAAACCAACCTTTTTGCTCTGAGCAGCACCACCGCCACCCTTCAACCATCCATTTCATTTTCTTTTACTTCTTCATTCTTCTCCTCATCATCATTAACATCGTATTCTTCACCTTCATCTTTTTCTTCATCATCTTTTTATTCTTCAACTTCATCCGTGTAGTGCTTGCACACGCCGAAGAGGAAGCTCTTGCTCTGATTCAATAGTTCCACTGCCAAGTTTGGGTCCCAAACCTCCCACGCAATTCGAGACTAAGCCAGGTTCAGATCCAGAAGCAGTTTCCTCTCTTTGGCGTCAGTGATTGAGTTGATGTCAAGCATTAAGACCAGATCCCTGTCACGCTTGAAGCACTTTTCTGCGAGATTGAATTTTCGGAGGTTGTGCCATGGTGTGGTAGAGGCGACGCAGTGGCAACAACACACCAGTGACACCAACACATAGAGAGAGAGAGAGAGGCCGCATGAGAGGGGGGCTAGGGTACGAGTGAGGGAGCGATATGTTTTTTCAAAAAAGATTTGAAAGAGTTTTCCATTTCAACGATGACGGTTCATCTAAAAACCATATTTGAAATTCGATTTCGATGTCATTTTTTAGAAAATCGTTGTTAGAATATAACTGATTTTTACAAAAATGCCACTGATATTTACAAAAATGTCATTGTCTCCTTAACGATGATGGTTTTATAAAATCGTCATTGTATTCTCATCGTAAAAGCTATGTTTTCCAGTAGTGCATGCTTGAGGAAGAAACTTTGTGAGGCTTATTTTATTTTAAGGTTTCAAAGAAGATTATAAATAATATAGCACGAGAGAATAATAAGATGATATATTAAGACTTTAATTTTTTGATCCCGTTATATGTGTATTTATGGATTCATTAGTTTATATTTTATTTTTTAAGATTTATAATTGATCTAGGTTTTTAGCCCCTTATCACCATAACTTTTGTTATTTTTTAAGCCATAAATGTGATCTTTGTTGGGAGTTGTTCCTTCCTTCAATGCTTGGTGTAAGATTCAAGCTTGGTGAAAGTCTCAAAGTGTTTGAACTCCCACTTAGTGCAAGGCTCAAGGGTCACACCCTTTGAGTTGTTCAATGTCTCTGCATAATTGATGATCTAGAATCTTCCCTCCTCTCCTATATAGGGATAACTTGTGTGAGAGTTGTGAAGTAAGAAAGAGAGAGAAGTTTGACAGTAATTAAGACCTCTTTAGGGAAGTTTGAGTGAATACCACCATTGAAGGTGAGGTTTGAGTGTACTACCATTTGTTGGTGAATTTTGATATCTTGTATCCAATATTTTCATAGTGTTATGAGGATACGAGATTGAGACTAGTGGGGTTGCCCATGATGGAGACATGTTCTAGTTGATTGTTGACAACTTTACTTATTAGAGACCAATGATAGAAGATCATCTGTATTGCCAAGAATTGAATGAGCCCATCGTACAAGCCCAGATGTCAGAAGACAAGAATGAAAAACAATGGGAATTCCTAAATCGTAAATTCGTGGCCATGATTAGAAAATACATCGACATAATCTTTTTTGAGCACGTTATCGAGTTCACCAAAGCGTATAAGTTGTGGACGAAGCTGGAATGCATGATACAGAAGAAGACTCGCAGAAACAAAGCACACTTGGTTTGCCGACTTGTGAAGCTAGAATACAAGGATCACATGAGCATGATTGAACACCTCAACACTTACAAAGGCATTGTGAACCAACTCTTAAAAATCGAGATGAAGATCGATGATGAGCTACAAGCTTTGTTGCTTCTAAGTTTCCTACTAGAAATTTGGGATACTATGGTGGTGACTTTGAGAAACTCAACTCCAGATGGAAAGTTGACAATGGACGTCGTGGTTGATAACCTCCTGAATGAAGAATCCAGGAGAAGAGAACAAGGTGTAATCAACACATTTTAGGCAAACGTTGCTGAGAACAAATGAATGACGATCGTGACAAGTCCAAAGGCCGATCTCAGCCAAAGTATGAGTTGAAATGCTTGTACTGCGGTAAGCCTGGTCATAAGAGGCCTGGTTGTAATATTCTATAGAAAGATGAAAAGAACGGCATTGTGAAGCTGCATCAGATTGTACCGATGAAGAAAGAATATAAGAGCACCACAGCAATGGTTCCTAATGCTAAAGCCGAGAAATTCCTCCTTGGCGAAGATAATTTTTTGAATGTTACTTATGATGATTGCACTGGATTGTTGACTCAGGTGGCTCCTTCCATGTTACCCCACACAAAGGTTTCTTTTTTTCTTACCGATGTGGTGACTACAAAACAATGAAAATGGGGAATCAGGTGACCAACAAGATTGTTGGTTTCGATGATGTAACCCTAACCACAATATCAAGTGTCAACTTGTGTGGAAGAATGTAAGGCATGTGCCAGACATGCAACTGAATCTAATCTCAGTTTGGAAAGCTTGATGATGTCGAGTTAGTGAACTACTTCGAAGGATGTATATGGAAATTAGGCAAGGGAAACTTGGTGGTTGCTCAAGGAAAGAAAGAAGGCTCCTTGTACGTGATGCAAGGAAAGATCAATGACAGTGAAGTCAACTCAATCCGAGATGCACCTAGTATAGAGTTGTGGAACAAGCGTCTCGGACAAATAAGTGAGAAAGGAATACAGATTCTAAACAAGAAAGGACTTTTAACAGGGTTGAAGGGCCAAGTGCTGGAGAGCTACACGCACTGCCTAGCTAAAAAGCAACACGAAGTTTCATTTGTGAGACAAGATCAACCCAGATGAGACAGGTATATTCTTGACCTCGTCCATACTAATGTGTTAGCAGAGCTCAATACTTTGTTTCTTTTATTGATGACCATTCCCGTAAAGTGTGGGTATATCTTTTGAAATCTAAAGACCAGGTACTTCAAGCCTTTAAAGAATTTCATGCTATGGTGGAAAGGGAGACTAACAAGAAACTGAAAGTGGTCCAATTTGACAATGGTGGTGAGTATTACGGCCCATTTGATGCTTATTGTAGAACAGTTGGGATCTTACTTGAAAAGACGCCCCCAAGACTTTGTAGATGAATGGAGTTGCTATACAAATGAACATAACTATTGAAGAAATGGTCTGAAGCATGTTATCCCATGTTGGAGTTGCCATCAGAACTACTGTTGACTTGATAAATCTTTCACCATCATGACCACTTGAAGGAGAAATTACTGAAGAAATCTGGACAGGTCGAAAAGCGGCCTATGATCCTAAAAGTATTTGGATGTCCAGCTTTCATGCATATCCCAAAAGATGAAAGGGTGAAGCTCAATGTGAAGACTAAAGACTGCATTTACCTCAGTTGGTTGAGATGTGAATTCAGATTCAGACTTTGGGATCCAATCAACAAGAAGATAGTAAGAAGCCAAGATGTGGTCTTCATGAGAACGAGACTATTTAAGACATCTAGAAACCCAAAGTCCAGGTTTTTATTTGAAGTGAAAAACCGGTCCCTCTTGTCCGAGCTGAAGCAGGCGGAGAAAATAATGATGAAAGTGAAGTAAATGACCAATAACAAGAAGAGCGAGCCAACTGTTGAAGTTGATGATGAGATCCAAGATGAGCATGAAGAGCCGAGTTCTTAGCCTAAAGCACAAACTAGACACTCTACATGAGTGAGATGACCTTCCACATGGTACCCTCTTGAAGAACCTCAAAGTTATGATGAGGCCATGATGAGCTTAGATAAAGAAGAATGGGAGAATGCAATGTAGGATGAGATGAAGTCCTTGCATGAAAATCAGACGTATAAGTTGACCGAGATACCTCGAGGAAGACAAGCTCTAAGAAACAAGTGGGTGTATAAAATCAAGCATGAAGAGAATGGCCAAAAGTCGAGATACAAGGCCAGAATTGTAGTGAAAGGATGCAACCAAAAGAATGGGGTTGATTTTGAAGAAATCTTCTCTCCCGTGGTGAAGATGACTTTGGGGGAGAGAAGATTTCTTTGGTCCGAACTGTATTAGCCATGGCAGCATCATTGGACCTTGAAGTAGAACAAATAGATGTGAAGACAACATTCTTTCACGGTTACCTTGAAGAAAAAATATACATGGAGCAACTTGAAGGGTTCTGAGCTCTGGGTAAAAAAGACTTGGTATGCCAGTTGAAGAAGAACCTATATAGTCTGAAGCAAGCATCTCAGTAGTGGTATAAGGAATTTGAATCATTTATGACTAAACACAAATTTGTGAAGACAGAGGCGGACCACTACGTATTTGTTAAGAGGTATGAGGCATGAGACTTTCTGATTTTATTATTATATGTTGACGACATGTTGATTGTAGGGCAAGACAAAATGAGGATAGTTGCCTTAAAGAAGGCGTTGAGATCTTCCTTGACAATGAAAGACCTCAGCCCTACAAAGCAGATTCTTGGAATAAAGATACTCAAAGCCCAACAAAGAAAGCTACTGTAGTTGAGTGAAAAAAGTACATTGAAAAGATTTTGAAGAGATTTAACATGGACAAAGCCAAAACAGTGAGCACCCACTTATCGGGACACATAAAACTGAGATAGAAGCAATGTCCGAGATTAGATGAAGAAAAGGATGAGATGTTAAAGATCCTGTATCAGTCTATCGTCTAAAGCTTGATGTAAGCAATGGTTTGTACAAGACCTAACTTGGCATATGTTGTAGGCATGGTAAGCCGGTATCTGTCTAATCCCGGAAAAGAACATTGGGAAGTAGTTAAGTGGATCTTCAAGTACCTCAGAGGAATAACATATTTATGCCTCCGATTTGGAAAAGGTGAAGTCGTATTGCAAGCCTACGCGGATGCTCACTTAGGGGGAGATTTTGACTTAAGAAAGTCTATGACTAGTTATTTGATGACTTTTGCTAGAGGAGTGGTCTCCTGGAAATCAAAACTTCAGAAATGTGTGGCACTTTCAACGATCAAGGCCAAGTATATAGCCACAACTGAGGCTTGCAACGAATTTTTGTGGATGAAGAAATTTCTCTCTGAACTCGGCCATCAACAAGACAAGTATGAATTGAAATGTGATAACCAAAGTGTCATTCATCTGCAAAGAACTCAACCTATCACTCCCGCACTAAGCACATTGACGTGAGATATCATTGGATCTGAGATGTGGTGGAAGATGGACAACTCAAATTCGTCAAAGTGCACACCGACCTTAATTGGTCTAACATGATGACGAAGTTGGTACCAACAAGAAAATTTGAAGATTGTTGTGAAGGTGTCGGGCTTCTGAACCTGACACATTGAAGTCGGAAAGGGAAATTTGTTGGGAGTTGTTCCTTCCTTCAACGCTTGGTGTAAGACTCAAGCTTGATGAAACTCCCAAGGTGTTGGAACTCCCACTTGGTGCAAGGCTCAATGGTCACACCCTTTGAGTTGTTTAATGTTTCTCCATAATTGATGATCTAGAAGCTTCCCTTGTCTTTTAGATAATCTAGAACCTTCCCTCCTCTCTTAGATGATCTAGAATCTTCCCTCATCTCCTACATGATCTAGAACCTTCACTCCTCCCCTGGATGATCTAAAACCTTCCCTCCTTTTCTATATAAGGATTGCTTATGTGAGAGTTGTGAAATAAGAAAGAGAGAAAATTTGAGAATACCTCTAGAGAGAAGTTTGAGAGTAGGACCTTTTTAGGGAAGGCTGAGTGAATATCATCATTGTAGGTCAAATTTGAGTATATCATCATTTGTTGGTGAAATTTGATATTTTGTATCTATTATTTTCATAGTGGAATTTTGATTTTGACTAGTGTCCCATAAGTTTTTACTTTTTTACACTGAGGGAGATTTTCCCTTATTAAAAGATTGTTGTGTTTTTCTCTATCTTTCTCCTTTATGCATTTTTATTTTTGCTTCCACGTTGAACTTGAGGGACCATATCCCAAAAGTCTTATATATGAACACTTTAATACCTATGGTCTATGGTCTATTTATATCCACAGTTTTGATAGTGTTGCTTAATATAAATAAACCATGCATAAAAACCTGTAGTCAATTATATAAGTGGATGACTTTAAAAATATAGCCTAAGTAGGTCACTATTAATGTCTGCGAATAAAAAATGTGGTCTATTTCATGTTTTTGACCAAGAGTTTCTGACCTTAGAATAAAAGTATGGTCTATAATAATAAAACAAAAATGTTTTAGTGTCATGTGTCTCAAATATCATCTAGTTGACTACCTATGTTTTTATTTAAATATGTATTTAGTTTCTTAAATTTGAGATAATTTTGGTTTTTGGTTTTTCAATTAAAATTTAGTTTTTTAGTTCTTAAATTCACAAAATGTTGTTTTTAGTCTCTCAAAATGAATTTGAGCTTAAGAACAAAACTTAATTTAGTTTATCTGTAGGTTTCAAAGTGAAGTTGACGGTCTAAATTAAAACAACATTCCACGAATTTGATGACTTAAAAAATTAAATTTTTAATTGGGGGATTATAATAAAAAACATACTTTAAATTTTGAAAGACTAAAATTATATTTAAACTTTAATTCTTTATTTCAAAGTTAATATCCCTTCAACATGAGTATCATTTACACTAAGACATATATATACTACTATTTCTACATGGTGTTTCTAATTCGTCAAAAAAATTTCAACTTTCTATTTGTAAAAATCTATTTCTTTGACAAATTTGATAGTACAAGATTATCTCAGAACTAGAGATTCCACACAAGTTCATTTGGTGTAAGACATCAGTTTCAGTGGTCAAAATTTACACCAGAAATTGTCATTAACCAAATGCCCTATCCATTATAAATAAGATGTTAGTGTTAGTAAATATTAAGAAAGGAAAGGAGAATCTTGTGTGCCTTAAACGATTATAATTACAAGTTAACTATCTCTATCCAATATATCTTCTGCTTATAAATACCAATACGAGATTTAATATTTTCTTACAACTTTTAACCCATAGAGTACATGAACGTGAAGTTCATTATTTAGTACAAAACCACAATCTTTCTAGTGAATCATACGTTTACTAGGTCTAAATAGAAAACTACACATGTAGGCTAAATACAAAATGTCAGACCAAAGGCGAAATTGCAGAAATATAAATACAGGTATTGGTATAAAAGCAAGTGCAGAAATGAAGATAGGAACCCCATTTGAACCATAGTAATAGGTTATAAAGAAGGCACTACTGAATGCTACCATCATGCTTATTATTGAGATAAACAGTGCCAAAAGTGCAGATATCAACTTTAAGGGCAGTGACTTGAGAAAGTCTTCCTCGGCATATCGAGAGATAAGGATGGACAAGAAAATTAGGATTGAAGCTGAAGATGAGATCATTGCTATGGAATCTGATAATGCAAATACCAAGAATGTCGGTTTCTCCAAATAATTGGGACTTCCTTCTTTATCGTCATTGTTACCACCTGGTACACTGAATGCAGCAGTGAACACTCCTGTTGTAATAAGAGTTGAAACAACCATGCAAGACTTTGCAGTTCTCTTCATCCATGACTCTCCTTTCTCGAGTAATTCTTCATGCTCCATGGTGAATAGTTGACGAGGAATAATGCCACTAGAATTTCGTTTCTCTATGGATGATGGTAGCATTATCTTCTTCACCTCCTGCCATATCAAGGATATAAAAAACTCTATTTATAATTTAATTTAAGAGGATTATTAGCAATACATTATTTTCAATACACTCTATGTTATTTGTTAAATTTATTAGAAATTACAAAATTTGAGTGAAACTTATTAAATAAATAATGAAACCTACATTTTTTTTTATATTTGTAATAGATTTTAGTCGATCAATAAAAAATAGTGTATTTAAAATAATATTAAAGAGTGTGCTGCATTTCTTTGAAAGGAATTGCTAAAGTATAGAATAGAAAGATAACTCCATAAAGAAACATTGACTATATATACGTCTATACCTCAAACCATGACAACTCAAGCATCATTTGAAGAGCTGCTCCAGAAACTGTATTAAGTCGATCTGGTGGTGCTTGTCTTGCAGCATAATGTAGCAAATTGTTCTCTTGATCATCATTAAAAGCTAATATGACCTCCTTCATTGGGCCTATTTCATGTATTAAATTGAAGATGCTAGCATGACGATGCAAAACAGCAATGTGGATTATACTTCGACCCATGGAATCCAGTTCCCATATCAAATCAGGGTAAGTGCTCAAAACAACAGATAGAAATTCAAAATTTCCAACTTCTGCAGCAATAAATATCACTTGAGATGGTTCCGAGATGGTTTCCATCATCGTTTGGTCATCCAGGGAAAGAACTATATCCCACATTTGTTTTACAAGCTTTAGAATAGGGGTGTCCTTCTTACCTGCAAATTATGAAAACAAACAATCACTGAAAACACTGTCTTGGCATGAGGAAAAGCAAAACATGTTAGCTGATAAATGTTTCCCAGTTTTTTTTTTTTTTTTTTGTATTATTCATTTTCCAAGGTTTTGGCATTTTAAATTATTTTAATTATATTTGTATTTATTTTGGTTTTCTTACTTTCCCTTCCTCTCATGTTAGGGTAGTATGCATAAGATCATAAGTTGGAACCTCGTTACAGCCATTGTACATAAAAAAAAAATACACAACTAACAATATGACATTTTTCATGATAAAAAAAAGTTACATTTGATTTAATTGAATATTAATAATGAGGTAATTCACTAGAAGACTCGTGACGTACAGTGGAAAATAACTATTTGGAGTTCATTGAACATATTTGGCTCTTCACTCTTTAACATAAAGTCTTACCAAAGCAAGAATGAGAGTGAGTTCAGGAATATCTTTTAGCCACGAATTCAACCATGCTGCCTAAAGAGGGAGAGAAATAACGTATATAGGGTTATAACTGTTTATTTATTGTTTAAGGATACCAAACAAATGTATAAATCAAAGAACAAAAACATGTGAAATTTCTAGATTTAATTTATTACTTGGAGGGTGTTTTAGGTTCTAGTAACGTTTAAACCATAAATATACTTGAAAAAACAAAAGTGACTGTTGAACATCCCAACACCTTATAGACACCTTTGAGAGAGAAATATATTTTAACATAATAGGTGATATAGCTATTTTGAAAAGTTTGTTATAGGGTACTGCTGCCTCTTAAGCGAGATAGTTCTTATCATGAGGAATGCAATATACATTGACCTGAGGTGCGATGTTGTTGGCAGTTCATTTTTCCTGCTATCATATTAAATTCAATGTGCCTGCAAGTTGTCTTATTAATTTTTAAGCATGCTTCTGTTTAATAGCTAGTTGTGGGCTAATGGTGCCTATTTTTAATTAGCCATAATTTTCTGTTTATTTTTCCCAATCAGGAACTTGTTAGTTTTATTTCAGTTTTTGTTTCTCTCTTCTTCATATATTTATATTTTGTTGTTCATTTTTATGTTCTGTTCTGTTCTGTTTTTCTAACAAATGTTGTTGCAGGGTGTTGCTTATCAGACTTTCTAGTTATAAATGTTGTTAATGCTAGTTTTTGCTATATAGTGAATCCTGGATCAGACCATGTTATGTTGGTGGGTATATTAAGGGGCATTGTTTTCTCCTGTATGGGATATTATTAGTATTCTGTTTATGGATCTATTAGTTTTTAGGGGATATTACATTGGATGTTATAATAATCAAGGCTAAATAAATAAAAGAAAAAGAAAGAAAAGTTTAAATTTATTATATTCCGTCACAAAAAGCGTTAGCAACCGAATTAGCGACGGATTTAGCGACGGCCAATGGCGCGATTAGCGTGGGATATGGCGCGGTTAGCGTGAAAATGCATCAGAAGACCAATCTTCACGGGGATCTGGCGCGGTTAGTGCCAGAGTGGCGCGATTAGCGCCAGGACGCGGACTGCGGGCCTATAAAAGGCCATTTTTCGCATTTTGGGAGGAAAGAAATGCTTCTTCTTCTTCCTTTTTCATTTTCTGCCATTGACAAGCCTTGGGAGCTTCATATCTCTTTCATACTTCATCTAAACACTTCCCACCCAACTAGAAAGTTGATTAGAACTCTTCTATGAGCTAGATTTCAGCTTCAATTTCTCGAGAGAACCATCAATCGGAGAAATCTCGTTCTCTAGGGAACTTTGTAAAACTGAGTTTGGAAGGGAAAGAAAGCGATTCAAGGACACTAAAGCTTGGAGAAGTGATCCTTCAGCCTTCCTTGACTGTTTAGAGGTAAGAAACTCAAGTTTTACCGATTGATTTGGGAAATTGTTCTTGGGATGAATAGTAACCCAATTGTGTTAGGGCCGGAATTAGGCTTGGGTTCTTTAGAAAAGTATGCCCAGGGGATTGTTCTGATGAATACTGAGCTTTGAATCATGACTATTGATGAAGTTTGGTTTTGACTCTGATATCTGTATGAGTAGGAGGAATGTTGGTTAAATGGAGGGTATTATGACATGTATGAGCATATGTGCTTTTACTAAAAGTGTTCAGGGGACTGTATAGAAGGCGATTATATGTTGAAGTGATTTTTTTGAATAACTTGGTTATTTTTGGGATATAGAAGAGTTAAGCAATTGTATGCTTTAAACTAGTTTATGCAGAGTCTAGGGAGACTCTAAGATCTTGGTTGGGCCAAGATAGATCCTGTTGAGGGTCTGTGAATCGCCTATAAGGTGATTAGCTTTGATAACCCTAAGATAGAGAACAAAGAGGTTTTAATGGAAAGGAATAGTGTTTCCTTTCATTCTAACGGTTGAGGATCGTTATTGATTGATTGTTTGTATGCCTTGTGTAGGACGTGATACCGATATTGCTGGTGGTTGTGACCACGAAGCCGGGAGAGCCGATGTAGCGCTGAGAGCAGGTAAGCTCTTTGTTCTTGGGAGTGTTTTCCCTTGATTGTGTTCCACCAAACTCCAGAGGGAGTGATGGTTATTGTATGAATTGATGCATGTATATTGAAATTGTGTGTTACTGTTTATTGAAAACATGTACTTGATATACATGGATTGAGGCTATTGTGAGTTGATTGATGAGATTTCTCTGGCCAGTAGAATAGAATATATATATATATATATATATATATATATATATATATTTGTTAGAAAATTCTAATGAGAAATGTGCCCATATAGATGGATGTAGCTTCCTCAGACAAATGATAGAAAGTCCTGATGAGAGATGTGCCCATATAAATGGATGTAGCTTCCTCAGGCATTGATTAATGATATATATATCTATGACATGTACATGTGATGTGTTTTAATAGTGTGATGGCTAAATGATGATAATGTGTTTTATAAAAAGGGTAATGATGAACCCTTGAGACATATGTATATGTGGTGATATGGCTTAAGAGCTGTGATAACTAGTTTGTAATGCCAATTTTGATATTATATGCATGGAAGTGAACCAGGGGGAGGAAAGACCTTCAAGGACCCTGAGTTTACTGAGATTGTTATCTCACTCCTGTTGGGGATTATGTTTTGCAGGTGATACTCAAGGAGCGGCTGATAGATCCCAGGGCAAGAGGCCCGAGTAGAGGGATATGGTTCTGAGGGAACCTTAGGCATAGAGTTTGAGAGCATGTTGGCTCCACTTTTGTTTTATGCCTGTGATTTTGTACCTTGTGAGGGATATGTACAGTTTTGTTATAGACATTGTATATTATGAGAATTCACCATATATGATGTGCAGTGGGTGTTGTTAATGACGTCATTTTGTTTATTGCTTCCATATTGATTATCTATGATAATTGCTGCATTAATGGATATAATTGAATGTTAATGAACCGGATGCATACGGGTTGTTACAGATATAGTATAAGGGCAGCTGGTAGGCTTTTGTGGGTTGCCTCTGGTTTGTATCTTTACTTTCTGTTTAAATTTTTCTAGTTGAGTATCTCTTGTACTCAACTTTTGTATA
This sequence comes from Glycine latifolia, assembly GCA_013407115.1. Taxonomy (NCBI): domain Eukaryota; kingdom Viridiplantae; phylum Streptophyta; class Magnoliopsida; order Fabales; family Fabaceae; genus Glycine; species Glycine latifolia. Next base: position 21,385 of record QARZ01000596.1, on the reverse strand, counting down.
TATTCTCTTTTGTTATAAAAGAATATAATAGTTGATATGATGTGATAAGAATAAAAAGAAGAAAAAAATAATAGGTATTGATGAAAGTGTATAAAATAGTGAGTGTTAAAATATCATTTCTCTTAGAAAGATGCATTGCAAAAGTATACCAATAGATAATGGACAAATTAAAAATAATGCAAAGTCCTGATTTTCCTATTCTTAATGGAAGTTAATTGTGTAGCCACTTACAGAAATGTAGGAGGTGTTTCCGACATCGTATTTGGCAACCACAACCCGGAGTTCGAGCCAAGACATGCAACCCTGTCTGACTCTCCTCACCCCGAGCATAGGCTAGCATGTCCTTCTCATTTAGCATTTCCAGGGCTAAATCTGCAAGGTATTCCAAATTATGTAGATTGCAAATTCTAATGACACCACAATTAACGTGGATGTTCATCCATATTTGTCTTTACCCTGAAAAACTTACACACTGCTTTAGTGAATTACACTTAGTGACACATTTGTGGTTTCATAATATATCATGCTTAAAGGTAAATGACCAAGGATTCTCATTATGCTATTCATAGAAGAAGGTCCTCTTTCAAAATCATAAACAAAGCAATAAATATTTGGGTATTCATCATGAAGTGGGAGATTGACATATCCTAAAATGTAATGGTAGTGAATGAAGGTATTTCAGGTAAATGAGTGCAAGCATGTTTGATATATGGTTAACAGCTACTAACAAGAACAGTATATTTTTTTTACAAAATCTGTTTTTAAAAAGAAAGAAATGAAGAAGCTCTTTTTTAGTCCAAAATAAGTTACAAGAATCTCTTGTTTTCCTCCTCTTGAATAAAAAAACTGCACAAGGATGAATAGGTTTACTTAAAAAGTTAAAACCTTACATTCCCTATTTTTGCTCCATTCTCCATGATCATCTGAAGTTAGCATAGTAGTTAGTCTAATTTAGGATGGATGGAGTTATAAGGTTAACTTAGTGGTTGGAAATGGGGGTAAGGGTTGAAGGGAGAAGGAAGAAGGAAAAGAGGTAGTGAGTTTGAATCCCCACTAACATTCTAACAAAAACTAACAACTAATATTGACAGATAAAAAAATTGGAATATGGATAGTCATTTACCTTTCCTTGCCAATATGAATATAAATGGCATGCAATGGTTTCAAAAAAAAGGTTTGTAACCATGATTTCGGCCACAATGTTAATATTTTTGAATTCTACATAGCTGCATCGCTACTTCAATTGTAATTTCATTTCTCCGCAATTTCTCGCAATATCAAGAATTGCGATAAAATCACGACCACAACTACCATCTAAAACCTTGATGGCATGCATATGCATGATTTTTCAACAACAAATTAAATGCTTACCATATAGTCCAGACTTTATACAATTAAAGAAAAGTATAGTCCAGTCCACCTCTTCAAATATTTCCTTAGTTTTAGGGAAAAGATGCCATGCCATTTCTTTTTTTCCTTGTAAAACAGCCAAGTGAAGAGGAGTGAGTCCTCCTCCACCCCTTATCGTTGGCAACGATGCATTTATTCTCTCCATCATCTCAGCAATTTGCACATTACCAACTGCTGCAGCAAAGCAGAATGCAGTGTTGCCCTTGAGGTCTTGCAATTCCAATTCTTCAGGTTGCAACAACTTTAGCAGCTCTTCCACAAAGTGAACACGGTTTGCTCCCACTGCTATGTGGAGGAGTGTGGCCCACCCCCCCTTTGTAATGGCAGATGTGAGAAGTGACCAATCTTGATCCAATAGTTTTCTAGCTTCTTTCCAGTCACCTTTGAGTGATGCTTTGTGAAGTGGGACACATTGGGTGAGGTATCTGCCCTTGGCTTCTTCTTCTGCAACAAGTTTATTTGTGCCGCTCGGCAATCCGTTAAATGATAAATAGACAAAATCACTTTAGGGTCTAAACTCTAAACATTTGATATAGAATCCTATGAAGTTTGGACTACTAAATAGTGCAATTCATGGTATATATGTGATTATTGTAAGGATTAGTATTTTAATGTAGATATATAAAACATTTAAATTAGAGACACTTGAAACCAAATACAATTTTGCAAAGTCAAAATGTGGGATTAAGAATATCGTACTGTCTAATTTTGAAGAATTCAAGCTTCTCCATCCAGGTTTAACAGGGAACATGGCTGTAAAGCACCTTTTTTATACTTGTTAAAAATAAAAAAGAAAAAAAGAAAAAAGTTATCTGCTAAGGATTTTTCACCTTAAATATTGGGTTATGTCTTAGATTCCTATTTTTTTCTATTTTAATTTGAGTTGTGACACTATTTGATAACACTAGTTATAGTACCCCAATAGTGGTACTAGAGCCACTGGTAATTGGTAGTGATGATTCATAGTTACTATTTACATATGTAGGTTTTATACTTTTTGAATGATTTAATTTGTATTGGGTTTCCAGTGTGTGGTAGCAATAGTATATAGAATATTATCCACGAATACAATACATAATTTTTTTCCAATATACAATATTTCCAGTGTGTGGTAGTATATACAATTTTCCCAGTTTGTAGCTGTTGGAAAAGACAAATGCACAATTAAGTTGCAGTTACTTAGTCTTTTTATATTTTTTTCAAGCGTGTGGCCCTGTCTTTTAATATGTATTATCTTTCTTGTCAACCTTCTAGAGTACAACCCATGCTATATTGCTTTCACATTTTTTGCGAAAAAATGATTGGGAAAATTTAAGAAGGAACAAAGAACTTACGACTGGACACAAGATGAAGGAGAGGCCTCCTAAACTGAGCTGAAGCAACCCTCTGAAGTAGTTGTTCTTGAGATATTGAGTCTGCTACAGCCATTTCTGTGTCAAGAAAACATTCATCATATAAGTACAACAATATGCACGAGAAGACAATCTCTTTTCTTTTATTGTAGCCTTACGAAGTGCAATAATTGTTTTGTTAGCTAATATAAATCAGTTGATGCAGATGGAAAAAAAGAAAAGAATCAATTGTTATGAGTGCCTATATAAAATGTTCAATAATAACTTACAAAGATATATATATATATATATATATATATATATATATATATATTGAAAGCAAATTGCAGCTAAAATTTAATCCTAATAAGAAGCAGTTGTAGTCACATATATACACCATGAGGGTATGTGCTGTTTATTTTTAAATTTATGAATACAAATTTTAAAAAGGACATTGTTTTTTGAAAATATGAATATAAATGTGTTCTTAAAGATTTTGGATAGTACGTAATTGAATTTTAAAGAATAAAAGAAAAATACTTATATAAGCGGTTAAATAGATACCCGCATTGATAACAAAAAAATACCGCAAACTTGACGGGGAAAGTTGCTAAAAGGGAGTGATTTTTTTTGTAATTTACCCAATAGGAATAAATTTCAAATTAACACCCAAATAAGGGTAAGTTGTAGGGCAAGTCACGACTTATGACAAAGGTAAAAATTGCAGGCCTTTGTTTTTTCTTACTAAGATTGTAAAAGAGTATATAATTTCTGATTTTATATTTTTAATTTTAATGTGAAGTCGTAAATTACGATTTTAAAGTCGTTTTATTTTTAAAATACTTAGTTGAAGTCGTAAATTGGTTTACAATTTCAAAATTGTCATATTTTTTGTTAAATTAATTTTTAACGAATTTAAATTAGTTTTAATTTATAATTTTATTTAATATTTTTTATATTTTGCATATTATTTTATTTAATATGTTTCTATATTTTTGTATTATTTTTGTTATTAATGTTAATGATTATTATTTGTTTTATAAATTAGAACAATAATATAAACAAAAGACTTAAATTTAAATAAAAAATAAAAATGTACTACACATATTTATTTAAGAAAAATATTAATAGTAGGATGATGTCCTGCAATTTAGAATATGATAACTTTGTTGGCCCTATATATATACAAGTTGAAAAATATTTACAAGTTCATTCTCTTGAAAGCGAAGAAAAATGACCTTAATATTTTGGTCCATACTTTTATATGTGATCCTTCGAAGCGATGAAACACTTTGGGAAGGTCAGTTACTAATCGTATATATAATGAGATGGATCAATCAATTCCAAATAGGTATAAGAAATGTTTATTGTGTAGAAATGAAGAACACAATTGTAATAATTATACATACAAACAAGTAAGTGAAGGACATATATTGTTCCCACTTTTCAATTTTATGTCTGTGTTTAATTTGCATTGTTCATTTTATATTAGTATATTATGTTATTTTTATTTTAACTACTTTTATTTTTTTGTTTTTAATATTAAACTAATTTTATCAAACAAAATTAATTAATAATATTGTACAAAACTATTAATTTACTTTATGATAACTGTAAAAATTAGTTAAAAATATTTAAAAAGAATTTAATATTATTTGATAAATTTTAAATTAATATTAATAACAAAAATGCAAAAACCATTGAACAAAAAGCTAGAAATTAAAATTAAAACTAATTTAAAGTCGTTAATAATTAATGTTTAAAAAATTACGAGGATTTTAAAGTCGTAAATTACGACTTTAAATAAATGTTTAAAAAAATGAATTTGAATTGGTAAATTAATTTACGGCTTTTCAGGCATGTAACACTAAACAAAAGGCAATTCCTTCATTCACCTAATCCACCTAGAATGTAAAGTATATTTTAGAAGAAAAAAAATTGAAATGGAAATTTTTTCATTTTAAAATACCTTTTCGAAATGTAATTTTATATTCCAAATTATTTGTTTTGAAAATTTAAAAAAGTGCAGAAAGCAAAATTTTGGATGTACAAGAAGTAACTGTCCTAAACAAATTAAAGTCCACTTGAGCCTTGTTATGTCTTCTTTCTTTTTTCTTTACCTTTTATTTTAGCCTCTTTGAGTTTTGTAAATTTAAAGTACTGTAAAAAGTTAGAGCAAAATCTATAGTAACAGTACCTCAGAATTGAATAACCGTGAAGCTAAAATATAATAGCATCGTATAAATAAATAAACCGCGAAAGGGTACGATAAAAAGTATGTGCAATTACTGTGCAGAATTATCATATATATACAATCTCACTTTACATAATTTTTCTCAACTAATTGTGATTGATTCCACTAAAAATTTGTGGGCACTCGGATTTTGATAATGTTATACCATTATGGTCCACACTCAAAAATAATTTTTTTAAATCTATTTGGTGTGGAAAAGTTGCTCTAAGAGACTTTTTATATTTACACATTATCTTTTTAAACCTTTTATATATTTTATTAAATGTCACATTACCTGATAGACCGAGAAAGGAAAACAGAGAAAATGAGACCCTTTTTAAGGGTTGTTCCAGATCAAATCACGAACCACGATTACACTAATCTCACTGAAGAAAAGAGACCTAAAGCAAATGATACAAACGAAACAAAGAACTTTTCAAATACGATACATAAATGATAATCTTGAGCAATTACAAGACCTGGGTATCTATAATAGGATCCTATCTCAGACAAGAATATTAACAATAAAACATACAATAGAACAGAGAAAAAATAACGACTAAGTAGAAGCAGCACCAACACCTCATGAAAGGTGTTCTGATAAGCTTTTCTTTGATTTATTAGGTATAAAGCTCTTCACAAATTTTGGTTTTTTATTCAGGTATTTTCCTCTTTACTTTCTTCTAGTGTCTGAAGTTGGCAAATTTTCATTCTATTATTATCGAAATTTTCGTTTCTACTGTTTTTTATTGCCCCATGATTGAAGCCTATAGGTGTTGAATCAGGAGTATGAATTCATGGTTGAATAGATAGCCAAACCAAATAATCAGTTTTCCATCCTCATAGGATAACAGTAAATCTATAGGTAGGAAGAGAAAGAAAGAAGCAAAAGAGTGAGAGTAGTAATGGAGAGTAAGATTTGATTACCTCAACAGAAATATGTTCATAATATTTCCAAATTTCCTTTGTTATCGCTGCAGCATGATTGTTTTTATTCTGAAATTTTCAATTTCATATACACAGGCAGAGAGAAAAAGAGAAAGAAAGAGAGAAAGAGAGACAGAGTAATTAAAAATAGTGAAAAAAGTCTACCTTTTGTCAAGATAGGTCCAAGTTAAATATGTGAATGTAAAGTAAGCCAGTGCAGTGACAAGTCTCTTTGTCTCAGTCAATGATGAATTATTAAAATAGTACGTTTTAGTGGGGCACCAATTTTATGAACCTCACCGTACCACCGAAAAAGCATTTTCTTCTCGTGGAATAACTGTTTTCTTTTATGAGGTGAGAGGATGTTTAATAGTAAAATCAATTTAAATTCATATTTAATTATTCATCAAAAATTTATTTGAGAATAAAATTTTACTTGCAAACTTAATTTTGAAGAAACAAAATTTAGAGTTTTCTGCAAACGAAGTTTTGTAGGAAAAGGAGATAATAAAATTTTTATTCAAGTTTAACCGTTGTAATCTTCATTTTTGTTAATTTCATATATTGAGAAAAAAAAATAACATAGAGAAAAAACACTTACAAATAAACATTCTTCAAGTACAAAACAATTTATTCGATAAATTTATATACACATCAATACATAGTAAAATATATGATAATAATATATTCTAGTAATATATAAAATTTATTTCTTAAAATTTATTTTATATATTTTTTGTATTTTATATAGTTAGTGTTGAAAGTTTATAGTATTTTGATTTGAATAAATTTTAACACAAAACACGCAATAGAAAAATAGGAATGCGAACACACAAACGCGGTAGCGGAATAAAAATACCTGCCTTCTCTTTGCAATATGATTGGGTCATTTTGGTGACTAATTGTTTGCTAGTGTCTCTTTCTCTTTAAATCATTTACTTTTCAAAAATTATCTACTTTCTCTGTTATTGGGTTGGTATTTTTCTCCATAAAAAAAGTTGGTATTTTCAAAAGAATACACTATTACAAAATAGCAAAACAATGACGTTTCAAAACCTCTTACGAAGACGGTTGTGTAATCGTCGTTGTTGTGCGTGTTATCAAAAACTATGAGATTCAACAATGGTTGTAAAATTGTCTTTTTTGATCCTGTATTTTTTTGTTACATGCTTTCAAAGACAGTTTTTACGTCAAAATTGTCTTTGTTTGTTTATATACAAAAACAGTTTTGCCTTAAAACCGTTTTCGTTGATCCTATTTTTTTGTTTTTTCTAACATGCATTTGAAGACAGTTTTTAAGTCAAAACCGTCTTTGTTTATATATAAAGACGGTTTTACCTTAAAACTGTCTTCGTTGATCCCCTTCTTTTTGTTTTTCCTAAAATGCTTTCGAAGACGGTTTCTAAGTCAAAAATGTCTTTGTTTGTTTATATACAAAGACGATGTTGCCTTAAAATCATCTTCATTGATCCCTTTTTTTTGTATTTTGTAACATGCTTTCGAAGACGATTTTTATGGCAAAATCGTCTTCGTTGATCTCCTTCTTTGTGTTTTTCCTAACATGCTTTCGAAGACGATTTTTAAGTCAAAACCGTCTTTGTTTGTTTATATACAAAGACGATTTTGCCTTAAAATCTTCTTCGTTGATCCCCTTCTTTTTGTTTTTTTCCTAACATGCTTTTGAAGACGGTTTCTAAGTTAAAATCATCTTTGTTTGTTTATATACAAAGACGATTTTTCCTTGAAACCGTCTTTGTTGATCTCCTTTTTTTACATACTTTCGAAGACGGTTTTTAAGTCAAAACTGTCTTCGTTTGTTTATATACAAAGACGGTTTTGACTCAAAAATCGTCTTTGTTGATCCTCTTTTTTTTTTTTTTCCTAAAATGCTTTCGAAGATGATTTAATGATTCAAAATCGTCTTTCATTGTTTATATACAAAGATGGTTTTGCCTGAAAATCGTCTTTGTTGATCTAGGTTTTTTAAAAAAAAATTGCTTTTTATATATATAATGCTACTGCCAAATGAACCAATTGACTATCATATAATTGAATTCACACATATATCAAAATAAGACAATGAAGATTTTTTGTTCTATAATGCTATAACAACAAATTGTTATCTATACACTAAAATTTGGAAGTCTGCAAATTAGCAGCTAGTTGTAAAATGTCCTTCGACACAAAATTATGTCAAATACCATGGAACATTATATTACATGTAAATTAGAGAATGTAACTTCATTAAAACAAACATCCTAGTTTATACCCTGCAACATCCTAGTGATCACACCAATGAAAGTAAGTTATGACTAATATTGTTCCAATGTTTTTTACAATGTACAAAAGTAAGATCAACAAATGACATAAAAAGTTCATTTAACTTTGAATTAAAGGTTTTGAACCCCTTTGCTTATCCATGAATCTGATAGTCAATTGAATGCTACAAGAGTAACAACTATACTCAAATTTACCAATTCCATGGTTTTTATGAGCATAAACCACACCTGTGTCACTTTAGAAATGATACCTCCTTTTGAGAAATTCAGCAACTAATTTGGTGTTGAATATGCTTCGCCAGTTGCAAATTTTTAATTGCCTGAACCTGTATCAATGAATTTTAACACAACCCATCCACATATGAGTAATGATTATGTAAGAAGCACAACATATATTATGTCATAAAATGAATGATAACCACATATTTTAATATCTTTCATAATCATTTGTCTTCACGTTCATTGACCACTTGCGCAGGTAACATTTTAAATTTTTAGATATAAAGTTAGCAATACCTGATTTAATGAATCTTGCTAAGCATAATAACATAAATAGAAACACAAAAAAAGGAAAAGAAGGTATCCGAGGAAAAATATAAGGTATATAAAGTATGCAGAACTATAAAGTTTTATTTGCAAAAGAAGGTACCCAAGTTTTTGCTATCAATATAAACACCAAAAGAACCACAATTGCAATGTAAATGAACAAAAGTCTAATATCAAAGCTCCATCACATGGTCCCTTTTAATTTAAAAGATATTTTTTGGGAATTACAAGGTAACAAAGAACAAAATCCCATCCTACATATTACATCGAACAAATTCAAAATCCTAGCATTTTTCTTGAACCAAGTACACAAAGTAGTGCAGGCAAAATAGTCATAGGAATATAAAAGTCATGAATAGATCAAAGTCATGATAGTGATAGTTGTCAAGAGTTGGAATGCACAAACATTAACTAACATTAGTTAAATAGTCATAGGAATATAAAAGTCATGAATAGATCAAAGTATATTTAAGATAAAATCAAATTAATAAATATTAACAACTAAGATTACATACAGTTTAAAATTTCCAATGACATGGTATTGGTATTATGGGTTAAGATGCTAGAAGCAAACAAATGTAATTTGTCAACCGAGCATTGCCATATTCCAGCCTGTATTGCTTATGTATGAATCATCTAGTAGAATGGGTGTATTGGAATATGGATATTTAAGCAAATTCAAAATCTCAATAGCCAAGCATGACATGCACTGGACCACCATAGCCCCTTACCCACATATGCTCACAAAATCTATGATTAAATATGAAACTAAATAAATAATAAGGTCATTTGTAGACAAGAAGAAAATAAAGAAGAAAACACATAGAAACACCCTTCAACCTCAACCTGCTCATAACCATCACAGCCTCATTTTCAATCTTTAATCAGACACCTTTGGGCATATTTATCATAGTTTTCAAAGATGTACGCTTCATTAAATCTATGGTTTTATTATAGACATTTTCTACTTTAAATAGTTAAATTAGACAACCTTCTTGATGTTGGCAAAATTAGGTAGTACTTTCATTCAACATGGTTCATGTAGGATGATCTTTTTGCCTTAGATCAATATCTATATATGTAGTAAGAAAAGCTTGACTAAATTTATCAAAGAAAGTTTAGAATCAGTGATTTTAAAAGAATTATTAGACAACAAAAAGGTGTTCTAAAACTGTCTTTGTTTCGCGTGTCATCGAAAACCATGAATTTCGACGACAGTTGTAAAACCATGCAAGTACAGATGTAGAACCATTCAGTTGTTCCTCCCACCTTTCCATATGTAATGTAGGATATAAAAAAGAAAGCAAAAAACTATCAACATTTGTTAATAGTGGAAATATATCAGAAATATGGTAGTTATAATTAAAAAAAGCCTTTTAAGCATACATGACATTAAACTTTGTTATAATACATTAAAAAGTTGGACTTATATACCGATGTATCATGAAATTATGTAGGAACACTCTAAAGCAATACATAAAAATAAGCAATTGACCAATTGAACAACTATGCATCCTTCACAACTTAAGGATGCCAAATTATCAGCCCATATATACATATGTAAGGGAGCATGCATCCTTGTTTTGGTATTTTTTTTGTTAAGAAACAACTAGAATTGCTCTGCAAAAAACAACACAATGAGAGAGAGACAGGCACAGAATAACTTGCTAAATCAACTTACATCCAACTATCATAAGAGTTGGAGGTTGGATAAAATTTATTGTATGGGGTTTAGATAGTAATATAGTAGCTAGTATAACTAACCCTTAATTATGTCTAACTAAGTAATATGAGGGAAACTATAACTGCTATATTGCCAGTGGGAGAAAAAAGTACCTTATGGTAGAAGAAGGGTGTGATCCTCGAATAATGAAAACTTTAACAGCAACAGATTTTTGTCCAGAATTCAATCAAGCAACCTTCATTCTTCCTGGCATTTGCTTGCTAATACAATTTCTATGACAATAATGAACTTTAATGTCTTTTTTTT
>QARZ01000596.1:0-10269 GCA_013407115.1 Glycine latifolia | reverse complement strand
TTTTTTTTCACTGACAGCCTTGTTTGAATTTCATACATGGCAAAATGATACCTCTGCCCGCAACAAGTGGGGCTGCACTGCAGAATGTCCAAATTGGTCAATCTGCCACCCTATTCAAGTGAGTCACAGCACATTCCTAGGTTGTTGGTTGTTAATCAGCAAATCAAATTAATACAAAAACAAGTAAACACCAAATTCAACTTCACAAATGTGTTTGTCGAAGCTTCTACTTGTTAAATCTTACCAAATGACTTACCATGATGCAAATGAAAGTGTTCATATAAACCATGAGCTGCAAAGTGGCCATATTGTGTGTTTAAAATACATGCATTAAATGCTAAGGAATTTTTTCCATAGGTAGATAGTAGTAAACAATCATATATATATATATAAAATAAAATGTCCACATATGCTGAAGTAATTGCAAAAAACTGTAACATAATGTTTAAAATGTTGTCAATACCAAGAAATACAACATAAGCATTTGTCCTATAGACATCCTCTACAATTCAGAATTTTGACTATTTTTAATTTGCAATAAATATGCTGGCCATTGCTTGTGAATTGTTGTTATGTGGTCAATGCAAACAATGTTCCATCACCAAACCACTGCAACATAAATTTTTTTAAAAGCAATTCAGTTTAATGTTATTCATAAATACATATTCTTACTAAACTATTCATTTTTAAGGGGCTACTGTAATTATACCGTGCTCCAGTTATTCTTCAAACCCCCGGTTACTATGTTCCACATCCAATACATTACATAATACCCACACTCATATCCTTCGGTTTGAACATGGCTCTAAATTCAGCAACAAATATATCCACTTGCTACTCAATAACAAATTTTAAAATATCAGCAATGGATACATAGGGTTCTTTCAAAGACTAACCTTTAACTCAATCCAAGTGGGTGCAGGTGGATTAGCTTTACCATCTCTAGTGGTCTTCAATGTCTTCATTGCACTGATTTAGTTTAAAAAAACATGATAATTCAATTAATGTGTACATGATATGTGTCCCTAACTTCATAATTGAGAAAATGTATGGTGTCCTAAACAACTTATGGCTTTTAGGTGAACATCAACCTTCTTACGCAATGAACAGAACCATACCACGGTATCATTGTTAGGACAAAGAACAAAAAGCTACCAATGGGCCCTGCATTTTACAAAAATCATTAAGCAAATGATGTACATTTTCATGTAGTTATACTTTGTACATTTTACTTACTGATTCAAGTAAGCTCCCAGGTACACCTCTCTTTGTGAATCCTTTACCCATGTTTAAATGTATTGCTGACATTGTACACGTCTATCATTTGCATTGTGTATCAATTGAGGCTCAAAAAATCCATACACCTAACTATCAGCCAACGTTGTAGTCCAGTCCTCCATAAACCTATTTTAAAATTTTAATTGAAACATATCAAACATATTTATTTGTAAGGAATCTGAAAAAGTACTTATTGCAACGAGGCATTCAATGTCCAACAACTTATAAGATCTACAAATGCAGTACAAATATGTTCAAACACTTGTCCCTTGTTATAATTTCATTCACATTAGAAAATGTTATGAACAAGGAGGATTCAACATATGGAATCCCAAATTTAGACCCTTCCCACGACATCGCTACAGGTTTGTAATAAAGTTCATATAGGATCTTAAGCAATTCATCCAAAGTATCATCGCGACCAAATTTTTTTGGACCTGGAACAGCTGGAACCATCTGTTTTGGACAATTGTCTAAATCCTAAATGTGGTAAACATATCAATTTAAGCCCAGTATAAATTTTCCATTGAATTGCATAATAAGAAATCATATTTGTGTTACTTTCGTAACCAATAAAAGTACCTGGTGTGACACCGGCTTAACCAGATGTGTGGGCCATGCAAAATATGTGTGAAGGGTCTCTCTGACATACTTAATCTCTTGCATTGGGAATGGCACTTGCACGTCCCCGTTGTAAATTTTTTCAGCACTTACCCTTACGACATCATTTGCATAAGCCACATTATGAATGGTGGAGTCCCCAACATAAACTTTTCCCAATGCCACTAGTTGTGTAGATTCCTTACATTGAATGTATAACCCCATACATGGCACAACATCATTAGCATGTTCTTCACCAGATGGATTTGCTGGATTTTCGGCACAACTCCCCTTTGTGCTTACTCGGGCAACTAATTGATCTATATTTGGCTCAACTGGGTGTGAAACTGGTGAGACCATTTGAGATAACTCAACTTTTATTTCTTCCTTCAGTTCTCGTTTCCATTGTTCCTTAAGGTTTTTGATTAAATCAACCAATCGTTCTTGTCTAATGGATGCAGACGAACTACTAGAGGCACGTGATGTGCATCCAATGTATTGGCTGATGGTCACACCTGAGCCTTCTCCATGAACACAACCAGGGTGCTCCGATTTTCCAATGGCAGCATTAAGGATGTCATGTTGACCTTGGGGAACAAATCCTCCATGTGTCTCTTATTCTTCTAAAGAGTCATGCAAGCATTACATCATTAGGTAGCTTAATTGAAAATGTTATGCAAGTAAATGTAACAGAATAACAATTGCCTTTAACTCACAATTTTATCCGCTATTTTTTGTGCGGCCATAGATGTCATCTGGCCATATCTTTTTGTTCAGGTCATCTTCCACTTCAGTTGTCTTGGAATTAGTGAAGGAGGATGCACAACGGATGACAAATCTTCAGTATTCATTGCATGTTGTTGTTGTTTCTTAATCTTTCCTCCATTAGCTTCTTTTCAAGCAAATCATAGCCCCCACGAGACAAAACGTGTGGGCAATCATTCATTTGTTTGAGTTTCTTGGGCCTTTTTCCTTATTCCCTGTCAAAAAAAATTGATGATAATGTCACCTGTGAATCCCATATCATTTACAAGGTCATTTCATACATTTAAACAATACTTTATTTTATAACCTGTCAATTTGGGGTTTGCCGGCTTACAACAAATTCCTCCCATGTGTGTGTGTCCAGACCATACACAACTGAGGGATCGTCTTTACATTGCCTGTTTGCGTTAGCATAAATGTATTTAGTTGTTAGGCAAGACTTAAATTGTCTCCATCTAGTGCCCATCAATGCCATCACCTTCTTCTTTGCTTTTGCAGCTTCGGGGATATCAAATTTTCCCTACAACAACAAATGACACAAAAAAGTAAGTGATTCACAAGATTTTTGACTTAAGTTTAACCACATCAAACATAGCCTTACTAAATACGCGTACCAAAATGTCATCCCATTCTAGATACTTTAGGGAGTATGGTACATCTTTCCAATTGCAATGTACAATAGGAATCTTCTCTCTTGCCACGACTCCAAGATAGCTGTGGAACCTCTCTTTGTTATTGCCTGATCCTCTCCCAGTGTTTACCGTTGGCCTATCCTCATCCAAGCTTCTCAAAGTCAACCTTCTTAGCCTGGTGGATTGTCTACTCCTTCTAGATGTGGACTCTGAACAGTCGTTTGAATTGGGAGGGGACAAAGGAGGTGTTGCCATCAATCTGAAAAATATAAGTAAAACTAATAAAATACATCATTCATAACAATAAGATATTTGTAATGTATTGTAATTACTGCTGAACAACATTGTTATTTTGTTTGTTAGTAATGTTTAAAACCATTACTTGAATATACGCAGTTACTTATGAATGTTCTCCCATAAACCATCATCATGATCAACACGATTTGTATGTTCATCGTCAACTTCATGGTCTTCAACAATGGAAGGCATTCGTGTTGAGAAAGCAGGTATCTCACTAATATCAACTGTAGCTTCATCATTTTGGTGACTAACGCCTAATGTTCTTCCACGTAACACCACAAAATATCTTGCATTGCATGGATCCTGGATATAAAATGCTTATCTGGCTTGTTCTGCCATTAAAAAAGACTCGTCATTGTAATCAACCTTATCAAGTTCTACTAACGTAAATCCAAATCGATCTTCATGCACACCAGTGTTTTCGTTTACCAACTAACACTTGAATATAGGCACTCTAAATGCAGTATAATCAAGCTCCCATATTTCTTGAATTACTCCAAAGTAAGGCATTGTAGCTCAAATCGGGTTGTTATCAGATGTACCACAAAAGTGCTTAGAAGCCGCATCAACATTGACCCACTGTTCTAGACATTACTATTATCATCTAGTGATTTTGTGTAGAAGGAATAATTGTTGACATCATATCCCTACCAAGTGGGAACATTGAGATTCGGGCCAACAGCTAACAATCTTAATGTCTTTGAGGCAGTGTCATCACAAAGAATTTGTTCTTTAAACCAGGTAACAAAAGTTCTATTATGTTCTTGCAACACCTTCATGAAGTTCATTCTTGGGTGACACTCTTTCAAATATTGTTTGTGACTTTCTATGTAAGGCAAAACCTCTTTAGTGTTATTCAAAATATACAAATGTGCTTGTGAAACATGTTGTCTACTCAATGTGACTACATTGTATCCTCGTGTACCATTACATCCCTCTGACAGGTGATGATATGTTTCTGGAATCGCAATAGGTTTTACTACATCGATGTACTTAGAACAGAACTCAATACTTTCTTCAGCAACATATCTTTCAACAATGGAAGCCTCTAGACGGTATTGATTCTTGTTATAACCTTTTAACACTTTCATGTACCGCTCAACCGGATGCATCCATCATAGAAAAACTGGACCATACAACCTTATCTCCCTAACTAAAGGAACAATTAAGTGGACCATTATGTCAAAAAAAGATGGAGGAAAAAACATCTCCAATTGACAAAGTACAATGGCAGCCTCATTCTCCAAATCATCCAACTGTTTCGGGTCAATGACTTTGGTACAAAAAGCATTAAAACAAGAAGCACAAATGAGTTATTGCAACCCTAACTTTTTTAGGCAATATACCACGAATTGCAATAGGCAATATTTGTTGCATTAACACGTGACAATCATGAGATCAACCCTACCAATTTCAGCTCCATGACGGATACAAGGCTCTTTATATTTGAAGAGTATCCTTGTGGGACTTTTATACTCCACAAACACTAACAAAATTATTTTTTTTCTCTTGTTGACAAAGTGTGGCTTGCAAGAGGCAAATGCGTTTGTCGACCTTGCTCAATCGGATGCAATTGCTGTCGTATACCCATGTCAACCAAATCTTGACAAGATTTCAAATCATCCTTTGTCTTCCCTTTAATGTTAAGCAGGGTGCCAATTAAACTATCACAAACATTTTTCTCAACATGCATTAGGTCTACACAATGTTTAACATCCAAATCGGACCAATATGGAAGATAAAAAAATATTGATATTTTCTTCTAAGTTTTCTTGTCAGATGCATCCTTTTTTTGGGTCTTCCTAAAAATAGTCATGATGTCCTTGAAACGATCATAAACTTCTTTTCCTGCCAACAGTGTAGGTGCCATTTCCTTCTCCTGACTACCATAAAAAGCCTTTTTCAATCATCGATATAGGTGATAGGGTTTGAGAAATCTTCGATGCCTTGTATATATTGTCTTTTTTCCATGTTTTAGTTGGACAAAGCTTGTATGTTTTTCACATATAGGACATGCGTGATGTCCTTTGACACTATATCCACTCAAATTCCCATATGCTGAAAAGTCATTAATGGTACAAAAAACTATGGCATGCAACCTGAAAGTTTCCTGCAGATACCCATCAAAGACATCAACCCCGTCAACCCATAATTGTTTCAAGTCTTCAATCAACGATGCCAGATACACATCAATATCATTTTCTGGTTGTCTTGGACCCGCTATCATCATACACAACATAATGTATTTTCACTTCATGCACAATAAAGGATGGAGGTTGTAAATCATAACCAATACAGTCCATGAATTGTGGTTAGTGGTTAGGTTACCAAAAGGATTCATACCGTCAAAAGCTAGGGCAAGCCTTATGTTTCTTAGGTCATTGGAAAAATGTGGATACAAACGGTCAATTGCCTTCCACTAAGGAGAATCGGCGGGATGCCAGAGATTTCCATCATTATTCCCCCCATATGCATGCCAAGTAAGGTTTTTTGCATCATCTACATTAGCAAACAATCGGTTAAACCTTGAAATTATTGGAAGATACCAACAGACTTTTTTTAGACGACCGATGAATGACTTTGTGTCATGACTACCGTCATCGTCGGTGTATTTTTATCGTGGGCACCCACAAGTCGGGCAGCTGCACAATTCAGAATATTCATTTTGGTACAAAATGCAATCATTAGGGCGTGCATGTATTTTCTAGTACTGCATTTCCATAGGACATAAAATCTTCTTCGCTTCGTAATGAGTCTTGGGCAACATGTTGTCTTAAGGAAGCATTTTCTTTAATAGAAGAAGCAATTCAATGAAGCTTTTGTCACTCCATCCAAATGTGGCCTTCAAGTTAACCAAAAAGACAACACCACGGACAACCGTGGGAATGATGTGTACTTAGAATACAAAGGGATCTTTGAATCATTCTCTAGTTTTGAATACATAGGTGCATGTGCTTGGCGAAAATTTCCTTCTCCCAGATCGCGTATCATGTCTTCTATATGGTCCCCTTTGTTTACATCAACAGATGCATTTTCTGTCACTGTTTCAATGTCTGACAATTCACCATGCCATATCCATTCTGTGTAATTTGGAATGATGTCGTCACATATTAGATGTGTTCTTATGTCATTTAATGATTGGCGTTGCCTATTTCCACATTTTAGACAAGGACAAAAATATTTTCCCCCCAAACATGGTGCATTTCGAGTGGTAAATTGCAAGAATTCTTTAACCCCAATTTTGTACTCATTTGTAATGCATGATGTGTAAGGCTTCAAATGTCCACGTGGCATTTTTATATTAAAGTATGTTAATTACATAGTAATTATGGTAATAAAAACCCTACCATAAATTCGGGTTCGCACTCATTTAATGTATGTAAACAAGGAAACCGGGTTGCCATGACCGAATTAACCTTGGAAGGGTGATAGCACTTTAGGGCGGATTGGATCGGATGAGATCGAAGAGGGCGGAACCTCGAACTCGTGAAGTACCAAGGCAGGTACCCAAATGAGGTTCGGTAATGATGACTAGGGTAGGATCCCGGACAAGGTTGTCCGGGCTACGCACACCAAGTGGGGGAGTCAAATGCGCTTGGCTCGCCAACCCGGTATTTTGTGCTTTCACAAGCTTACCCTATGCACGTGATCCGCATTGACCATCGAGTCACTTGAGTGACACGTGTTGACTTAGTGACGTATACGATGTGCGATAACTCCCTGAGTATTTAAGTAACGTGCGTGTGGGTCATTTCTTATATGACTCATTCCTTCCACTGTCCCTTCACAAAAAGCCATTCTTTCTGTCTCCTTTTTTCATTTCCACCATTGACGAACGAAGGGAAGCTTCTGATTTAGGGGAGAGAAAGCGATTTGTAGAATGTTCAAGCTTGAGAAGCTGTTCTCTAGCCTCGTTATCAATCTTAGATGTAAGAAACGCCGGTTTGACCTTAAAATCTAACTTATGGATTTTGGGCTAGGTCGTGATAGACCCTTTTGGGGGTCTGCATGCCACCTGTGGGTGGCTCGTTCTTGTAACCTAGAAATGCATGAAGTTTCCTTACATGCAACGGGTGAGAACTCCTATTGATTACTTGCATGCATGTATGTAGGGCACCACGATGAGGATTGTGGGGTTCGGAATCGTGAGGTTGGGAAAACCAGTGAAGAACTTAGAGCAAGTAAGCTCCCTGTTCCTGAGAGTCCTTCTCTGGACCATGTTCCACCATACTCCGAGGGAGTGATGGTTATTGTATCTCATGATGCATGTATTAAAATTGTGTGTTATTGCATTATTATTGAGAACATGTATATGATTTGCACTGTGATGCTTTGTTGTGATGTGTGAGATTCTCTGGCCAGTAGAATGGACAAATATGGAATTCCCTTAGAGCCATATACATCTGCGCAGAACTCGGAGGGAATGTACCCATTAAGTTGGATGATCTTCCTCAGGGGGTGTCTGCTCGAAGTCATGGGGGGAATGTGCCCATTAAGTTGGATGATCTTCCTCGAGCAAGGATATACATGAAAATGTGCCCATTAAGTTGGATGATCTCTCTTGTTATATCCGTGTGATTATATACATGTGATGTGTTTGATGTGAGCCGGGATGGCTAGCTTGTGTAATGCTTGTTTAGATGCTATTTATCATGGAAGTGAACTCGGGAAAAGAGAAGCCCTCCAGAACCCGGAGTTTACTGAGATTATTGTCTCACCCCGGTTGGGAATTATATGTTATTGCAGGTGATGAACATATAGAGGACGGCGGATCCCGGGGCAAGAGGCCCGGGTAGCGAGGCAGTCCGAGGGATTCCGGACAAGAGGCCGAGCCGGGACGGGTTCTGAGTGAACCTTGGTCTATTTTGGAGCATGTTGGCTCTGTTTTGTTATGTTTTTACGCGTGCCTGTAACCCGACCCTGTGGGGAGATGGTACCCAGGGTCTTATATGCTTGTAAACTCATGAACAATTACCATACATAATGCGAAGCCATTTTATTTGTGGACATATGATGATGTCACTTTATTTAGTTGGTTCCTAATTAATTTTGTCCTATTAATTACTGCGCTTAACGACCATAATGCAATGTTAACAACCGGATGCATACGGGCTGTTACATGATGCTTTCATCCAAGTATGATCCATGTTTTTAATCTGCTATCAAACCTTTAATATAAAAAACTTATATGGATGCAATTGTATGTCAGCTATACAAATCATTAACAATGCAAATCCATTAAAATTGTTGAACCAAGGATGACAAAAACTTTCAATTTAAAACATATTCAGTAAATAAACTTTGATCGAGGCAACAACAACACAATGGAATAATAACACAACATTGACATTCATTTTGGGTGATAAAAAATAAAATTAGTACTCACCAAGTTACTATGTTAGTGATGTCCACGGTGTGAAGGAGTTAGTGTTTCTTGTAGCAACAAAAATTTCAAAGAACACTTAGCGTGGTAATACAATGAATAAAAATGACCTAAAACAACAACCAAAAGTAAGTAGCAAATTGTTAATCCTTTATCTCAGGTATTTAAAATTCTACATAGGTGTCATTACTGTAACAAGTCCTGAACAAATACAATAATGAAAACTTAAATAATAACACACAAAGACACATTTATGCTTCACATGTATAGTAAAACATGTTGAGTTTTGCAGAAGTAACATTTATTTGAGAATGGGGGGATATGTATTGTTAAGGAGTATGTAAAAGGAAATAGTTACATCCACACTTGGTGCTTAATTATCAGGCGAGAGAAAGGGCAACAACAACAGTGTTAGAGGTGGGAACCAAAATGATTTGCCACCAGAATTAAAGGAGTGCTTAATTATCAAGGGAGAGAAATGGCAATTTGTCCAAGTTGAAGGGTATAGTTGTATAGTATATATGGTACTGAATTACCCTAACTAGAGGAGAATCTGATTCAAAAAAAGTAAGAAGAAGTTAATAATTAGGTCATGATGACTCATACACTCACAATCAGTAATTCTCTTCATTCACTTACATCTTTCCAAAATCTCTTTGTCTCTGTGCATGGACTAAAGCCTCACTTGTATGCTCCTTTAAAAAGAACATGAGTATGAGAGACTAGTACTTTTTACCTATCTAATTCACCACTATCTTTTATGCCTGCCTCAACCTCTTTCCTTTTAATTTATTTGTTTCTCTCCTATTTACTGTATCTTTCTCTCTGTCTCTCTATTTATACATCCCCTTTCTCTTGTCTAAAGAAACTCATCATCAAAGAGATTAACAAAAATATAGACTACTACTACTATACTATGTCCCCAACAGGTTCACCAAGATGGAGCCCTACCACAGAACAACTCATGATCTTGGAGGAATTGTACAGGAGTGGCATTAGAACTCGTAGTGCCTCTCAAATTCAACAAATTACTACACACCTTTCTTTCTATGGCAAGATAGAAGGAAATAATGTGTTCTACTGGTTTTAGAACTAGAAGGCTTGGGATAGACAGAAGCTTAGAAGGAAACTCACCAAGCAACTACAGCTACACCAAACTTCAACAACAACAGCAGCTCCAAGTCCATCATCATTGCCAACAACTCAATCAAGATCATTACGCTAACCATTATGTTGGTGGATTTGTTTATATCGCTCCTCATTCTACTACCCATGACTTTCCCTTTTTTAATCCACCTATCTTGCTTTTTT
>QARZ01000595.1:355831-371220 GCA_013407115.1 Glycine latifolia | reverse complement strand
TGGAAATGGTTTCATGAACACAATAATCGATTAAACCGTTCAGTAATTGATTAAACTAGAACAACATCATAAAAAATGAATTAAGATAATCGATTACAGAAGGAGGTAATCGATTAAACCAGTGATGCATGGTTTTTCATAAAACACTATGTAATCGATTACAAGAAACCAATAATCGATTAAATTGTTCTTCAAGGCTTTTCCAAAATAGTTTGAATGTCTTTAATCGATTAAATTGATTGTGTAATCGATTAAAGCAGTAAGATTTTCTTTTTAAAGAACTTAGCCTTTGAGAACTTAACTCTTGTAAAACCTTTTTAATTTCTTTGAAACTTAAAAACCATGTATGCATGATCATGAGAATGCACATGCTAATGAAAAATCACAAGGCATTTAACTTGAACCACTTAAACAAAATTACAAATGCCTTCAAAATGATTGGGCATGTAAAAAGCTAAAACATAATCAAGTCTTCAACCTTGGTTCAATTCCTCTTGCAGCTTCCTTTAAACTCAACAGAGTAGGGGCAGGGATATTAGGGTTTCTCACCATGTGCGGAGTAGCCATAGTGTTGGGTCGCCTTCGTACCCTCCTATCATCGCTGATTATAAGTGGGTAAGGGCCAATGTTTTGAAATATCGATCTTCCATTACCTCTACGACGAGTGTCGTTGCTCTACGACATCAACTTAGATTGGCAAACCCTGAGGACTCCTGCAAGATGGCCGTTCAGAATTGTGGGAGTAATGATTTCCCTTTCCTGAGGGCAGTGCTGAATTGTCCGCAGTTCTTTTTCATGTACCGATGCCACTTTGAGGTGTTGGGTTTAACTCTTCTCTTGAACTCATTTCAATGTGCTTTGCTTGAGCACTTGAATGTATCCTCCTCGCAGTTTCACCCCAATAGTTGGGTTATGGTGAGGACCTTCGAGGTGCCCCTTCTTTAAAATTCGACCTAGTGTGTTGGTGTTTTTGTATTTCTTTAAGATGAAATTGATAGACAAGATAGGTTGGGTTTCCCTGAACAACATGTCCTAGAAATTGTTTGAGTTTGACTCGAATGTGTTTCGTCGCTTCAAGGACCATTTTTCCAAGGTCCTGTCTATATATGTTGTGGCTGATGGATTGCCACTGATGTTCAATTGGGACGGGGAACCTTGCTTCCTATTCTATTGGCAATTAGACCCTACCAGGTTCAAGTCTTTCGAAGAGGATCTATTGACCCTGGTGGAGAGGGTTGACAAGGCTATTATGGAGTAACTGCTGGCCTCGCTGGATGTGCGAACCATCTTATCCCTCCCTTCGATGGACAATCCCCTTGCTACCTTGGATGGTAGAGCATTTTGCCTTGTCTTCCTTGTGTCTGATGTGTTTGATGTTTTCCTGAATTAACACTTGTTGTGTTTTTCTTGTTTTGTAAGTACAATGGGCAACTTCGATTTGAGGCCCTTGGTGAAGCAGGTCAGACCTGCTAGTGGGACTGTGCCACTTTCCACTGTCGACTATTCTGTTGGTTAGGGTTGGCCCCATTGATGCTGAAATTTCTGAGGTCTCCCCCAACATACCTTCCTTTGTTTTGGCTAAAAGGAAGCAAGATGATGACGATGGGGTATCAAGAAGTCAAGGGCCTCTTTCAGACTTTCAGCCAAGTTACTTTCCAGTTTAGGTGGCCCCCTACTGCTGGTTCGCAGAGTCTGCCTTCGGCTCCATCAGCCGTCTAAGCCATTGTTGTTGCTCCTACTCCTCCAACTTTTTTTCCCTACTTGTCTAGGAATTCTCTATTTCTCTTGTTGTTGTGGCTACTACAAAGGTTTCTTCTGTCGGTTCTGTCATAGCTTATTCATCTACCCTTGTTGCGCCCTTGCCAAACGTTGGTGTGGCAATCACTAGTGCTCCAGAAATTTCGCTTAAGTTCCACCGGTTCCTCCTTCTGCTGTATTGATGTCAACATTGCCCTTCTCCTCCTCTCGCCCTAGTGTCTATTTTGATAACGTCTATACTTCGCGTGATATTGATTCGCTGTGGAGTATTGGGTATAGGCTGGAGCAAAGAACTCTAACTGGCTTTGTGTCTTCTTTTAACAAGAATTTGATCCGGTAAGTTGGGGTTCAGAATGCAATCAACTTTATCAAGGTATTTATCCAAAGAAGTTTGGCGATTTTGGAGGAAACTGGACAAAGGCACCAAGAGGTGCTAAGCAAGGTGGCATCCTTAGATGCTGAGGTCACCAAATGAAAGGTCACTGCTTGAACTCTTTGGAGGGTAGAGCGTCCCAAGGTGGACAATGCCACTTTTGACTTTGCTAAGGCTGTTAGGTCCAACCTTCAGTTGTCATTCAAGGTTGGCGATGCTCTTGCCAAGCTATTGTGCAGAAGGTTGGATGGTGATGAGTTGGCTGGACACTGTAAGGACTTGCTGAAGGAGAAGAAGGACTTTGTTGGCAAAGTGGAGAGTGTCACCGCTAAAAAGGATGAGCTTTCTAGGGTGGTTGTTGACCTCGAGGCTTGGTAAAAGGAGTTAAAGTCCAAGCTAAAGGAGTTCGAGCTCAGGGGGTCAAAGGAGAGGGAGGCAAGCAAAGAGCTTGAAGAGGAGCTGCTAGTGTACAAGAAAAAGGCTGTGGAGCAGCATGAAAAGGGATTTTATAAAGCTGTTAGGTAAGTCGGGTTCTTCGCCAAGGATTTTGACTTAAGTCTTTTTGATCCAATCAAGGACGTGAAGGACGGTGAACTGCTTGAAGAAGAGGAAATAACCGCTACGGAGGAGGATGTTGGTGAGGAGCAGGGCAATGGGGCTAGTGTTTAAGTCGCTCTTTTTTTTTCTTTGTTGGTTTTGGCTGTAAAGGCTTTTTAATGTTGACAATGTGATTCTTTTTCAATACATAAGCTTTCCTTTGTTGATGAACTTTGCTTTGTTGTATGTCTTTGCATGTCGTTACCTTTTGTCTATACAATGCCCAATCGCTTGTGGTAGCAAGGATAGCTTGCCTTGATAATAATGAGATCTTTGAAGCATAGGAAGCAAGACCTTGATGACTTTGTATAAAAAAGAGAGCTAGATGACATGAGATAATCTCAGGCTTGATTTCAACCCAGTTAAAGGTCTTGTCAATCATCTAGTGATGCTTCCTTTCACTTTGCAGGGCTTCTTCTCTGATGCTTGTGAGGAGTTAGTTTGATCTTCACCTGGTTGAAGGTTTTGCCAACTAGTCTAGTGGTATCTCTTGTTGTCCTGTAGAACCTGGTCCTTTGACTATGCTTGTCGTAGTTCCAAAGAAGTGGGCTTACTAAGGGTGTTCCTTGGGTTTTTGTAGGAGTATTTACAAAGGGTGAACCTTGGGTTTCTTGTATTCCTGTATGGATAAAACTTAGGAATAGAAAATTTATCAAGGGTAGACCTTGCATACCTTGAATTCCGCAAAGGAGAAACTTGGCAATGAGGAGGCTCACCAAGGGCAAACCTTAGATTTAATGAGCTTTGGACCAAGGACGTACTCGTCCTGGGATTTGGCGAGGCTCGCCAAGGGCAGACCTTGGGTTTAACTAGCCTTTGGAGATACGAGACTCACCAAGGGTGGACCTTGGATTTGATGAGACTTTGGAAAACCAACCAGAAATGCGTCCATCCTGGGTTTTGTCGAGGGTCACCAAGGGCGGATTTTGGGTTTGACAAGCCTTTGGAGATCAAGACTCACCAAGGGCGAACCTTGGGTTTGACGAGCCTTTGGAGAATCGACCAGGTACGTGTTCATCTTGGGTTTTCTCGAGGCTAACCAAGGGCAGACCTTAGGTTTGACAAGCCTTTGGAGATCGAGACTCACCAAGGACAGACCTTAGGTTTAATGAGCCTTTGAAGATACGACCAAGAACGCGTCTGTCTTGGGTTTTCTTGAGGCTCACCAAGGGCAAACCTTGGGTTAGAAAAGCCTCTGTAAAGTTTACACCAAGAAATAAAAACCTGAAGGGAGATATACTTTATTCAATGTAGTCAATTGAGTACAAGTTCCCTACGTTCCCTAGATGTACCTCGTTAAAACCTCTCAAGCCAAAACCATGATTTTTCTCTTTTGGAACAAAAGACTTGAGTAGGAAAAAGAGTACATCATTCGGTCTTACAACAGGTCAACTGAAATAGAACTTTAGATGGGTAGTGTTCCATGTTCTTGGAATTTCTTTACCATCTAGTTCTTGTTGCATGTGTGCTCCATTGTCTAGGCTTGCCACGACCTTGAATGGGCCTTCCTAGTTGTGTCCAAGCTTTCCCGCTCAGGGATCTTTTCTGGCTTCACCTCGAACTCGTCTCACGAGGTTGCTAGGTTGGAAGGCTTGGAGCTTGGTGGCCTCTTCTTTGATTATGGCCATCTCTTGGACTTTGTCCGTTGTCTCTATTTCAACCCTCATGTTTTCTTTATTATGTTGTTCCTGTAACAACAATCTCCTTGTCGATGATTCCTTGACTTTGACGGGGATCATGGTGTCTATGCCATATGTGAGTTGGAAAAGAGTATCATTAATTGTTGTCTGGGGTGAACAGTGGTAGGCCTAGAGTATACTGGGGAGTTCCTTCTTCTATAGACCCTTGGACTTGTCAAGTCTTTTACACAAGACCCTGAGGATAAATTTGTTTGTTGCCTTCACCTGATCATTGGTCTAGGGATGTTTGATAGAGAGGATGAGGTGTTTGACAACTAGCCTTATCAGGAAGTCTTCATAAGCTTGAGCTTTGAACTAAATACCATTGTCAGTGACAATGGCATAAGGGAGGCCATATTTGCATATGAGGTTTTTCTAAGTGAACTTTTCTACATCATTGGCGGAGATTTCTTGTAATGGCTTGCCTTGATCCATTTGGTGAAATAGTCGATGATGACTTGTAGGAATTTGATTGCCTTGTTCCATTTCCCAAATGGAGAAAGGCCAAGGGGAACTCGAGTTATGGAGATTGTCAGAGGGGTGCATGGGAAATCTACAAACTCTTGGCATCATCTGCACCTCCTAGTGAAGTCAAGGGTTTTGACCCTGAGTATCGGCCAGTAGTATCCAGCATGCACTACTTTGGTTGCGAGGGAGCATCCCCTAGTATGGAGGTCATTGATCCCTTCATGAAGCTCTTGCATGCATGTTGTTTTCGCTTCGTCTAGAGCATGCATTCTGATCTGATTGTATCCTAAATATGCATCTAGGAAACTCAACAATTTGGAACCTGGACGTGTCGTCAACTAGCCTATCGATGCTGGGCAAGGGGTATGCATCCTTGGGACACACCCTGTTGAAATCGGTGTTGTCGGTGCACATTTGCCATTTGTCGTTGGCTTTTTTGACCATGACGACATTAGCAAGCTAGGTAAAGTATCTGAATTTTCTAGTAAAATTGGCTTTGAGTAGATTGTCCACCTCCTCTCGGACTGCCTTACGCCGCTCTTCTCCCATCTTCCTCTTTTTTTTCTGACACAAGTTTGGCCTGGGGACAGATGGCAGACTTGTGGCATATGATGTTGGGGTGGATACCTAGCATGTCAAATGGCTGCCAAGTGAACAAGTTTGTGTTCTTGTGTAGCACATCAACTATGAGCATCTATGCTCGTGGCTAGTGAGGTCATTGCTGAGCTGCGTACACTGCCCGAGTTTAAGTTTGAGCTGCAGCTTGACAAGTTCTTCGATAGGTTTTGAGCCTTTGTCAATGGTGTCGTCACGTAGATCCACATCAAATATACCATCTTGACTTGCTTCGTAGACGGTTAGGGTTCGGATTGGAGACCCCTCGTACACACTCATGACTTGACTGCTACCACCTGCTGTGGGGTGAGGCCTGCTAGGCTCTCGGTGGAAGGATATGGTGCCACTTCCAAGCTTTCAACATAGCACTTTTGGTCCTGCTTTTGGTCTGCCTTGACAGTCACGATCTCTTCCGTTAAGCGTTTAGCGTGGAGGCGATGGCATGGAGATGATGGCTTCGAGTTCATTTAACGTTTTCCTTCCAATCAAAGCAAAATACGAGGTATCTGTATCAACAATTAAATACCTGACTATGAAGCTCCTTAAGAGTTGGCCTTGACCGAAGGTGGTCATGAGGTCTACATAGCCTCTGGTCTCTACTCTATCTTCTGCAAAGTGAAGGAGGGGTCTAGAGTAAGGATGGACTATATCAGATGAGACTTCAAGCCCCTGAAATGTTTTCCAATAAAGGATGTTGGTGGAGCTGCCTTGGTCAATGAGGATCTTGGACACCATGAAATTGGCGATCACGATGGAGACAACCATGGGATCATCTTGGTTGACAGGGTTGATGCCCTTAAAGACTCTACCATGAGGTTTTTTGCATAGACTATCCACGAACTTGCCAAGTTGTAAGGCTAGCGGCATAGAGTGTAGTTCTACCTCTTAATTGAGGTTTCGGATTTGGATAGTGATTCATTTGAACCTGTCTATGAACATTCAAAGGGATTTCATCATCTGCTTGTCGTAGTCTGGCTAATGCAGCGAAAGTAATGCGGTGTGACCGGTTGGTTGCATAGTGTGAACTGAAGCGCTTGACAAGAGTGTTGAAGCTATTGATGGAACTTGGAGGGAGTCCTCCATACCATGTTAGTGTTGCCCATTTAAGGGACGTCAAAAAGACGCGACACATGATTGCATCATCGTTGGTGTAGAGATTCACCTGGGTGAGGAATGCATCCAGATGTTCATCAGGATCAGTGGTTCTGTCGTACCGCTCTAGGTTGAATGATTTCCAGCCTAAGGGTAGGTCGACTTCCATGATGCAATCGACAAAAGGGTGTCGACGAGTCATCCGCGCTTTTGGGCAATGTATGTGTGATAGACTGGGATCGTCTTGAGTGTTGATAGTGTGCTAGGGTGTGATTCCACTTAAGTACGTTCATTTGATTTACGGAAGAGTGCTTGTCATCTTGGGGGCATCTCACACGAGCTTTCAGTTAGTCATGGTCAGCCTTCAACTTTTGGAGTTCCTCCTCATGGCGTCATCCATCTTCGCTATACGTGTCTGGAGTTGTTGCAAAGTGTCTGTGTATGTCATGGTCTTTGGGGAGGATTGGAGCTTTCAAGAGGGGTCATGCGTCTGAGGCCAGACCGCATGCTAATCATGAGTGGAAGAGAGGTCCCGGCTTAGGTTTTACAGCGACCCCACTGTGGGCGCCAAATGTACTTACCAAAATTTGGAGCTGACCCACGTCAAGGTGGACGTGGCCAAGATGGGCTCCATAATCTTGTATATCGGACTGTGAGTACCCTTTTTTAGGAGAACAAGAAGGGGGACCTTCAAAGCAAAGGACTCTGACTCTCAAGTAAGTATGTCAGTTAGGTGAGAATGGAATATGAAAAGGGTGAGATAGAACCTGTTACTTATAGAGTGGAATAGGAGTTGCGAGTCCTTGTTTGTAGGGGTTATTACAATGGTGTAACAACCCTTGCAAATAATTACTAGCTTCTAGATAATTGTAACTTATAGATAATGTGTATCATATAGATAATTGAGTACTTGCCACTTGATAAGGAGGTTGCAACATTATCGTTAACATTCAAATAATGAGGTATTGGAGATAACCTATTCGGCCTAGTAGCCAAGTTGCTAAGGGAGATGTGTCTGTGGTCTTGTGCCAGGGCTGACATGGAAGGATGACGTGCATATTGGAATCCTAAGTCACTTGCCATGTATATTTTGTGGATCCTGGACAATACAAGTTCCAAGTTATTAGAGAAACTAGAACAAGAGAATGAAGAGGAATCAAGTCTAGGATGAAGAATGAAGCTCATTTACCTAAATTTGGTGACTAGAGGGCCTAAGAACACAAAGAATCAGTTGGGAAGAAAAGGAAAAACAAATGAACTCCATTCCCTGAAGCTATAATTTTGTGCAAAATAAAGGGATAACACTCCAAAAGATTTTTTCCACAAAGGCCAATAAGCTATGGTGTAGGATTTCATTGACCAGGCTTTGTGACACTTGAATGACCCCCTTGGCAGCCAATTTGGGATGTACATGTACTTTTCATATTGTCATGAATAAATTATAAGCGCTCTTTATCTTGTTTCATATTCTGTCTCGATATCATTATTAATATATGAGTAACTAGATAAAACCCTTGGAATAGAATAGGTATCTCTTGAGTATCAATGATGGGATCACGATCATGAGGATTCAAGGATACCAGATGTCTACTCCTAAATTTTAAGTTCCTAGTCTAGAGACACTGAGAATGGGGATCAGTGATTTTGGGTAAGACTAGCATGGCTTAACTACTTGTATGCAGATACAAGGTAAATACCTCATGAGCTACAGACATGGAGATGTCTTAGCTAAAGTCGCGGGTGAACCTATAAGGGTATAGCTCACACTGAACAGACCCACAAAGAGACTCTATGAGGAAATCTCACAGATAGTATCATTAGAGTAGTCTCTTATTATTTGGGTGTGTCTTTCCTTAGACCAGAAGTTTTCACCTAGACTGTGTTCTAGAAGACATGCTTTGATTGTATACCTCATCTGGCTGAAACATGGAGACACATAGGTATACCTTTGGGCATGTCCTGAAAGAACACGAGTCTAGGGTGACTAGCTAAAGGAATTCGTCAAATCTCTGTGAGAGATTAGGTTATCTGTAAACCGGAGAAATCGGGATGACATTTACGGGACTCGGGAATCTATGCATAGTAAAAGAAATCATGAGATGATTTGCCTTTAGAGTCAGTAAAATTGGAGACTCCCTATTTCGTATTAAAGCTTACCCTAGACCGCAAGGGCTGATATGTTTCCTTACCCTAGGTTTTATGGGAAGGTAACCGAGACGAAAGGAAATACATACGGAAACCAAATAGATTTAATAGGATGATCTTGTCATTTACCTAACTAGTTCTGGGGCAACAAAGCATTGTTAGTGCTCTGTGTTGTCATTAAATGAGTAGTGGCCTTGTTGGGCCCAAACTCATTTATGTTAGTAGCTATGTTGGGCCTAATGGGTCACACACTAACACTTTATTGTCATGACATTATAGCATTAAAGGTTTTGGGCCTAATAATGGTTGTTGGCCCAAGAAAGAGTTTGGATACTTATCTTAAAGAGAGAGGGGCGCATGAATGGAGTTAATGGGCTTGGATAGTCCAAGACATTATTAATTAATTTAAATAGTTAAATTAATTATCTAATATTTAAATTTGATAATTTAAATTTTGAATTTAAATATTTGAATTTAAATATGAATTAACTATAGTAGTTAGTTTCATATCAAAAAGTAGAAGATAAGAGTTAAATTTGAATTTGAATTCAACTAGTATCTTATCATGATCATGTCCTAGATTTTAGGAAGAAGTTCGAGGGCTGATTATGGGCTTACATATGGCTAATATATGATTATCTTTTGGCAAAAATAAATCCCAAGTAATTGACTTGGTCTTAGGAGGATAAGATAGGAGGTTGTTGGCAATTTTTGAAATGCAACAACTTTATCTTTTCTTCACGTGTGGGATGCTTCATGATCAGATTTTTTGGTTAAAAATCTGACTCAAACCCTTCTATAACATGTGCTATTGTGATCATAGTTCTCTAATAGTTTTGAGAGGAAAAACCCTAATCTACTTTCCTCTATTTTCACGTGCCCCTTTGTGTGAGTTTTGGCTGAAAATTCAGCCACCAATATCATCTATTGGTGAGCCTCTTAGATAAGTAAAAACACTTTAAAACCTAACCTTGTTCCTCTCCATTGGTGTGCCTAGCCTGCCTCCTTTGGTGTTTGTTGGTAGCCTTCAAGAAGTGTTCTTGAGTCTTGACAAGAAGTGGTGTGGATCAACATTAGAGGGCTTGTATCTTCAAGCCTATCCTTGATCATCAAATTTTGAATATAAACAAGGTAACATCTATGTCCTAAAGAATGATTCTTGTGTGGTATGTGTGTTTCCGCTTTAAAAATTTTGTTTTTCTCACATGCCTTCGGGCTTCAAGGCCCTATCTTTCACTATGGTGTAGGGTTTCATTGACAAGGCTTTGTGACACTTGAATGACCCCCTTGGCAGCCAATTTGAACGTGCCAAGCCATGCAACAAATGGATAGTTTTGCTTTTTACCAAAACTATTAAATCTTAGCTTAATTGCATTTGTTATTATGTTAATCTCCCTAGGAATACATGTACCCAGAGTGATTTTCACATAGAGTTAAATTACACTGTCACTTAGTGCGCAGTGCAATTTCATTATAGACAGAATTTTTATTTAGGCAATTTTCCAAATTTTCGGCAACTGACTAAATAAATTATTTACACTAGAAATAAATAAAACTAGCTCTAAACTTATACAATTAATATCATACAGAGAATAAATTAAATCACACAGTCATATAATTAAATTACATAGTGTAAAATTTCCACTGTCTAATCTTTAACATTGAAATTTTTTGTGTAGAAAAATAAATGGAGAAGGAAATTTCAGGGTGTTACATTGAATCACAAGTTGCATTCTCTCTTTCATGAGTATGTTAAGAATTCTAAGAAAGAGACAACTACAATAGGGCAACAAGAATCTCAAAATCATCATTGCTTGGCTAAAGGAAAGTCAACATCACAAGTTTCATTTGTTGATGTAACTCTATTTTTTTTTCCAAACTTATTTACTTAATTACTTCATTACTTATGTTATTTCTTTAATATTTAATTTTTCATTGTGTAACTAATGTAGGAGTTCATCCAATTTGAGAATGATAACATATCACAAGATAGTACCTCTTAATTGGATATTTATTTGGAAGAGCAAAAATTATCTTTGACATATCATTTGAATCTTGATATTTTGAATTATTGGAAAGAGAATCACGTTAGGTTTCCAGATCTTTCATTGTTGGCATTTGACACTTTGAGTATTCAAATAACAATTGTTGCACCTGAATGGGCTTTTAGTATAGATTCTCATGCCCTCAATAAATACCGAAGTTATCTCTTTCTAGATAATGTGCAATCTTTGATATGTACCAAAAATTGGTTGCTAAGATTTGATGTGCAAGGTAAATACTACATTTTGAATGTATATTACAACTTTCATTTTTTTAATTTAAGGTTTAAATTCAACCATCTCATGAATTATCTTTTGTTATTTTTTTTTATGATGATTTGTAGATGAAGTGGGCAAATCTTCAGAGATTGAAAAATTAGAGGAACTAACCATATCTAGGATGGGATCAAACATTATCAATGAAGAAGCTTGATTATTTTATGTTGTGTTATTTGAAAATTCATTTAACTATCTATTTGTATTGTATTATTTGCATTAGACTTATTTGAATTTAGACTTTTACACTTCACCTAATCTAGACTTGAGTACTTGATATTACCTATTTATATTTTATTTATGTGCATTTAAATTTTGCATTAGAGACTTGTTTGGATTAAGACTTGAAACTATTTATTTGTATTGTATTTATGTGCATTTAAAATGGCTTTGTTAGATAATTCACAATTGTTTTAAAAATGGGAGTAATTTTTAAGATTTTTTGTGTGTGAATGCAAGCTGGCCTGTTAGGATTACTTGCATGCCCAACTCTACTTGTATGTGTGATTTTGCGAGCTTTAGAGTGTTTGGACTTAAGTGGATGGACCTTGAGTAATGAAAAAGGGGTGGGTGAGTTTAGTGAAATGTGGGCTGTAAAGAGAAAAAAGTGAGAGAGTCATGATAAACTCCTCATAAAATCTTTGTAAATCTAAACCAAAACATAAACACTCTCATTTCACTCTCTTCTTCCTTTCCAAGATACCCACCATTAAGAGTGTGAGACATTCAATTTCCTTGACTCAAGGGACCTTGTCACACTACTCTTTTTTTAGTTTTAAATCTAGTTCAGTGGTAAGGAGCTCTCCTCCTTCCCCTATCATCTTCTTTTTTTTCCCTAGGGCACCCATGGGGGTTCCATGGAAAAGGATTAGTTTTGCTGTTTAGATATGACTTTCAATTGGTTTTGGGTATAGGTAAATCCCTTATAGTATGAAGTGTTAGTGGGGTTGAGGAAAACTTTCTCTTTGGACCCAAAGTTCCTTCCTTTCCTTCTTCCCCTTTACAAAGTCATCTTTTGGATTTGAATAGGTAAATGAGGCTTTATCTTTTTCTCTATGCTTAAGTTGATGTGTATTGGTCTCAACATTGCTTGAAAATGAACCATGTTTAAAAATGGAAGTTTGAGCATTTGAGATTTTGAGTTTTGAGATTGGGGTTTTGATTATTTGATGAATATTGACTAAAAGTGTCTATTTGTAAAAAGTTTTAATGTTGATAGAAAATTGGTTTGTTTTTGGATGATCTGGAAGTCATGAGAGACAATTCTACAGAATTTTAAAATTATGCAGAATTCACGTCCAATGACTAGTCATGGGTCCAATGATCAGTTTCCTGGCAAATGACTAGTTTTGAGTATAATGAAGAGTTTTGTTGGGATGTGACCTATGTTCATTTATATAATGGTTGATGAACTAATGATTAATAAGAGATGCACTGCTATAAGAATTCTAAGACTTAGATTTTATATATGATTTCTACATATTATGTTATATATGTGGTGATAGTGGATCATGCTTTAATTGTTAAGATTTATCATATTTTAGTATGCTTGCTTTTGGTAAGTTTATCCTTACGTTGTTGCACGAGTGGTTTGTACTTGTGAAAATCCTATATCTGACATACATAGAAAGCAAAAGGATAGGAGGTGATCCTATGTCTTTAGAGACTTCATGGATATGTGTATATAGATGTGAAGACGCGTTATCCGTTTTTTTTTTTCTCTTTAAAGTTATATATAGAGTTGACTAACTTAGAGTTTGTGTAGTTTATCCTTATATTGTGATCTTTGTTTATATTTATGTTCTGAGGATATTTGGATTACTATGATGTTATACATATTGTGTGATGTTTTATTTTAGAGTTGTGTGTTTTAGCCTCTGACCTTTGAAACAAAAAAAAATGTTGGCAATCATTTTAATAATCAAATTAGCATAATATTTTTAAATGAATTAATATAAAGTGTTACGTTTGAATTGATTCCTAATTTCATAAATGGTGGCGGGTTGTTACATGACACATGTCAATTGTTTTACTGTGAAATATTAGTTTAATTTTGGGTTAAATATGTTTTTTGTACAATTTTGAATGGTTTTGGAGGATCATTCGATTTTGTGCAATTTGATATAGCATTGCTCATGATGACAAATTCTACTATGAAGAAGTTGAATAGGTGGTTCATCCATGAACCAATAATTATTATTTTTTATGTCGACCATGGTATTGGTACAATGTACTCATCACCAAAAGCAATGACTAATCTTTGTCAGATACTGTAAGCGCACCCAAGATACGTATTCTCATACCCTGGATCACTTGTTTAGTGGTACAAGCCACTACCACTTTGTGAAAACAATTTTTTCTATCTAATATATAGAAAATACTTAACATATGAAATTCAATATATTTTGATATTTATAATTGGTCTTTATTGAGGGTGAGCCCTGACACAACGGTAAAGTTGGGTCTTGGTTACTTGTTCATCATGGCTTCGAATTCAGAAACAGCACTTTGTATATGCAAGAGTAAGGTTGCGCATAATATCTCTCCTCCTTACCTATGCATAGTGTGGAGTATCCGAGCAATGGAGTACATAATTTTTTATTATTATTGATCTTTATTAATTAATTAATTAAAAGAGAACTTCGAGTTCCATTTCATCACCCTGACTTTGGATGTGCAAATCAATTTTGAAAAGGAAGAAGATCTTAGGATAAGGAAGACTAATTAACAATATTAAAATCATTCAAATTTGTATTCATCTTAACCGTTTAATTAGTTAATAATATATAAATGGGTAATA
Source organism: Glycine latifolia (assembly GCA_013407115.1). NCBI lineage: Eukaryota > Viridiplantae > Streptophyta > Magnoliopsida > Fabales > Fabaceae > Glycine > Glycine latifolia. The sequence continues at coordinate 357,375 of QARZ01000595.1, read as the reverse complement.
ATAATTAATGATTGTTAAAATATAATATTTTTAAGGTGGTCCACGGTGAATCACATAATGACTTCTTCATCACAAAATATATATTTCAATGCATAATATAATATTTTCGCAAAGGAATTCTACCTATATTATTTTACATTATATATCATAAATATATTAAATTAATGTAATTATAAAATTAAATTGAAATTCAAAATAAAATATTTTAATTTTATAATAAATATATATTTTAAAGGAAAATATATTATAATGAGTAATTCTAGCAATTCACAAGTTTAATAAATTTATTTTTGTATTTAGAATTTATATAAAATAAATATTTTCATTATTTAAATATTTAAATATTTATATCTTGTATATATAGTGAAAAATGTTATACATCCAAGTTTTATGTTAATTATACATAATATTCATATAATTTTAAATGAGCTTACAATTTTAATAATATATATTAAAACTATGGGTGGGTTTGTTTAAACATTCTTTTAAAGAAAAAAACACTTATTTTAACTAAAAAGCATTTATTGTAATATTTTAGATGTTTGGATAATTTTTTTAAAGTAAGCAATTTTTTTCTTATTTTCATAAGCTACCTGGAGGTGAGGAAGCGAAAAATGACATGAAATCATGGAGGAGTGGTTTAATGATTTGTTTTGACAAAAATATCACTGGTTAAGTTTTAGTATGACATGAAATACCCCTGGACTTACCACACGAAGAGAGCTTTTTCCCTCATGACCTAATGTTGGTGCTCACTATGATCTAGTGGTATTATCTTCGGTTCATGTTTGTTAATCTCTCTTATTTCTCTATTGTTTGATTTATGTTGGTGTTATCTTTTTCTTGTCATTATTATTTGAGTTTAGAGTTTATCCATTGTTGTTTGGAGAAAATGTCGAATCATTTTTTTTAATTTTGAATTTGTTACATTTCGTAAACCCCTATCTTGCATAATTTCATTTAGCCACAATTGTATAATCCAAAAAGGTCAAACAATTTTTTTAAGAGTTTCTAAGTTTTCGTAAATGTCGACAATGTAACGACCCGTCATATCGCTACTGTATCACTAACTCTTAAGCATAACATTAAAATAATTTTTTTGATAAAAAGAACACCCCTTTAATTGTCAATGAAAGTTGTAATAAATTTTTCGCGATCACATGACAATCATAATCATAAACAAAACACTATAAAACATCTCAATTGCACAAATATATATATATATATATATATATATATATATATATAACGTGGTTTAGCTGTAAATACAATTATCCATGTCTAAAATGTACAAGTGTTTTACCAAGGAGACAAGAAATTGAACGTCAGGGGTGTAATTAGCAAAACACGGGTGGGACTATCAAAATCAGGGGTGTAATTAGCAAAACATAATCTTTGCCCGGGATCCATCACATCAACATCCCGGCAACTCGGCGGCTCCAACCAAAAGTTGTCATCTTCCCGGTCACCTACTGCTGTCCATCTGTTCACACGAACTGTAACACCCCAAAATTTTGAAGAACAGTCAATTACTGGGGTGAAAT
>QARZ01000595.1:304714-330831 GCA_013407115.1 Glycine latifolia | reverse complement strand
TATCTAAAATCAATCAACCACGAGAGAGAGTAAAGAGAGGCGTTACACGAACACGGTTCGCGATCATCACAGGTACCCAACCAACCGGTCCAACAAAGCAAATGTGAGTTCATTATGTAAAATAACAAGCAAAAGATAGCATTAGTTAAGGAGGACAATTCAAGTGTCACCATACCATCACAAAATCCAAGTATATCACACGCAACCAATATGAAAACGCATCTAGTAACATTCCACAGGTCAACTTAAAATGCCTAGCATGATGCATGCTCCTGACTCAACCCTCAGCAATGCAATGTGGTATCATCCTGAAAATAGGCCAAATCCATGGTCCAAATGATAGCTGTAGTTGACGTTGGGGTCACTCTGTCGTGCACAGGACTCACCACCCATGGTGATCAGCCAAATGGGTGTCATAAGGATCTCCCTACAGACGTGACCCCTAGTACTTCTCGTACTGTTACAGTCAATCATCCTATTTCCGTCATGCAAATGAAGTATGTCTCTCATGGGCACCATGTAACGACCTGCCACGTCGCTACTGTATTACCTGCTCACACCCATGCATATAAATCCATTTTTAATAAAAGAACACCTCTTTGGTTACTTATGAAAACAAAGATTAGTTTTCGCGAGCATATAATGACTATCATTATAGAATATACACGTAGATCAAGGTGCTTATAAAACATAATTTAATTATAAGTACAAAGATTATGTCTCGAAAAGAATACACATCAAGTGTTTTACAAATGAAAAGGAAAATAGAAATCATGGGTGTAATTAGCAAAACAAGGAGTGCATCCATTAAATCCAGGGGTGTATCTAGTAAAATGAAGCTCCTACTCGGAATCATGTCCATTGACATCCCAGCAAAACACGGCGGCTCCAAACAACCCAGTCTTCTCCCCAAAAGCACCTACTGTTGCCCATCTGCTCCCAAGAACTCGGTTTGCGATCATTACAGGTACCAAACCACAAGGTACAATAAAACAAAGGTGAGTTCATCATATTAAACAACGAGTACAACAGGGAATAAGCACAACCCGGTCAAAAAACAACATGGTCATTAACATATCAATACAACATTCCAAGCGTTCATCATATACCAACACCTACGATCATCGACAACCATTTCATAAATCAACTCACAAAATCTAGCATGATGCATGCTCCTGACTCGATTCTCATTATGCAATGTGGTACCATCCCAGAAATGGGTCTTCCCTGTGGTCAGATGATGCAGTAGCTTGTCAGGGTCACTCTGTTGTGCACAGGAATCACCCCCCAATGGTGATCAGCCAATGGGTGTCAGAAGGAGTTCCCAACAGACGTGGCCCCCCAGTACCTTCGCACCCTACAGCCAATCATCAACCCCATTTCTGCCATGCAAATATCGTATGTTACGTAGGTACCATCAATGTATGACCCGACTAGGAACACAATCCTTCCTCACAAGGGTAACCCATCATACACCACCTATGTAACATACAGCCCACACAAGGGCCCAGCGATGCACTGAGCGTGACCCTCGCAAGGTTTACCACCACCTAGTCCTAGCATCTCACGGTTTACAGCCCACACATGGACCCGATGATGCATTGACCGTGGTCCTTGCGAGGTTTACCACCACCCAGTCCCGACATCTCACTACTATACATAGAATATCCAAACACATTTCTTCATCTCGAGCCATCACATAGGCCGAGTTCGAATGCCATCAATGTAATCATATACGTCATCCACCACACGTACATACAAGTGAACCGGTGTGAAGTACGGGGCGTCTGGGTTAGCGCTTAGACATACTATCTCAAGGTAAGAATTCGAACAAGGTCAGACGAAGGTGGACAAGGTCGGTAGGGGTCGGTCAGAGAAGTAAAGTTTGGTAAGAGGAGGCAAGGGTAGCAAAACGGGCGAGGTCGGAGGAATTCGGTCGAGGTTTATAAGAACTCGAGTTTGTATTTCACCAACCCACACAAGGGTGTAAGGGAACCTGGTAGCTCATTTCCCAAGAGCATGCAAACTCTACCAAGTAAGGAACCCGACAGTTCTAAAGGAAACCTCCCGTCCCGGGTGAGGAACCCAGTCTCTATAAGAAAAGAGAAGGACAAGCTTCTAGGGACGACACGTGTATGGAACCCGGTCATTCTAGAAGAAGCAACACAAGCTCAATCGAGTAGGGGAACCCAGTGGCTCTTTTCCTGAGAAGAACGTGCTCACCCGAGTTAGCAACTCGATAGCTCTCTCTCTTGAGGTAGCTTGAGCTCAACAGCTCTAACGTATTGCCCGAGTAGGTAACCCGGTACCTTATAGAAAAGAAAGTGAGTCTTAACAACTCTCAAGGGAACAACCCCGGGTAGGTGACCCAGTCTACAGAAGTCCACCAACAAGGACTAAATTACGTTCTACATGCGTGCATGCATGCTACGTAACCCACTCAACTCGGCCTACCCATCCCGGTAGCCGACATCAAAATACAAGGCTGATGTCTATGTACAATACGGGCAACCCATGCCGGTACTCATCACCATCAGGAACACTTCTGCAAGTGCCATAAAAGCTTTCCAGCATCAAAATGCTAACTTCACACACATGCACGGGGAGTTCTTAAAACATCTACTCCCCACCAGAACACCATGCATCAACACAACACAACATACAACAGACTTAAAGGCATACCACATTCCCTTCATAAAAGACGTAGCTTTTCTGGGAAGAACATCACACACACCAAGGACATGCAGTTATCATCACGGCTAGACTCCCTAGCCCTCAAACCGTGGTACCTAAAGCTGTTAAGAAACACAATAAACTCCCCTTACCTAATTAGGAGTTCGGTCACAAGCTTTACGGTGTGTTTGTCCTAAGCTCCAGCTCTGACCACGAGGTTCTTCTCAACATCGGGAGTTCCACAGCAGCTACAGTGACTCTCGTGGGTGGAAGGCAACACAGAAAGGTTAAGGGAGAGGAAAAGAGAGTTCTGGGTGAGAGTTTCAGAGAGGACATAGAAAAGCAAGAGGAAAGCGCAAAGAGAAGATAGATGAATAAGCTTCCACTGCACACTCCTTCTCTTAAGTACTCAGCTGACAGGACATGTCCACCTTGCGTGTTCGGGCAGCAACCACAGCCAATCAAAGTTGACTTAGTCCATCCATCATAAAACACGTATACTAAGGCAAAACAAAACAACCAGCACTTATCAAAATAAATCAAGTAATTAAGCAACATAACACACATGGCACATGAAATTAATCAATAATTACACACATCAAGCATCCAGATTAGTAACTTATAATCCGGGTCGGTACACACCATCAACATATGGCCCATCACAGGAACATCCCGTCCTGGCTAGGATCTCCATACCCTCCCATGTACATACATATCGCCCCAAACGAGGACTGCCCCAACACTAGCTGCAAATATTGTATGTCTCTCATGGACACCATCAACGTATGGCCACGCATAGGAACATCCCGTCCTGGCTAGGATCTCCATACCCTCCCATGCACATACATACCGCCCTAAACGAGGGCCGCCCCAACACGGGCTGATCGATGCACTGACCGTGGTCCTTGCAAGGTTCACCACCCGGTCCCAGCATCTCACGTGACTATACATAGCCTCTCACCATGGCTCCATCAAGGTACAAAACATCTCAAGCCATCACATTGGCTGACCTCAACGTAATCACATACGGCATTCATAAACACTACAAACAAGTGAAAAAGTGTGAAGCATTGGCTGTCCGGGATGGCACCTAACTATATGAACCCGAGATAAGAATCTGAACAAAGTCGAATGAAGGCGGATAAGATTGGTCAAGGTCGGCAAAGGTCGGTAAAAAGCGATCAAAAGGGGGTAAAGGTAGGACAAGAGCAGACGAGGTCGAAAGAGATCGGTTGAAGTCGGACAAGGCGGTCAAGGATTCAAGGACTTGAGCTTAACAATTTTAAAGAGAATCACCCAACCGAGTAAAGGACCTGGTGACTCTCTTCCCGAGGAAGCACGAGTTCATCCGATTTAGGGAACTCGATGACTCTTTTCCCGAGAAGGTACGAGCTCATCCGAGTTAGGGAACTCGGCAGTTCACTCGAAGCAACTTGGGCTCAACAGTTCAAAGGTATCATCCCGAGTAAGGAACTCGGTATGCCGACGTCCACCAACAAGGACTGTCACGTTCTGCATGCACGCATGCATGCTATGTAATCCGCTTAACTAGGCCTACCCATCCCAGTAGCCGACATCAAAACACAGGGTTTGGCACATATATGCAACTTGGCCAACCCTCCCCGGTAGCCGACACCACAAACAAAGGTTTGACACATGTATATAACTCAGCGACCCCTTCTCGGTACTCAGCACCTTCATGAACACTTTTTCAAAGTGTCTTCGGGGCTTTTCAGCATCAAAATGCCAACCTCACACACATGCACGGGGAGTTCTTACAACATCAACTCTCCCATTCCAGAATACCATCAAACACCACACCAAAACATCATTAAACATCAACACAAAACACCAATCAACGAATATAAAGCGTAACCCGTTCCATTCATTCAACGACACAACTTTCTGGAAAATAACACACGCGAACATGCATCATTGCCATGGTTGGACTCCCTGGTCCTCAACCATGTAACTTGAAACTGTTATCAAACATAATGAACTCCCATTACCTAACCAGGAGTTCGTTCACGAGCTTCACGAAAGTTTGTCCTAAGCGTCTGTTCCAACCACGAGGTCCTTCTTGACGTCGGGATATCGTAGCAACAACGGCGAGTTGAAAGTGGTACAGAAAGGTTGAGAGAGAGAGAGTTCTGGGCATGAGTGAGTTAGGTAGAAAAGGAAAGAAAACGCAAAGGTTGGAGAAAGGAAGAGCACCTTTTGTTGTGCCAGCTTGCTGCTTATAAACACGACTGAAAAAGCACGTCCATCAAATGTGCATGGCTAACAACCACAGCAGAGCAGTGTTGACTTACGTCCCATCACCCATCAAGCACACAACCCAAAACAAAGCACTCAGGACAACAATTAATACAATAAAACATATAATGAATCAATATACATATAATTAATCAATATAATACACACATAAACGTCTAGCTTAGACACTTAGATTTCCAGGGCATTACAGACAACATCATCCATGGACTTGTATAGAAAAGCCAAGATAAACTTACTTAAAAAAATTCATGGCCAAAATGAATAGCTTGAGATAAATTATAAACATTTTGTATCACTTGAAGTGATCAAGTGAAATAGACATAAGAAGATAGCCAGTACATAAGAAAAGCTAGGTGTTCGTCTTCAGAAACCTTCATCTCAACTTCACCTTGATGGTATTTGTACCAAACAAATTTGAAGTTAATAGGGATATCCTTCAACATGTGTTCATCTTCGATCAAACCCAATGCATATCTTTCTATTATTGGTCGAAATTCAATGATGGCAGCTATTTTGACAAGTGTTGGTCTAACAGGTCCACAAGGGAAATCAAAAGCATGGAGTTTTTTTATTCCAAAAGATGGAATAAGCCATAAGCAAAGAGATGTCGAGGGATGTAAGATCTCGTCTACACAGCTACATAAAATATAAAATTCCTACTTTTTTCTACAAATCTCCATAAGTTAGCTCAACCATATTCATCCAAGTTATGAATTTACTACCATCACTGTTGGGGGTTGGTATGAAAATTATGTGCATAGTCTTTGCAAATAAAATCAGTCCTAGTCTAAATGAGATGCACAAGTCGATGATCTTTATCCATAGAAGGGAGATAAGGGTCCAATGTTTCAAGGGTAAGGTCTGGCTTAAAAGGATCAAGAAAGACGTAGAAAGTATTGTTCATGGTAAAGGGTAATAGTGCCTAAGAATGCTAGATTTTGAGGTTTTCTTCCTCAAGCATAAGTAGAGGCACAAATGTTTTCCTTCTATCTCTTCTTGTTGGATGGAGAATATTGGAATAGGTGGAAGAAGAGCCATTGATAAGCTTAAAGAGAATAAGAAGAAAGGTTTTTATCTTGACGACTAGAGTGAGTTGGTCATTGAGGCATTGCAAGAACATTGGTTTCTTTGAAGAAGAAAAGAGGAACAAAGAGAAGAATGGAGCTTATGAGTGTGAGCGAGAGAAATGAACTTCTAAGTTTGAGTGGAGAAGAGAGTTTAAAATTGAGAACTTCACGTAAGATAAAAGATAATTAAAAGAGGGAACAATTATGATTCGCTTATTAATGACTCATGATAAAGACTTATATATAATGGTACTTGCAGAGGTAATGATTATTGTAAGCTTGGAGCCATAATTATGGAAACGAGAGACTTTTACAGTTGAAGTTGACAGTTGTCAACATGATTTTAGTGAAAGTGAAAAACATGCAAGGTTGAATTTAAAAACGACAAGTGACATATTTTGATAAAAACTTTGCTCTTAATCATAAAAATGTGTCTTTTTGAATAAACTCAAGAAGACATTTTTAGGGGGGGCATTTGTTAGGGTTGTTCAAATGAAATCCTTAGTTGAATATTTGATTATTTTTCTTTTGATTAAGGATGGTAATGCAATAACATATATACGTTTTAAAATTTTCAAAAATATGGAATCGATTGAAGGATGAATATAGGAAATAGAAATGTTGAAAGGTAAACAGTCGATTAGATATATAAAAGAAAAAAAATTGTTATCATTAAATAAGATGATTCAAAACCAAACTAAATCAAAAACAATAAATTGAATTATCAAAGTAATAATTACAAAATGATTAAAGATTGATCGAATTAAGAAGAAGCGCGAGACAAATGACAAAATCGAAAAGAGACAGTTGATATCGATGACACATGTTAGGATCTGTTTCGAAGACTAGTTGTTGGAATTTGCTATAAATAAGGAAGGATGTACTATTTTTATTCACTTATGAACATTTGTTTACATCCCGTTTATCAAATTTTGTCGCGTTCATGGCTTTACGGTTCTACGAAAACATGTATGTTCTTGCCCTTTTTTTTCTTTAATAGGGTAAAATCTTTCAATGACATCTCCTTTCGATAACACATTCTCTTATCTATAACTCATTCTCATGTCTATTACTCATTCTTTATCGCTTTTGAATATGTATGCTTTGTGTTATATTATAATGAACACATCCATAGAATGATCTACATTCACAATAGTTAAGAAATTAATAAATCTTATCATAGGTATGGACATATGTAGAAGATAAGCTTTCTACATTTGCTATAAAATATCATAATTTATCATGTTATGGTTGTTGGATTCAAGGAGAGCTACTTAAAGAATGCAAAGGAACTTTGATTCAAGCATTGGTTTTGAGCTTTCAACATGCAATGGATGCCTTGAAGATAATTTAGTGTGAAAAGTGTAAGAGAAAAACAATTCTGGTGATCCAAGTGCATTGCATTCATTTAATCCATAATTAACTTAATTGGTTTCACAAAAATCACAAGACTTTGGCAATTTGACTAAGTGTTTTAAACTGATTCAAAGGTTTTTGGAAAAATGCATTTTACACTGATGTAATCGATTACCTTAAAGTCCGTAGTCGATTATTTTGTTCTTAGTCAATTCTGGAAAGCTTTCAAGCACAATATAATCGATTACCTATCAGAATAATCGATTATTTGACCTTCGTTTTCATGTAAACTATCTTGTTGAACTTTTTAATCGATTATTAACAGGCAGTAATCGATTACCATTTCTCGCAATTGATTACATAGCCTTTGAGAAAAGCAAGTTTTACTGGAATAATCGATTACCAGAGTTTGTAATCGATTACTCAATGTTTTGAGAAAATCATGTTGAACTGGCATAATTGATTATCGTGATTCGTAATCGATTATATAAGCTTTTAGAAAAAAAACATTGTTACTGGCATAATCGATTACAGCTCGAAATAATCGATTAATTTGCTCGTTGCTCAAACCCAGAAAACTCATGAACACTTTAATCGATTAAAGTGGTGACTTAATCGATTACATAAGTATTTTAATCGATTATAATGGCGATTTAATCGATTAAAGGTAGTTACAAAAATCTATTATAAATAGAACCATGACTCAGTTGCTTTTCTAACTGTGTGGAACATTACCCATTTGTATTTTCTGAGCTTAAACAGTCTTATGAGCATTCTTAAGTGTTTTCTAAGGGATAAAATTCGTTCTTGCTCCATTGTGCATTGATCATGTGTGTTTGAGTCATTCTTGGAGCTTGAACTCAATTCAAGATTAAGGAAAGTTGTGCTTATTGATTTGTAATCATTCAACCTGAGCTGGTAACTTCATTTTGCATTGCATCATTGGATCATCAAGTTGCTTCTCTCCTTAATCTGATTGTAATTTTCGTTTTACATTTTTCTTTGTGAATTGGGTTCTTGCATGTATCTAGAGTAGGGTTTTCTAGGTGGAAGAACTGAGTAGTGTTCTCAGGTTCTTGTCTCTTAGAATCTAATAGGGTTTTAGATTTCTGCACTTTATCTAGGGTTGATAAAGGGAGACATTGTAATTGATTGTAAGAACAGAAAATTATAATAGTGGAACTCTAACCTAGTGTTGGTTGGAAGAAAACTGGATGTAGCTTCTAGTGTTGAAGTGAACCAGTATAAATCTGATTGTCTCTTGCTTCTTTATCCTTTAACTCATTTTATTCATTGTGTTCTTGATTAAATTGCTTGACCAATTATATAAGTTTTGATTCATTGAATTCCTTGGGCTGAGCTACTTGATTGAACAAAATTTCTTGATTTTGAAAAGTGATAAAGATCCTAGGAACTCTGACTTTGAATAAAAAAAATTTTAATTTATCAAGGTCTAACCAATTCACCCCCCCTCTTGGTTAAGTGTGAGATATTCATATCATTTTCAATGGCATTTTGAAGTGCCAAATAGTTAAAATGATTATGTGTTCCCTCTTGATTGTTCATCTAGAATAACACCTCCCTATGATGATTATGTGAACATTGTTAAATTTATTTGTATACTCTTGAATATAAATGGCCAAACTATTTGTGCATAGTATGAATATGATTGAATAACACTTTTTAAAATTATCTAAAAAAATCACTTTTAAAATACATTTTTAATGAGTTTTGTGAAACTACAAATTTGTATTTAACATACATGGACAATCTTTCTGGATTGAAGACATACGCACATAGTTTAGCATGATCATGTATCATATCTCAGTGTAGGTTTAGAAGTCGTCTTCAACCACTAGGTTTGTTAACCAAAATTATAATAGTAATAGAAAATTAAAAAAATAATGCAAAATTTAAAATATTAATAATTAGAAACATACATTTGAAATCAGGTGTCTTGTAAACTTTTTATATTCCATATCTGAATTGTCCTTGACAGGCTCTAGAAATTTATCCTTTTTCGTTGATTAATATGTCCTTAGTTGTTTTTGTGGGTTATTACCCTTCAATGGTCCTAACTTTTCAAATGGCTGAGTGAATGTCTGAGAAAATTAGTTTTTATTCAACGATTGTAAACAATGTTGGGCGTTTATGAAATTAACAAAATTTACCATAATCATTGTAAAATCAACAAGTATTTGATGTTCGGAAAAGTATATTAGCTTAATAACAGTAGAAAACATTAGTCACCATTGAAGTTGAGGATAGTTTGATACAAAAGTAAAAAACTATCATTGTTTAGGTTACGACTAGTTTCCACTGGGGCATTCATAATTGGAGTAGTGAATCCTGTGAAGAAGTTGCACTTACACCACCAATGGCCTTCGACTTAGAATTTCGTTAGTTTGATGAAGTTGACTTGTATTGGTGGGCAATTTCCTATTGTAATCGGGATGTGGTTTGAGAAGCCTAGTAGGTCGTTTGGGGCTAAAAGTTTAAGCTTTTGGTATGGTGTTGACATTGTTCATGACTTCTGGTTGTAATGAGTGTGCTACAATTGTTGGATTCAGGGGGAGCTACTTAAAGAATGCAAAGGAACTTTGATTCAAGCATTCGTTTTGAGCTTTCAACATGCAATGGATGCCTTAAAGATAATTTAGTGTGAAATGTGTAAAAGAAAAGCAATTCTGGTGATCCAAGTGCATTGCATTCATTTAATCCATAATTAACTTAATTAGTTTCATAAAAATCACAAGGCTTTGATAATTTGACTAAAGTTTTAAACTGATTCAATTGTTTTTGGAAAAATGCAAAGTGCACTGTAATAATCGATTACTTAACGTAATCATCGATTATCTGCTTCATTTTCAAAACTGGAAAAGCTTTCATGAACACTTTAATCGATTACCAAGTAATGTAATCGATTACATAAGCCTTTTATAAAACATGGTTCTACTGGAATAATTGATTACCAATATTCGTAATCGATTACACAACGTTTTAAGAAAAACATGTTGCACTGGAATAATCGATTACCACGAATTGTAATCGATTATATAATGCATCAAGAAAAACATGTTGCACTGCAATAATCGATTACCATTTCTCGTAATCGATTACATAAGCTTTTATGAAAAGCAGTTCTACTGGAATAATCGATTACAACTCGTATTAATCGATTAATTTGCTCGTTGCTCAAACCCAGAAAACTCATAAACACTTTAATCGATTAAAATGGTGACTTAATCGATTACTTAAGCGTTTTAATCGATTATATGGCGCGTTTAATCGATTACAGACAGTTGCAACATTCTGTTATAAATAGGATTGATGCTCAACTGCTTTAAGAACTAACTGGAACATTACCCATACGTATTTTCTGAGTTTAAACAGTCTTGTGAGCTTTCTAAAGTGTTTTCTAAGGGTTTAATTGTGTCTTGCTCCATTGTGCATTGATCATGTGTGTTTAAGTCATCCTTGGAGCTTGAAACCATTTCCAGATTAAGGAAAGCTATGCTTAGTGTCTTTTAATCATTCAACCTGATCTGGTAACTTCATTTTGCATTGCATACTTTGGATCATCAGGTTGTTTCTCTCCTTAATATGATTGTAATTTTTGTTTTGAATTTTCTTTGTAATTTTGGCTATTGTAATTGGGTTCTTGCTTGTAACTAGAGAAGGGGTTCTCTAGGTGGAAGAACTGAGTAGTGTTCTCAGGTTCTTGTCTCTTAAATCTAATAGGGTTTTAGATTTCTGCACTTTATCTAAGGTTGATAAAGGGAGACATTGTAATTGATTGTAAGAACTGAAAATTATAATAGTGGAACTCTAACCTAGTGTTGGTTGGAAGAAACTGGATGTAGCTTCATGGTTTTGAAGTGAACCAGGATAAATAGTGTGTATTGATTCTCAATCTCTATCCTCCTCATTTTAATTGTTATTGATTCAGTTGCTTGACCAACAAAGTCAGTTTTGATTCATTGAATTCCTTGAGGCTGAGCTACTTGATTAAGTAAGGTTTCTTGGTTTTGAAAAGTGATAAAGATCCTAGAAACTCTGACTTTGATTAAAGAAATTTTTAATATACCAAGGTTTAACCAATTCACCCCCCTCTTGGTTAAGTGTGAAGTATTCATATCATTTTCAACAATATTATTTGTTGTTTCTATCTTTGCAATCTTTCACATCAAGTCACATTTTGCTGAATTTTCTCAACGTCAACCTTTGTTCCCTGCAACATGACCAGTAAAAATAGTTTCAAAAGTTGAAAAATGTAACATCCTGAAATTTCAACCTCAGGATAGAAAACTTCTCCAAGCATCTTATACTCTTGTTAAAAGTTAAGTATTTGTTTCCCGTTAGTGTTTGCATTCTCACAAGCTTATATGCATATACATACCTTGCAGGTTTTAATCCATGAATCTCTATAAATAGGATTAGTTATAATTTTAAAGATTATCCTATAAGTGTTTTTTTTAAATATCATGTTTATCACCAAACATCTTAATTAAAGGCTAAAGTACTATATTTTATTTTAAAAGGCTATTTTATTAAGACTATCACCTACCTTGTTGGATTAACATTAATATTTGCATAAATAGTTTTATTGGTTTGTCACAAGGATATTTTATTTATTTGGTATCAAAATTATGTCTCCGTTAACTAAGATGAATAATATACCAGCTTATAATTATAATTTCTTTTAATGACTTAAGTTAGATGATTGAGTTTTGAACTATAGTGTTCACGCTGTAAATATTTTACTATCTCAAGAAAATGATACTTTAAATTACTAGTTACTTTAGTTATCCTTACTATTTTTTAAGTGTTACCTTTGCACCCATATTGCACTATGATCATTCTATTGCATCCTAAGCTATATTCTACTTCTTTTTTCTCGTTAAACTTACACCAAACTTAAATTCTATTATATTAACAACCTTATACCTCCAACAAAACTACATGCCACCCTCCTTTTCCAATTTTATATTTCTTTCTTTTAATTTTCATAATCCAAAAACACCTTATAACTCCATGTGCTACCAGTAGCATGCTTCCCACCGCCACACACTTCTTTCATTCCACTTAAAATTATTTAGACATAAGTCTTATGACTTCCCATAATTTGGAAGAACACCATGCCACCACCTTACATCAACCAACACAACATGTTTTTTTTTGCCTTCCTAGTATAGCTTTTTGGTACCTTACCTTAATTCACGGGCACACTCACATGAAACCCTTCACACCACACTTAAAAGAACGTCTTGTAACCAATTATTTTCCTTCCAAAAATAAAAATAGAGAAATGGCAACCACATCAATTCATGAAATTCATTTCGCTAACTCCTCACGAATCCAATCCTCACATCACTTGCTTCAACAAATTTGTCAATCATCCCTACCTACATGTCTTGAACAACATGAGAAACACACCACAATCATGACAACTCCTCCACGAACCCTTTCCTACTTATGGCCATGGTTCTTTCTCCCCTTCTCAAGGATCATACATTCATAGTTCAAGGGAATCAAGTTGAGCTCACTTTCAGATCTTTAGAATCACATCAGGGAGGTTTTCTTGCATACTAGAAACCAAAAAAGGGTGAGTAAAATCACAAAAACCTCTCTTATCAAGTTTGGGTTGAAATCCATTAGGTCTTTATTGACTTTTGGACAACCTAAAACCACATGTAGAGTTATTACAATGTAGTACTTGTTAAGAGCTTCGATTTGAAAAGTCACACATGTCAATCAGATACTTGTGCTGAAAGTTATGTGAATTACAAGTTCAAAGAGCAAGGTGCACAATGATAGGTCATACACGTCAAACTCTGGAGGACAATTAGTGAATCCCTTGCCAATCTAGGTAAGGGTTGTGTGGGATGGCCTATGTTATGTATGTATTTAGAGTTAGTCATGACCACTTCACTCCTGACAACTTATAGTTCATGTAATAACATATTTTTTGTAATGTGATTGACTTTGTGAATTGAGATTAAGATTTGTGTTTATGTCAGTTGTGTGCTTGTATATTCCTTGGGGATTTGTAATGGATCCCTGAATGGCCACAAAGCTATAAGGTAGGGTAGCCCTATGAGCTGCCTTATAAGCCACAATTGAAGGTCAAGGAATGGTGGTTTGAGATTAATTGATGGTTGCTTAAGTGAGATATAAATATACATGTGTTGCAAGAATTTTGATTTTCCTATTTATAAAAGTTAATTCAAATATACTTAAATTTGTACAATAAAACATGCTAAGACCTTCATGACTTATATCCTCGTGGTGTTAAAAGTTGACATGCATAGAAATGGGATTATGATTCAAGTCTAAGATATTGTAATTGTGTGAATTTAATATTAATTGAGTTGTTTTCTTTTTTATCTATCCTAGGTGAGGTTTGAAACATTCTTAAATTGGTTGAAGTTATACAACTTAGATTAGCATATAAGATATAGGATATATCATGTGTTAGTGAAAGGAATGTGATTATGTTGGTGTTGGTGCGTAATTACACTTGATTATTTTGGTGACATGAATATAGTGTGAGAATATGAATGATCTTGTTTCTTCCTAAGTCAATAAATATAATTATTGTTTATGAAGCATAAATAACCCATAGAACTCTAAAATAAGTGGCTAATTTAATTACCAAATACTAGTGAAAGAATTATGGGTATGCATGACTTTGGAGGTTGAGTGTGAGTGTTGATATATCTATATATATATATATATAGAAGGCTCAAGACTTAATAAGCAACTAGTTTACATGTTTAGAGATTGAATCAAGCCATGCTTTAAATTCTAACTAGTAAAAGGTAGGAATTTGCTTGAAAGGGTAATTTAAATCTCTAAAAACATCTTGCTGAAAGTTACACAACTTTGGTCTTGTCTTTGAATAGTTAGTATGATTTATTCCGTTAGAACCAAGTCATACCCTTTTATAGTAATTTAGTTTTCAGATGTCTTCTATCCAAATTACTTGGTCTCAAAAGTGTTAGAATTAACTAGAATATTCGGTAAATATTTTGGTGTGGTATGTCAAACCTGTTTTGGTGCAGTGATAATTTTATTTTAGGTACCATTTGTGCTAGTTTAAAATACCTAAAGCTTGAACCATGAATTAAGGTCTTTTGTCTATTTTCATATACCTCAAAGAGCTACAAAACCAACCTTGCCTAAGTCCCTAAACCCCTCTAAGCTTAGAAAGATTAGAAACACAAACTATGCTAAGAAGACTCGCTAATTTGTCGCTTATAATGTGTTCTGAATTGAGACCAAAGCTGGTGATAATATAGAACAAATTAGAATTTACACTTTGGTGGATCTATAGAATCAAGTCCTAGTTTCAAATACCTTTGATCTCATTCAATTTAGAGTTTCCTATAGTGTTTTATAACTGTTACACCAAAACAGGTTTGGAGTGATCAATTTGTAGATAACTTTGCATGTAAAGGGTTATTTGAGTATGTTCATGGTTTGTGATGCATAATATATATGCTCAAGTATTTCTATGTCTTGTTAAGGTTCATGAATCATAAATGTCCATTTACCTTAAGAAAAATGTATCTAGTTATGACTATAAATGATGAAAGTTAAGGCAACTAAATAGAAACATACTTATTGTATTGAATTTCACTTTGCTCAAGTGTTTTGCTATGCATGAGTTGGTTGAAATGTTGTGAGTTGAATATATTTTCACTTAATGATCTTGAGACCTTGTATGTCAACTTAATCATGCTATTGATTCTCGTTGTAATTGGAGTTCTATGTGGACTATGATGAATTGCTTTCTACAACATGCATGTCTTGAATAATATGATTGATGAATGACTATTTATTTGTATGAAACTACCCTAACTATATATTATAATTTTTTCGTTTGGATTGAATCATGTAAGGATATTCGACAATTGTGACAATTGAGTATGACATGACCATTACTTAAACAATGTATTGCTATTATTTTTATGCAAAATATACCATAACTTTTCATCATTGGACAATTAAAAGTAATGGTTATGCTTGGAGAATTTACCCCATGCGAGATTACAAACTTAAGGTTCCTTAATAGATTGGTAGAAGAGTTCTTGGTTGTTTCTCTGACTTCTTGACTTTGTAGCAATCTATTAATTCATTATTTATGTTAGTGTGGCCACATGAGAGATACTCCTATCAAGCAACTTCATGCTTGTTTCTCTCAATCTCAATCATTGCAAGTGTTAAGGGATGCAAAGGAACTCCTTTGAGAATAGAACTTTGGACCTTTGATTACTTTGGGGAAATGATTACAATCTATGCTACAACAACTTTTTATACATATAAACAAAAATTAAATATGTACATTATACTTAGGGAGGAATACAATTAAAATAAAATAAATTACAAAATTTACACAAGCTAGTTGATATATTTTTGTCAAATTTGATATATATACTATACAAGATTATTTATAATATTAATTTAATATATCATACAAATTATATATTTAACTAAATATTACCATTAATAATAAAATGTCATATTAATTTGTGAAATTATATTAATATTAATTTGTGATGTGATTTTTTCCATTTTTTTACTATAGGGTATATAAATTCTAATGTTTTTTTAATAAAGATCAGATCATGTAGGTCAATAAATGACTCGTTGGTTCGACCATTGATCCACTCATCCAGTGCCTTGACCAAATAGATCACCGGTTTGTTTTTCAAACTATGTCCTCATATACTTGATGGACAATTTCTATATTTCAGTACTTTCTTATAATATCCTAGAAACACTTGCAAATACAAAATCTCTCAACAATTAAATGAAACTTAATTAAAACTTGAAGGTAAAGTCATTGTTAGTCAGTACCTGATAAACAATTGGTTAGGGTTATTAGAAGAGGGAGATAAGTATGAACTAACATAAGCATTAAAATAAAGGGGTCAATTCTTGATTGAAAATAGATAGTAAGCCCAACAGGTTTGTAAAGTGAAATATTTCGATAAACATTAATTAAAAAAACATTCCTCTAAATAAACTAATTAGCTCAACCCAACAAACCATCATTGATAATAAACTTTACTCAAATTGTGACACCTAACATAAATAGCACAAACATAATAACTAAGGTGCTTATCCTAGAGTTAATTTTTATTCAGATGCTTGTAACTAATGGTACTTTGATGAGAAAGATCTTCATGTGAGTCATCTCATCTTTTTAGTGGCCTTGAGTTTCTACCTTTTAAATCTAAGAGCAATCTTATTCTCGCACTGCTCATCTATCTACTATTTGTGATCAAGCAAGACCACAATCAAGAATTTGTTTAAATGAGCCCAAGTGTGTTGTGTAATTTGATAAAGATATACATATAAAATATGAGGGATATACAATGTTGTATTAAACATTCATGATTAAATCGCCTTAACTTCAATTTGTTATCATAATTGTCGAGCAATTAATCGTTGATGATTATGATCTTGATATTGAAAAACAATAAATCACACCAGAAAGGGAGTTGATTAGTATGTTTGATAAACTTCTCAAACTTTTCACTTTGGAATTTATTTTCTTAAACAATTATAAGTTCACAAAGACTGTTGTCTAGTGACAAGTCTTATGTTTACACAGAAGGCAATGGACTATTGTTCAATGGTTTATAAATAGTCTTTTGAAGTAAAAACTTGTGTGCAAAGATGTGTCAATAATGTGCTTTAAAATACTTTGATAAGCTTAAAAAAGAGTAGTAGAACCATTTAGTTTTATACCGGTTCACTCAACTTAAGCTATGTTTAGTTCTTCTTAACCAACCAATAAAGGATTTCCTAATCAATTTTGATTATAACAAGTATTATGTCATGTCACTCTTGGTTTACAAGTATTCTCTAGGTCACTACTAGCACAACCCTTAGACCCCCCTGAATATAAAAACACTTAAGTATTATTTTATCACTAAGTCACTTTTAGCTTTCACAAACAGTAGTTTGTAAAATCAAACATTCTAACACTTATAGTGTATTTACAATGAATAACAATTAGATAACTTTGCTAAGCAAAGGATTGACTCTATTAGTACATTATGTTTTCTCTTCTTCTCTTTCTCTTGAACTTTAGCATGATATTTTTTTATTAACGGTTCTTTATTCTTTTGTGAAACCTTGATGCACTTTTTATACTTGAGAAATGAGCATATCAATGTAGGATCTGAAAATAATATGAACACACACTTAACCAAGAGCGGAGTGAATTAGTTAGAACAGGGACTTTAAAAAATTACTTTGAAAACTTGCAACGGAATTAAGATCGTATCACAGGTTTAACCTTGTTAAAACTGAAACTTTCAATCAATCAAGATTCACCCCTCACTTCAAGCAATTGTAGAAAATATTTTAGTTGATCTTGAAAGAGATTAACCACAAGATAAGCAAGATTAAAACAGCAAGATAAGAATCAAGAGAACACCAAAGTTATACTGGTTCACTCCTCAAAAGAGAAGCTACATCCAGTTTCTTCTAACCAAACCTTGGTTAGAGTTCCACTAAATCAAAATCTATTCTTTACAAGCTTACAAGTGATCACCTTTATCAACCCTAGATAAAGAAATGAAATCTAAAACCCCTACGGACTTCTAATAACCAAGAACTAGAGAACATTTCTCTATTCTTCCCTCTAAAGAACACTACTCTAGAAAAAGCTTTAAAGAACCTCTTTGATCTAAGAACTTACAAGAAAGCAAAAGTAAACAAATCAAATCACAGCAAGAGTTTAAGAAAGACACAACCTTATGATCCTCAGAAGATGAGTGAATGAATTTTACCAAACAATCTCAGGTTGAATGAATACTATTCTTGAAAACAGCTTTCTTTGAAAACTCTTGTTGCATCTTGTTCAAACCAACATGATCCATGATGCATGAGTTCTTGGTTTTGAAACAAGATCAATGTAACTCAGAATATTTTTTCTCAAAATGTGAGAGCTTTTGTAAGTTATTGATATTTCGAAAAATCAAGTTCTATAAAAAACAAAGACCCAACACTTTTTGTAGAAAACAGATTTAACTATATGTAATCGATTATTTTAACTAATGTAATCAATTAATGTCCAAAATAATCGATTAAAGTGTTCTTAGCACTTTCTGGAAAAAATATATGATCAATGTAATCGATTAACCCGTTGTGTAATCGATTAAAGCAGTCAGACTAGTTCCGGACATAAGCTTTTGTAATCGATTACGAGTGAATGGTAATCGATTAAAGCAGTCAGACATGTTTTGAGTTTTTGTACTGTGTAATCGATTACCATTTGCCTGTAATCGATTAATATGTTCTTCATGGCTTAAGTAATAAATTATCAATGCTGGTAATCGATTAAATCAATGCAAGATGAGTGTTGTGGATTCGGCAAGTGCACTGATCATTCCAAGTAATAAATTGATAAATAGAGTATCGTCTCCACCAGGATTGAGGCACCAAAATTATCACAACTAATATCTTTAAATTAGATTAACAAATATTAATGTAATTGGTTTTGTATCTTGAATTCAAGACAACTAAATTTAAAATCTAAGAATTAAGAATGCTCAATTGCAATGTTATTTGGAATGCATGAATTTATAAGGAATAATTGTAGCTAAGACGCACACACCATTTTGATCAAACCTTATTTAATTAGATTAATTACTATATTCAATTATACTAATTATTCAGATTATGCCTCTTTACGTGAATGATAATTAAAGACAAATCCCTTAGTAACTTTAATCCTTTAACCCAAGTAAAATCCCTAATTCCTTAGTGATCTCCTTTCGATTAAGCATTAAGCAAAACGCATTAATTCATCTGCAATTACACATCCCTATCCCTAGGTAATGTATTAATTGTTATTCCACCTTTGTCAGAAATTAAAGCCCCAATATTCCTATTGTGAACCCTAATTCTCAAAACTTTATCAAAGTGATCAATTTCAATAAAGATATATACTCATTCAACACAAGGTCAAACAAAGTAATCTAGCATAAAAGAACCATAGCATTTAATCCAATAGCCAAGGAAGTCACATTAGGTTGTGGCCCTAACTATAATGAATGAAACTAGCCAAGCATATTCATGCTTGACTTCAATAGCATTAGATACAAATGATCTAGGTTCAGAAAAGAAAAGAAGAAGAAGAAATTAAACCCTTCAATCTTGCTTCTGACCTCTTGACCTAGCTTCTTCAAGAATCCTTCTATCTCTTGTTTTGCTCTTGTAAATCTGTGTGTAGCAGCCTCTAGGTCTGTAAAAAGTCCCTTCCTTTGGTCTCTTAAATCCCTATTTATAATTAGGGTGTGAAAGCTCCCTTATCTTTTGATTTTATGTTATCTTTAAGCAAAATCTTTAAGTAAAATCTTTAATTCCCGTGTCGCTGGCACTAATGACGTGGCTCATGGCGCTGATGGCATGAGCTGATACAGGCCTGGCGCTACTGGTGCCACATCTCGTGCTAGTGGCGTGAGATGAGACTGAAAATTGCCTTGTTTTTGGTCTGTGGCGCGACTGGCGCAGATCTTAGTGCTAATAGCGCGAGATGACAATGATTTTCCTCTCCTTTTAAGTCTCTGGCATGAATGGTGCCATAATTGGCGCGGATAGCGCGAGATTCCAGAAAACCTTGGCTTCTTGATCTTGCTTTGTTTTCTTCTTTTCTTGGTTCCTAATATCAAAAATGCATGGAATAAGTGATAAAGACAAAATAATGAAAACTTCCACCTATACTAGCATTTATTGATAGTTTATGATTGATTTCTTGATTCTTTTAGCTTAAAAACTACTATATGCTAGCAGCATATCAAATAATTCCCAGATTTAAATATTGTTGTCCTCAGCAATAAACCAAATTTTTAAATAAAAAAAATAGGAAGCATGATTCAACAATTAAACATGTCATCACATAAACAATCTCAAAATTACTATTCCGAATATGAATGAATTCCATATGAAATTTTCAATAACACTTTTCAATTTTATCAATTATAGAATCTAGCTTTAATACTCCTCACCAAGATATATAATTCACTCATCACTCAAGTATTTTGGGTAATTATAATCTCTCAATTCCTCCACAGCTATAGCACTACCATATGCTTGATTATATTCTCAAGTTCCTGAAAATAAGAAACATAAATACATGCATAACTTGATCAAAAGGTCTTTGTAAGGTTGTAACTTGGTCTGGCTTAGGGTTAGGAATATTTTTGGACAGTGGCTAAAATTGAGATTGAATTCTATTAGAATTATTCAAATCCACTTGAGCATTCTACTTCTTATCTTATTCTCATGTCTACATCTATATCTATATATATATATATATATATATATATATATATATATATATATATATATATATATATATATATGTATGTATGTATATATTTATATCTATATCTATTTATTCTATCTTCCTTGCTTTTCTTTTCTTGTCTCCTTTTTAATTTCCTGTAGACATTTATTTTCTGCCATCTTTCAACATCTAGTAGACTTGACTATAATTCTTTCTTCCTCCAATCTCAAATAGGGTAAGTCAATGGATATGGATTAAACAGTCAGGTCATTGAATAAAACAGGCTTAGGCTCAAAGGGTTAATACTAGAAAATGTTAAGGTAGGTTAATTTGGCCCTGGCTAAAAGAATAAAATGCCTTTATCATGTCAATTTATGCAAGTATTGTAGAGAAACAAAGCAAGTTCTAGAGTACTATTCACAGTGAGGTCACTCTAAAAGAAATTTTGTATAGGCTTAATCCTCACAGGCTATGGTATCAAGCTAGATTCTTTTGATTTCCTATCAAGTATCATATTCTTTTTCACAATGTACTTCAATCACAACAACTATCATAATTCCAATCATGTCCTATGCAATTCTATGTTATACTCATTTCATACATGCTTCCTAAAAATTTAATCCAATTTACCATTGACTTGCCAAATCTAAATCTGAAACATTATATGCTCTAGAAATTTATTGACCTAATTTCTAAAAAAAAATAAACATTGAATCTGAAAAATAAACCTAACACTTAATTACTACATTAAATTTTCTGTTAGACATCATTTGTTCTCTAAATGTGATTCATCAAATAAATGCATATGCATCCCCCATTCCCAGATTTTAGAAAATTGTTGTCCTCAGCAATAATCAACCAGAAAATTATGCACTAATGAAATAGTAACACATATATGCATTATTTGAGGAATCACACTCATTAAACATCAATCTAAACAGAACATAAATAAAACAAATAAGCTTTAAACTAAACCAAATTAATCACAACCAAACCAAATTAACCATAAATTAATCAAATCAGGAAATTGTTCAAATTGCAAGAAAATAAGATAACTGAGAAATTAAAAGGCAAAAGAAATTAAAAAGAGAAATAGAAATTGTCCAGAATTCTGCGAACATCACTCCTCCGCCTCCATGGTATCATCATCAGCAATCTGAGATGGTGCAACTTGCTCCGCTGCTGGCTCATAAGGGCTTGAAGGTCCTGGAGGAGTGTGGTGTACTGGTGAATATTGAGGCCGGTAGGCTGTGTAGTCAATAGCAAAGTGTCTACAAAGGTCCTCCATCATCTGTGTCTGGTATGCTCCCTGGATAGTCAGACCGTCTAACTGGGCTTGCATATGCAAATAAATCACAGAATCTTCATAGATCAACTCATGGCGAGGTGCTCTAGAAGTAGCAGGAATAGATGCCTGTGTTGGTGCTTGAAATTCTGGTTGAAGTCCCTCATGGTCACGTGCCACACGAGGACTCCTAGCAGCAATTTCTTCAAGTGTCAACCTAGAAGTTCTAATCAGTTGTTCTTGCCAGGCATTTTCTACTGCAGCCAAGTAAGTTTTGTGAGTCATAAGGGATGCTATCTTGATGTCCTTTGGTTCCTCATCTGGAATTTCCAAGCCAGCTTTCATACATAGATGGGAGATAAGGGAAGAATGAGCAAGCAAAGATTTACTGTTACCATCTTGAATCATATGAAGGATTCTTTGGGTCAGGACCCTAGCAATGTTAAGATGTGCATTTCCCATCAAGACATACAGTAAAATCGCCCTCTCAACATTCACATATGTTAGATTTGTAGAAGGAATAACAGTGTGGTTGTTGAATTGGTGCTAGAACTCTGCTTCACCAGTAAGATCTTGCTTCCTTAATTTTTCAAGAACATAATCCATACCGGATTTAGTCTTCCAAGAGGTATATAGACAAGTAATACCCCTTCGGATTTCATCAGTAAGTTGAGGCATGTCATCCCTGTATATACTCTTACTGGTGATTGGTTGCCTCTGGTTATATTTGACACATAAATCACAAGTCCAAATGCTCATATAGGATGTCTCCAAAAAACTCTCAATAAATTTGGGATCAAAAGGAACTTTGACCCCTCTCACCCAACCAACATTCCTTGTTTCCACTGTCTCTCGGTCAACATTGGCCATAAATTCTTTGAGAATGGCACTAGAACTTGGTTCCAGAAAACTAACCAACGTATGCCAATTCCTCCTGTTTATCACCTCCAAAATAGGTGAGTCTTCAAGTAAGGATTCCCAAGCAATCTTTTTCTCAGGAATTATCTTCTTTGGTGCATACCAATTGTCAAACCTCTGTTGACATTCAATTAAACAGAAACGGTTCTCATCAAACTCTGAAGTTCTTGCCCTTTTGCTGCCAGATGCAGCAATACCCTTCTTTTTGGTTTTCTCGATTTGTTTTCCCTGAAACTCAAAAAAAAATCCAAAGACATTTATATTTTTAGCAATTAAGAAGCAATTCCCAGACTGCATAAGATTTTATCTCTAAAATTTTCATTGCTATAGGATTAGCAAATAAATGCCTCTTTAGAACAAACAAGAACATGCAGTTATTCTATAATCATGTTTGACAAATTAAATGAAGCATTTACCAATGAATACACAAAATAAGAATGCTTCCATAATTCCCAGATTTAATTTGTTCCATATGACTACAATTAAATGTTCAAAGTACTAATCAATGCAGACACTCTAGCATGATATTTAGAAAATGATGTTTTTGTGATATACTGAGAAACAATATAATGGAAATTAAACTAATACATTTATTCTTCTAGGAAACATTAGAAATTTCACTTAAAACAAATATACTAATCCTAATTCCTAGATTTAATTTCTCACAATATGGTTTGAATTCATTTTCACAAAGGCAAAATTTATTTATTTTGATGCTTAGTAAACAATGCACTATTGTTATAAAAACTTAACCATGGCTGCAATTCATGTACTTAAAATTATAAATAAGCTTCCTAACCTAACCTAATTATTCACCATTGCCTAACCACATGCAAAGATTTTTCTACTGAATTACAGCTAGCGCGGTTAGCACCATGTCCCACGCTAGTTGCGTTGGATGCTCAATAAGAACATCATCATTATCCAAGTGGCGCTACTTGTGCCAGCATCAGCGTGAATCACGCGGACTGTATTCCAGTCCTAATTTCTATCAATCCTATTCTTAATCAACCACAACATCACGTTTATTCTTCTATGCCCTAAAGTGTATAAAATACAAGTAATAGGAAGAGCATTACGTACCTTGTCACCAGCATTTAAAAAATAAGAAATTGAACAGAAATGAGAATGTTGCTTCCAAAAGATGAAGAAAATGCAAAATAGTTAGTGAAAATATGTTTTTGAGTGATTTTGGAGAAAAAGAAAATTGAAAGGAATGGTGTCAACAAATCAGAAGTGAAGGAAATTTATAGAAGGTTGAGTGAAAGGAAGTTAATGGAAGTTAATAGTGGAATAATAACTGAAAATGAGATTTAATGGTGGTTAATGAGTTATGACTGCTGAGAGAACTTGCGGTTGCTAAGGAGGAGTAAAAGAATGCAAAGTTAGGATTTGAATTTAAAAATTGTTACTTATGTTGGATTCAGGGGGAGCTACTTAAAGAATGCAAAGGAACTTTGATTCAAGCATTAGGTTTTGAGCTTTCAACATGCAATGGATGCCTTGAAGATAATTTAGTATGAAATGTGTAAAAGAAAAGCAATTCTAGTGATCCAAGTGCATTGCATTCATTTAATCCATAATTAACTTAATGGGTTTCATAAAAATCACAAGGCTTTGATAATTCAACTAAGTTTTTAAATTGATTCAATTGTTTTTGGAAAAATGCAAAGTGCACTGTAATAATCGATTACACAGCGTAATAATCGATTATCTGCTTTGTTTTCAAAATTGGAAAAGCTTTCATGAACACTTTAATCGATTACCATTATTTGTAATCGATTACATAAGCCTTTTAGAAAACATAGTTCTACTGCAATAATCGATTACCAGTATTCGTAATCGATTATACAACGTTTTGAGAAAAACATGTTGCATTGGAATAATCGATTATATAATGCATCAAGAAAAACATGTTGCACTGCAATAATCGATTACCATTTCGCGTAATCGATTACACAAGCTTTTATGAAATGATGTTTTACTGGAATAATCGATTACAGCTCGTATTAATCGATTAATTTACTCGTTGCTCAAACCCAGAAAATTCATGAACACTTTAATCGATTAAAGTAGTGACTTAATCGATTACTTAAGCATTTTAATCGATTAAAATGGTGATTTAATCGATTACAAGCAGTTATGAAAAGCTGTTATAAATAGGATTGATGCTCAACTGCTTTAATAATTTTGTGGAACATTACCCATAAGTATTTTCTGAGCTTAAACAGTATTGTGAGCATTCTAAAGTGTCTTCAAAAGGTTTAATTGTGTCTTGCTCCATTGTGCATTAATCATGTGTATTTAAGTCATTCTTGGAGGTTGAATTCATTTCAAGATTAAGGAAAGTTGCGCTTATTATTAATCATTCAACCTGATCTGGTAACTTCATTCTGCATTGCATACTTTGGATCATCAGGTTCTTTCATTCCTTAATGTACTTGTAATTTTCATTTTGAATTTTCTTTGTAACTTTGGCTATTGTAATTAGGTTCTTGCTTGTAACTAGAGAAGGGATTCTCTAGGCGGAAGAACTGAGTAATGTTCTCAGGTTCTTGTCTCTTAGAATCTAATAGGGTTTTAGATTTCTGCACTTTATCTAGGGTTGATAAAGGGAGACATTGTAATTGATTGTAAGAACTGAAAATTATAATAGTGGAACTCTAACCTAGTGTTGGTTGGAAGAAACTGGATGTAGCTTCATGGTTTTGAAGTGAACCAGTATAAATTGTTTGTGTATTGATTCTCAATCTTTATCCTCTTCATTTTAATTGTTATTGATTCAGTTGCTTGACCAATAAAGTCAGTTTTGATTCCTTGGATTCCTTGGGGCTGAGCTACTTGATTGAATAAGATTTCTTGGTTTTGAACAGTGATAAAGATCCTAGAAACTCTGATTTTGATTAAAGAAATTTTTTTAATATACCAAGGTTAACCAATTCACCCCCTCTTGGTTAAGTGTGAAGTATTCATATCATTTTCAACTTAAGTGTGGTGCGACTCGTGTCATGTTTCACGCGAGTAGCGCGAAGTTTGTGAATTGAAACCTAGACCACGCTAATCGCGCCACTTCTCACACTACTCGCATGAGATGGCAGTGAAAATTTTACAAATTGAAGTATCTGGCGCTAGTAGTGCCATTATCCACGCGGTTAGCACGAGAAGACGGTGAAAATTGTTGAATACAAAGGAATCACTTGATAAATGAGCAAGAAGATCAAGCTTGGTTTTT
>QARZ01000595.1:265233-280741 GCA_013407115.1 Glycine latifolia | reverse complement strand
ATATATATATATATATATATATATATATATATATATATATAAGCTTTGAAGGTCATGGGCACATAATAGGAAATGAATGGGGCAGTAACCTAAAACTTAAAAAATATGCGTTGAATGATCTATGATCTTATTGTTGCTAAGTTTTTATGTTATTGAGATAATCATGCTCTTGAAGAAGTGATTACGTGTTGTTGAGATGAATGTTTTATTAATGAAATTATGAATGATAAACTTGTATTGTAATTGTCCCTATGTGTTGGAAGGGTTATCTATGTTTGATAAAATTATTTGTTTCCCATAGGACAAGACATAAGACTTCCTAAATGGATGGGTGTGTAATCTATGTTAAGGGATGAGTAAAATGATTGCTCATGTAGTATAAATCTCCATGGAGTAGAGTCTATACTTGGTGTTTAATATTGGTGTGCATGATGTTGTTTGATTCACAGACTCTTGATGATGATTCTTGATGCTTGATTTGATATGTTGATTACTTGATTGTAATCCATGATGGTTGTAAATGAAATGTATTTTTATGAGTTGGATGTTGTTATTAATTGACTCTCAAAAGTTATGTTTTAAATATGATGAAGCCAATATATGTAAAGAGTTCAGTAAAGAGTTTTGTTACAGGATTAGAGCCTTCATTGATATGACCATTGTCTCATAGCTGACGCTTGTGCAATGTGTCGCTTACTTGAGGTGAGAGAAAAAATAATAGTATAGCCAACTGCATATGCTCTTCTCCTTAGTGCTGAAGAATATTCTCTTCTGCTTTCTTCTATTCTATCCTTATATACTTAATATAGAAATGTTAACAATTCAAATAAGACAGGCAAACATAATTTTTACAAATATTAGTATGTGCATTTCCCTTTTTGGTTAATATGAATCCAATTCATGGTTGGACATCACTTATACCTAATATAAAATGATTTTTGTAACTGAATAACTCCTTTGGAAGCTTATAAATAAACACATTATAAAGACACCAATTCTCACAAATGAATGGACACTTGTTTTTCAACAGCACGTTCGACGTTGAAAATAACTCTTTTATAAAAACAAGTTTCAATTATGAATGTATAACAACTAATAAGAACATAAGCTAGATTGTCATTACCATGTGTGCTCATATTTAGTAAGTCATGTTTCACTTAAAGAATAAATCATTAGTACATCAATAATTTATATCTTTGTAATCATCAAAATATAGGATATGAATGAATAATCCAAATATAACATGATGGACCATCCAGTCTTAACACATGAGATATAATTTGTACTTGAATTGCATCATTCCATGCATTTGTTAAGTGTAATGATACAACCTGTGAAATGTTATTGATGCTTAAAATGTTGATAAGAGAAACCATCATGCAAATGTATATAATTGTACCTTCAAAAATTAATGAAAAGTAAGTATAATTCCATATCCTTCACAAAAAATTGTAAAAGTGTCATTTAGGCAAGAATTATTGTTTTTGTGCTTTGACCCGTGTAGCTATATAAATGTTATATTTATCCAATATTTTATTATGTATATTAGGATAAAATATTTATTTCATATAATTAAAATTTGTAATATTTTAATTTTTTAATGAATAATTTAAATTATAATATAAGTTTTTTTAATTCTTAATAGTTTCTTTTAAAATAGTTATTGAAATCTAATTTAAAGTAGATAAAATGATGATAGTTTGAGATAATTGAGAAAAAAATAAATTTATTAGTTGAAAAGATAACATGTTAAATGTAAAACCAATCCAAAATAATTGAAAATCACTTTAATCGAAAATCGCAAAATCCAAAAATTTAAAATTAGCATACTTTTTATGATTTGGTTCATTTTTTGGATCTTGTTATTAAAATCGAACAAAATCACATATTATAACTATATTATTTTTATTTAATGGGTGTTGAATATTATGTAGCTAGTATTATTTTTAATTTATAATGGTTATAGTATGTGATTTATAATATACTTTTTCCTATAAAGTCTGTAATATGTGATTTTTCTTGTAATAATTAATAATAAGTATTGAATAATTTATTATATTTTCTTTTCTTTATCATGCATAATTTTATGCGTTAAAGAAGGATGCATAATATGTTGAAAATAGTATTAAATATTAAATGATGTACAAATTATGCACAAAAAAATTAGTAATATTATTTAATAATAATCCTAAATAAAAATAAAAATAATAACTTTCAACTAAAATATGTTTAAAAAAAATAAAATTCAATTTTAAAATGATATAACATTATAGTTATTATGTAATTTTAATTGATAAATGGTAAATCATGATAATAAATTGAAAAAAAAAATCATCAAATCGAATCAAATTAAATGATAAAAAATTAATTTAGTTTGTTTGAATTTAATTTTATATTTAAACAAAATCATTTCTTTATTTTATGTTTGACTTAAATGATTTTTTTAACCTAAAAATCAAATCAAGCCAAACTAAACACCCTCTATTTGCTATATTTGGTATAAAAAATATATATCTTTACATGTAAAAATCATGCCAATAAAATAAAATTTAAAATAAAATTTACGTGAGAACAATCTCTACCCTCGATTCATTCCCCCTACAATCCAACGGCTGCAAGAGTCGGTGCTTCCCCTGCAGGATCCACACCATCATAAAAGGTGGTAAAACAAGGCACTCAAAATAGTGTTACACTCCCTGCGAGGGACGGGGAGAAAAACGAAGAGTGAGTCACCGTTCCGTGTTCCCACTGAGTCGGTATAAACGAGTGAGCGAGTCACAACTCACGCCACTGCATGGACCCTCTCGAAGCTTTGGTCGCCCAAATCCAAGGGCTTTCGAGCACTCCCGGCGACCTCACTCGCCTCCACAGCGTTCTGAAGCAAGCCGATGACTCGCTCCGATCCGAGTCAACTCGCCTCGCTCCGATTCTCTCTCAGCTCGACCCCTCCATTCACTCCCTCGGGTTTCTCTACATCCTGTATGTATAAAATTTGCTAAATAATGCGATGCTGAAAACGCTAGTTGTTGAACCCTAGAATATTGTTTTTTAATGTTGCGAGATTGCGAGATTTTTAATCTTATTCTTGTTTTGATTGCAGAGAAGCTTCAATGACCGGTCCGGTAACCAAAACGCAGGCTGAGACCGTCGTTCCGATCGTTACTAGGTTTATTGGCGCTTGCAGTACGGAGCAGATTCGATTAGCGCCTGATAAATGTATGAGAATTTGGGATATGAGGTTTGAATATTCTGTGTTGCTTAATTCATTGCTTATAGACCAAGGCTTTTGAATTGTGGTCACTTGCATAATCGAATTGAAATTGTGGGATGTTGCTGCCTAAATTGCGGTCATGGACAGCTTTTTAAAATCTGGTTGCTTATAGATGAGTTAAATAAATAATAAATTGTGTGTTGAAATTATTTTGATTGGTTGTGAGATATTTGTTGTTTGGTTAATTGTTGTTATATATGAAAAGGAGAGATGCTATTGTTGGTTGATAAAGAGGGAAATTTTTTAGTGAGTTGTGATGGTTAAATTGGAGGGAGAAGAAAGGGACGGTTGAAGGCTGAGGAGATTTTACTTTGGCGTTGATGTTTCTTGGTTTTTGTTTGTTTGATGCTTCTTGGTTTTTGTTTGTTTGATGCTTCTTGATTTTCGTTTGTTTAGTGCTTCCTGGTTTTCGTTAGTTTAATTTTTTTCCGGAATTTTGTAGTTTTGTCTGTGTGTAGGAGGTTGAAGGATAAAAGGGAGAAGGAATTTTAATTTGGTGTTGATTTTTCTGTTTTCGATTGAGTAACTATGTTTTTATTTTTTTGGAAATTTGTAGTTTTATCTATCTGTAAGAGGTTAAAGGATCAAGTGATGCTGTTGGAAGCTCCGATACGGGGTGTGGCTCCTTTGTTCACCGCTCTTCGGAAACTTCAGGTCTCCACGGAACACTTGACTCCGCTACACTCAGAGTTTCTTCTGCTGTGCTTGTCGGCAAAGTGTTACAAAACTGGTCTATCCATTTTGGATGATGATGTTTTTGAAGTAGACCAACCACGAGACCTTTTTCTCTACTGTTATTATGGGTGCACTGCTTTCTTCCTTTCTTTCCTTCAGAGTTTGTCCATATTTTAGTGTTGCCTTTTAGTTGATGGAATGTACTGCAATTTGTTCAATATTGAATAGTATTGGATTTTTCTTATTTCTATTAAATATGCTGTAGGTAGTGTTGTGTTATGTACTG
Organism: Glycine latifolia; assembly: GCA_013407115.1. Classification (NCBI taxonomy): domain Eukaryota; kingdom Viridiplantae; phylum Streptophyta; class Magnoliopsida; order Fabales; family Fabaceae; genus Glycine; species Glycine latifolia. Next base: position 276,509 of record QARZ01000595.1, on the reverse strand, counting down.
TAGTGTTGTGCTTGTAGGATTTTCCTATGTCATTTCACTTGGGAGTTGGGAGGGGAAGAAATCAAAAGAAAATGAAAGGGAAGTGGATAGAAATTTAATTAATAAGTTTCCTTGCTTTTATTTGGATGTTTAAAGTCCTCCTAATTGGTCGAATTTTAAAATGTTCACAACAGTGCTGTTAAATAGCGGCCATGGCAGATGGCCTGGTGAATTTTTTGCCAACCGCCATAGGGGAGGCCCAGTATGGAGGTGCCATAAGGCACAATGGCGTGTTTATATGGTGGAGTTTGGGCCTTTTGCCATGTTCAGCCATCTGCCATTGATAACACTAGTTCACAAAATTAGTGAGGGACGGTGAAAAAGGGGGGGGGGGGGGGTATATGACATGCTATTTTCTTTCCCTCATTTTAGAAAACTTAAACAAGGGAGCGATTTGCTTTAAGGGCCTATTTGGGTAAGCTTCCCTAGAAGTACTTCTAGGAGAAGAAAATAAGAAGAAAAAAAGGAAATGAGCTTCTCCATAAGCTAAAATGAGCTCTCCATTAGCTAATTTGTAGATGTCCTCTCATCTTTTATCTTTTAGAGAAACTATATGAGAGAGCTTCTACAAATTAGCTAATGGAGAACTCTTTTTAGCTTTTGGAGAAGCTCATTTTCTTTTTCTCTTCTTATTTTTTCCTCGTAGAAGTGCTTTTAGAAAAATGCATCCAAACAGGCCTTAAATCTTCCCTCCTAAATCTGTGTTATGATCCATTAAAAGAAAATGCAGAATTTAATGAGGAAACCAGTAGCAGATCCAAATGAATAAATGTAGCATAGCTGAAGTAATACTGTATCTCAAGATACAACTTCCCCAAGCCCATCACTTCTCTGAGGGAGATAACCCTGTTTCCCTATACCGCACCGCATAAGGAAAAAGTGCTAGATGAATCCACTCTCTAACCCTTACTTTGTTGTATATTTCTCTATTATAACAGAATCATAACCTCATGCTTCCCATCACTTCATAACTTCATTCCCAAATTACCCTCTTCTAATTAACTCACCACTCCATTCATCTCTCCCCTACGTGTGTAAACTCTCCAAATCCTGGGATTTTGTCCTTGCTCAGTACCATCATCTCATTCCTTAATCCTGGGCCTCATAAATCTCATCCAAAAATTGCTTTACAAATTGCCTCTTAAATGTTTCAAATTATGATTATTGCTGCTTATATGATACCCAACAAACCTTAGGGGAGTTAATCACACCACAAAAAGCTACCCATTGTGGTTGAAAAATGCCCAATGTCATATATATCATATGGCAAAATTCTATATTTCTTATGAAGGACTCAACTCCCATACCTTGCAATTTGGGGTCCTAATATTCCATTTGCTCCACAGCCCTTGTCCGCATGTGTTGGCTGTGCATGAGCACTTATGACTATTCAGTAGTGAACAATGCAATTTTGGTGTCACCACCTGTCCTGCTTCCGGCTAAGAGACATGGTGGTAGACTCTAATACCAAATTGTTAGGTATCTTGAAAATGATCTGTAATAGCACTGTAACAACTATTAAATGAGAAGACTGCAGGTGCTACTAGGGACCTTTCCTCCTGCTCAAAAGCCTCGCTCTCTTTTTGCCTACCCCCTCTCTGTTGCCTTTACATCCACTTATACCCTCCCTTCAACTGAATTATCCTCTGGCTCTTCCTATCTTGACAAAGTGTCCAATCTGTATGCTCCTATCTCTGAACACATAACTTGTGCATCCCACATTATTCCTTTTAGAAAACCTTTCTTATGTTTTATGATTCTCCTCTTGTCGTCTCTGGCGAGTCTCTGGCCAATTAAAATAAAATGTGCATGGACCAGAATAATGAGTGATTTGAATAATTGTTAGCATATATGATTTTAGATTGTGCTTCTGGTCATGATCTATTGGTGAAGTTGAATTGTCTCTGACTTCTAACCTTCTATCAGAGGTATGATATGCATTGGACAGAAGCGCTTTCAGAAGGCATTGGACCTCCTGCATAATGTTAGTGATCTACATACAACTATACTTGTATTGATTATGGTTTGTTCATATTTTCCTTTTGGTTCAGCATTTGTAGTAGCTTATTGGTTATATATTCCAGGTTGTAACTGCTCCCATGTCTACCATAAATGCTATAGCTGTTGAAGCTTACAAAAAGTATATATTGGTTTCTCTCATTCGTCATGGACAGGTAAGCCTCTATTCTCTCCTGCCTCTATACTTGTCATGGCTTAATGAAGGTATTAAATCAAAATTCTGCTTTTATATAATATTGATGCATTCTTTTTGACCCAAAAATTAAATAAAAAAAGTGATAAATAGTCTCATTTATTTAGAGATTGCGGCTTTTATGTTTCCAAATGCACAGTATCTATAGGATTTACTCATTTTGACCAATTTAACTTTAACCTTTATTTTATGAAGTGCTATATTTGTAGTTTATCAGCTTACCTTGCCATGTGTTTGGTGCCAGTTCTCAACCAGTCTTCCTAAGTATTCTTCTTCGACTGCTCAAAGGAACCTAAAGAACTTCTGTCAGGTATGACTTTAATTCAGCTGAGGTTAGAAAAGACTGGAAGCCTTTGACCTTGTTCGAACAAAATATTTTTGTTGATTCTCTTTGGTTTGCAAGATATTGATAGGAAATAGGAATAACTCCTATCTAAAGTGAGATTGTGCGCATAATGAAAATTAGAAAAGATACTATATTGTAGTGGAGAGAAATAGGAAGAGATACAGATATAATGTGCTGAAATAGTTAGAGCAACACTTGATCCCTGTTAAGGAAGAATTTCCCTAACCCCCAAGCTGAAAGGTGGAAAATATATGCATGACCACCCTTCCTTCCTGACTCTTTAATATCTCTATTTAACAGAATACACAGACCTGTTCCCTCTCTCATCTAACTAACTAAGGGACATTTTAGTAATAGACCAAGCTTTAGTAGCCACTGGGTTAAATGAATCATGGTCTGCTAGGGTAGTTGGATCCAGATTCTTATCAGTACCACCTTCCTGAGAAGCTGCCTTGTCCTCAAGGCAGAAATAAAGAAATTGACATTTGGTATTGCTATCTTCTTCCCAAGCTTCTATGGGTTTGGACTTCCACTGGAAAACCCATTTAGAGAATGCATCCATTGTTTGTGTAATTCCCTAGTTGTCAAAGTATTTTCTGGTCCAACTGGAGTATAATTGTTTACCTCCAATCCAGAAGGAAGGACAGTGTTCATCTTGCTGTTTTAGAGGGTACTATTTAAGACTGCTTCTAACTTACCCTGCTGTTGGGCATCCAGTTCCTTGAAGATCGTAGAATAAGGGTCGTTCAGCCTAGCCATTTGCTATGCACCTTCTTGTTGCCCTTCCTCGTACACCTTTTGTCAGACAATGATATGATTAGTGCCACTAAGGCACTAACCCTGTATCCTTTTAGGTTAAATGAATCATGGTCTGCTGCTAGTTTGGATCTATATTCCTATCAGATAATTTTGAGCATGCTGTTACATTATGGCATTGCAAGGAAAATGATTCTCTCGTGCTTTGAAGTTCTTTTCCATTTAATTTATTTTTTGCCACTGTTGTAATCTGATGCTCGTTCTGCTTTTATTTACTTTTTTTATTGGGTTCTCTGACTTCATTTTAGGCAATCCCCAACCCCCTCTCCCAACTCCTATTAAAGGCAATGACAGTTGATTTAGTTTAGACCATAGTTTTAAATAGCGGGTAGCGGCCGGTAGCGGCTGACCCCAAAAAACGCTATAGCGGTATAGCGGTAGCGGTAAAGCCGCTACTTTTGTGAAGTCCATAAGATGCTTATATAATAAATTATACCACATATATAAATGTTATAAGATAAGAAATCACCCAAAATAGGAGGAAATGAGGAATGAAAAGATAATACTACACATTCAAAACAAGGATTCAAGGAACATAAAGGAAGCAACATACTAATTCATTGAAAGTAACTAAATTAATAATATTCTAGGAACACAAATGATCCAAGTAGAGTCAAATAGAAATTTTCAATAGCTCTTTCAAAGTCAAGAAAGAAAAGAACTAATCAAAATCATCATCAAACATTTCTTGAAAGTCTTCTTCTTGTCCACCCTCGCTTTCTTCACTAGTATCAAGTTTGTAGATCTGTTCATCCTCATCTTCTATGTCTTCGTTATCACCTTCAATTTGTTCAACTTCAGCCCTTATTCCACTAGAGCTTGATGGCATAGAAGCAGTTTCCTTCCTGAATCTAGTATGCTGCCTAGTGTAAGTTATAGGCTCATTAACAGCAGTTGCATTAGCAACATCTCCCCAAGTCAAGTTATCATCTTCAAAAACAAATTCATTTTCTGCATCTTCACCCATTTCTCCCACCAGCCATTCATTACTCTCATCAATGTCTTTTAGGACAATGGGATCAATCAAATCACGACTCTCAAAACGTTCTTTAAGAGCTTGATTATACTTAATAAAGACTAAGTCTTGCAACCTTTGATGCTCAAGCCTGCTTCTCTTCTTAGAATGAATCTAGTTTGCAATTTCCAATAAAGAATATTAGTTTCACAATCATGATATGAAACTATACAAACAAAAATCATTTAACAAACACTTACATGTTCAAAAGTACTCCAATTACGCTCACATCCCGATGAGCTACAAGTTAAACCCAACACTCTAATAGCAAGGTTTCGCAAATTTGGCACATGTGCTCCATATGACTTCCACCATTGAGCTGTAATACAAATTGCAACAACTTGTTAACATTACAACTTGTCCATTAAAATCTTAAAGTGAGAAAATAAATGTGCTTTTACTTACCAGGAGCTATCTTATTCCTTTGTCTAATTGCTGCATTCATACCAAAAAGGCCTTCTGCACTCCTATATTTTTCCAATTGTCCATGTATCTTGTCCACCTCTTCCTCATTTGCACTTAGCTTGTCAATGCATTTATACAGTCCAGTTATCAATTCAGCATCATCATCAATCTTTGGATTGGCATAAAAGTATTCAGGGTTTAGATAATGGCCTGGAGCATGTAATGGATGATGAAGTTGGCAATCCCATCTTCTATCAATTATAGCAAAGACATCCCTGTATTTATCTTCATTTCCATTGAAAGATTTTTGAATTGCTTCCTTGGCCCTATCCATTGCTTCATATATATATCCCATTGCGGGCCTTCTTTCATTATCAACAAGTCTAAGCACCCGCACAAGAGGCCCCATAACCTTTAAAGAATAAATAACATCATTCCAAAAGGACGGCATAAGTACAATGTTAGTTGCCCTTTTTCCCTTAGGGTCTTTTGCTGTATTTGATTTCAGCCAATCATCACTTGTGAACATCTTTCGAAGATTATTTTTTTGTTTATGAAGGCTTTGCAATGTGAGGAATGTTGTAGCAAATCTTGTCACTCCATGCCTAACTAATTCAGTCTTGCTTGTATACTTCCTCATTGTGTTCAATGCCAATGTGTGATTATAGATGAACCCAACAAGCTTGATGCCTCTTTGTATTGCTTTTTTAACTCTCAATTTTTCCAATATCTTCAAGCATCAAATCCAAACAATGTGCAGCACATGGAGTCCAAAACAAATGTTCTCTCCTTGCTTGTAACAATTTTCCAGCCAATACATAATTGCTACCATTGTCGGTCACTACTTGAACAACATTTTTCTCCCCGATCTCTTCAACAAAACTATCTAAAAGCTCAAATAATTTTACTCCACTCTTGACATAAGAAGAAGCATCAATGCTCTTCACAAACATAGAACCGGAAGGAGAATTCACCAAGAAATTTATCAATGTCCTATTCTTTCTATCAGTCCATCCATCCGACATAATGGAACATCCATAGTTGGCTCTTTGTACCTCATGATCTTTTAATAAATCCTTAGTGTAATCCAATTCCTTCTTAAGTAGAGGAATTCTACACTCATAATAACTTGGGACCTTTAGACCTGGACCGTAATTCCCAATTGCTTCAACCATGTACTTGAAGCTTTTTGAACGCACAACATTGAAAGGTATTCCATTCGTACACAAAAATCTTTCAATGTATTGAATAGTTCTGGCCCTTGCTTCTTTATTACAAGCATCATTTATGCTTGTTTGCCTCTTTCCTTTGCCCAGTTTAATGCTTGGCTGGCTTGCTTCTGGTTTCTTAAAAAACAATAAATCCAAAGGGCCTTTAACTCTCTTGGCAGCAGCAGTATTTCCAGTAGAGGCTTCACTTGAAGCTGTCTCACTCCTTTTCCCACTTTTGATGTGTTGAATTTCTTGCACCTCTTCTAAGATATCATCATCTTCATGTATATCAACACTATATGCATCCTTTTCAACAAGCTTTTGCATATAAGCATCTTTCAGAGTCTTCTTAATTTCGGCTGGGATTTTTTTACACGGACCCACATCACCCTTCAACCCAATCTGGTGTCTTTTGGCTCTTGTGATGCCACCCGTTGTGACTTTCCCACAAAAATCGCATGTTACACATCTCTTGTTGTTGATATCTTTTAAACTATTCCACTGCCATGCCATGTCAAGATTCTCACCAGTGGGCTTTACCAATCCGCAAGTACCCACTGGATCAGGATTGTTCTGCGCTGCCATGAAACACCTGGGGGTTGCTGCTGCTGCAGTGAAGGTTAAAAGAAGGAGGAGAAGGCAGAAACAAAGCTAATATCAAGAAGGAGAACACTATGAAGGCTAAAAGAAGAAGAAGAAAGAAACGAATGTTACGAACCAGTGTGCTGAAAAAAGGGAAAGACCGAAAAAGGAGATGATGCAGCGTAGCAGTGGAGAAGAAAGATGATGCAGCTCAGCAGACCGAAAGAGGAGATGATGCAGAGTAGCAGTGCAGCAGACCGAAAGAAGAAAGAAACAGCGGAGAAGAGGACAGTGGACTGAGTGGAGAAGCTTCGTCAGGAGAGAAAGAGTGAGAGAAAGCACTGCAGGGAGGGAGAAGATGATGCAGGGCAGCAGCGGGCCAGCGTCGTCTCGGGAGGGAAAGGCCGAAAGAGGGAGGGAAAGTGGGAAAGTGAAAAAGGGAAAGATTTTGCTGAGGGAGAAGCACTTCAGCGATCAATAGCCACAGCCATTTAAGAAAAAAAAAAAAAAATAAAGGGTAAAAGTCCAAACTACCCTCACTTATTGCTGGACTTTTACCCTTTTGCCCTTAATTTTCATCAAATTCCCAACTGGCTGCCCCCGATACCTAAGCTTCTCTGCAACTGTTTTTCGTCAACGGAGTAGCGGTGCTATCGCGCCTCACCTGCTGCCCACCGCACTGCCGCCACCTGCCGCCACCGGCCGCTACCGGAAACCGTCGCGTTGCGGCACGGACGTAGCGGCTGGGTGCCGCAAACCGCACCTGGTGCGAGATTGCGCGCTAAAGCGGCGCTATTTAATACTATGGTTTAGACTTGGTTTTCAATGTTGTACTTCACTTTCTTCAACTAGATTTTTGTTTGTGATCTGAACATGCGTTCTGAATGTGAGATATAAAGACGTTTCTATGTTGGAGAGGTCTTAGTTTATCTATCCTCTTTTTCTGGAGACTGGACATCTTCTGACCTTAATAGGATTTTGGAATATGTTCCAATGAGTAGCTTCTACTCTACCACACAATATGTTTGCTTTAGTTTTTCTTCTTCTCAGTAACTGCACTGCAATTGATGTTTTCCCTGTTTATTCGTATTCATAGATTTGCTTATTTAGAATTACTTTCTTGTACCTCAACTCAAATGGAATACCTTGTTCTCTGCCTTTGCTGGATTTCTTTGAAGCTCATTGCTGAATTTCATTTGACTTGTCTTCCAAGCATATATTTTGGACTTTATGTTAACCTTAAACTTTTTTCCACATTTGAGCAGCCTTATGTTGAATTGGCAAATAGTTATGGCACTGGACAAATTGAAGAACTAGAGGCATATGCCAGGGCAAATGCAGAGAAGTTTGAATCTGTACGCCCTTTCACATACTTGTCCTTTCATTTGAAGCATCAGGCATTTTGACTAGAAGCTTGACTCTTCACTGTCTAATTTCTGGTTCTTATATGGTTACTTCATAAGATTTCTCTGAAATTGTTTGTCTATGCGACAGGCTGATAATTTATGTGAAATTTTCTGTTTCAGGACAACAACCTTGGACTGGTTAATCAGGTTGTATCATCCATGTATAAGCGTAATATTCAGAGATTGACCCAGACATACTTGACCCTTTCTCTCCATGATATAGCCAGCACAGTGCAGTTAAATAGCCCCAAAGAAGCTGAAATGCATGTGCTACAAATGGTGTTCCTCCAACTGATATACTTTGTCATTTTCATTTAGAATTAACATTTTACCAGTAATAACATACTCCCAAACTACAGATTCAGGATCGCGAGATATACGCAACTATCAACCAGAAGGACGGAATGGTGAGATTCTTGGAGGATCCTGAACAGTATAAAACCTGTGAAATGATTGAACATATTGATTCATCAATCCAAAGGTATGCTTTTGGTGTATTTTATATTAAGCTCATTTAGCACAATAACTTTCCTGAAGTGTCTTGTAAGACAATTATGTTTAACCTGAATCTTGAAATGAAAATTTTGCAGTTTTAATACTTTTAATACTTAATTTGATAGTGATCTGTCTCTATAATATATGTCCTTCCTCTTGTACTGAAAGCATTTTTTTCTTCTCAATTAATGTCCAGAATAATGGCACTCTCAAGGAAACTTACTGCTACAGATGAACAAATTTCATGTGATCAATTGTATTTGTCTAAGGTGTGCTTAACTGTTTCATCCTTTTAGCTATCAACTTCCATATAAAATATTTTTTACTAACATGAGTGACTGTGTGTACTCAGGCTGGAAGAGAGAGACAAAGATATGACTTTGATGACTTTGATGTTCCACAAAAGTTCAACATTTAAGGGGCTAGGAATGATGGAAGTATATCTGGTTATGGTCCATCACCCGTTTCCTTTATCTTTTGTTATCCCTGGTTCTGAGAGTGGGTGAGTGTTTTATTTCAGTCCCAAATGGACGAGTGCTTGTTCTGAGGATGTTGAATTGTCTCAACTTATTAACTATATAAAATCTATCGCAGATTCTTTGCACATTTAATTATGTATGCTCTATTGACCAAGCATAGTGCAGTAATGTTGAGGTCTCAAGGAAAACATCCTGTGTTCTCGTTTTACGTTGAAACGGTTGGAGTTTACTTATTTCATGTTTGGTTTAACGTTTCACGATAGTGGATCCGCGTCACTTTAAAAGCAGCACAGTATGCTCGTCTTGGACGTCCATCCATACACGTACTTAAATCCTATGGCATGCATGAAGTTTGCTGCAGCTTTGGCAATTGACGGAGCATTTGTATAGTGCGTAATAAACGTTCATAAGTTTGTTTTATGAAAATAAAGTTATCGTGTAACATTGAATTTTAGTTCTTATACTTGAGGTGAATTTTCAATTCAATTCTTATAAAAAAAATGATTATAGTGTTTGGATGGAGCAATTTAGAAGCATTTAAATTTTTAGGGAATTTAAAATGATTGAAGATAAAAATTACAATAAAATATTTAAAAGGGAATTGAAATTTTGGTATTTTTATGAATAATTTTGATTAACTAAATAATGGGATTTCAATTTCTCTAAAAAAAATTAAAAGAATTTGAAATTCTTTTTTGCTCACTTTCATCCATGTTCTTGCTCGTGACTCTCATTTGACACTTGTAATTAGCGGTCATCAAGGGTTTTAGGGTCGACATTGACACAAGTTTTTCATCGATGTTGGTCTAAGATTTTTCAATAGGGATTTTTTTGTATGATATTGTCTAAGGTTATTTTTTCATGGATGTCAATTAGATTCTTTTGTTCGAAGTCATAGCTATATTTTAGTTCGACACTTGTTAAGGTTTTTTGTCAATGTTAGGTAGGATTTTTTTGGCTCAGATCAACTAGGATTTTTTGGTTGACGTTGGTCAAGACTATTTTATAGTTGATGTTGACTAGGATTTTTTTGGCCAACATTGGATAGATTTCTTTAGCCGACGTCAGCTAAGGTTTTTTTTGTCAACATCAACTAGGTTTTTTGGCTGATATCAGTCAAGGCTATGTTGTAGCCAATGCCAAATGATTTTTTTTTTACATCAGTTAGAATTTTTTACCAACATCAGCCAAAGGTATTTTTTAGTTAACATTGACCAAGGTTATTTTATAGTTGATGTTGGAAAGGTTTTTTTGGCCAAATCGGTCAGGGCTACTTTTTAGTTGACATCGACTAGGGATTTTTTGACCAACGTTGACCAAAAAATACTACTAAACTCAGTCAAAAACACCATAGCTGATGTCAGGCGAAAAAACCTAACCAATGCCAGCGAAAAACTTTCCAATTGACATCGGTTGTAGCCAACATCAATTGAAAAATAGCTCTGTTCGATGTCAGCTAGAAAATATTCTCGACATACTTTGGTAAAATAAATCCTGGGCGACGTTTGCCGAAAAAGATCCCTAATTGATGCCAGCCTAAAAAAATCATTGGGTGTGGTTGGTTGAAAAAGCCTTGGTTAAAATTATTAATATTTGTATTTTCAAACACAGCCCAGGGGTTTAGGATAAAATTGGGAAGCTGGAACATAGGAACATTAACGGGTAAACTGAGGGAGTTAGCAGATGTCTTTGCCAGAAGGAAAGTGAATATTGTTTGCTTGCAAGAAACTAAGTGGGTTGGAGAAAAGGTCAAGGAAGTGGAGGGCACCGGTTTCAAGTTGTGATATACAGGTACTATCAAGAGTCGCAATGAAGTTGGAATTATGATCGATAGAAGTTTCAGAGATAAAGTTGTTGATGTAATAAGGAAAGGCGACAAAATTATGATGATTAAGCTTGTAGTGGGGGATCTTATTTTAAATATCTTTAGTGTGTATGCACCCTAAGTGGGATTACTATCTGATGAAAAGAACCAATTTTGGGAAGACTTGGAGGAGGTTCTGAGAGGGATACCAAGAGAGGAGAAGATTTTCCTAGGAGGCGATCTAAATGGGTATGTTGGTAAAAACAGTGGAGGTTTTGATAGAATTCATGGTGGTTTTGGCTATGGGACGAGAAATGAGACTGGAGAAGATGTCTTGAACATTGTACTAGCCTATGATTTGATGCTAGCGAACACTTTTTTCCGGAAAAGGGAGTCTCATCTTATCACGTATCATAGTGGCCAAAATCACCATGAATTCTATCAAAACCTCCACTGTTTTTACCAA
>QARZ01000595.1:231193-265133 GCA_013407115.1 Glycine latifolia | reverse complement strand
TTCATGGTGGTTTTGGCTATGGGACGAGAAATGAGACTGGAGAAGATGTCTTGAACATTGTACTAGCCTATGATTTGATGCTAGCGAACACTTTTTTCCGGAAAAGGGAGTCTCATCTTATCACGTATCATAGTGGCCAAAATCGTAGTCAAATTGATTTCTTTGTGACTAGACGGGAAGATAGAAATTCGTGTATTGACTGCAAGGTCTACCCTGGAGAATGTGTGGCGACGCAACATAAGTTGGTAGTTCTAGAGGTTAGGTTCAACAAAGTTCTTAATTTGAGGAAGAAGGATCAAAATCCAAGGATAAGATGGTGGAAGCTAAAGGAGGAGAAACAAGTAAAGTTTAAGGAAAATATGTTGCGTGAAAGACCGTGGAAGTTTATTGGAGAAGTTAATGAAATATGGAATAAGATGGCTGTGTGTGTTCAAAATGTGGGAAGGAGGGTGTTAGGTGAAAGCAAAGGAAACAAAGTTCTTACAAAGGAAACTTAGTGGTGGAATGGAGAGGTGCAAGAGGCTATTAAACATAAGAATGAATGCTTTAGATCTTTGCATAAATGTCCCAATGATGAGAATTTGCAAAAGTTTAGAGTAGCGAGAAAAGATGCAAAGAAAGCAGTGCGGGAAGCTAGAGGCAAAGTTTTTGACGATTTGTATAAAAATCTTAGGAGCAAGGATGGGGAGAAAGGTATTTACAAACTTGCAAAAATGAGGGATAAGAAGAGTAAAGACCTCACCCAAGTTAGATGTATCAAGGATGAAAATCAAAAACTTTTGGTGAGCGATGAAGATGTAAGTGAAAGATGGGTAAACTACTTTAACAATCTTTTTAATGGTAATGGTGACAAGAGTGATGTGGTTTTGGAGGACGTTTTTGATGATCTGAATAGAAGATTTGTGCACAGAATTAATACACATGAGGTTAAGGAGGCTTTAAAGAGGATGAAGAATAATAAAGCGTTGGGACCTGATGACGTTCCTATTGAAGTGTGGAGGGGCTTGGGAGATGTGGCAATAAAATGGTTGACCAATCTTTTTAATAGGATTCTTCAAACAAATAAGATGCCTAATGCTTGGAGGAAAAGTATGCTTGTGCCTATTTACAAAAACAAGGAAGATATCCAGAATTGTTCAAACTATAGAGGCATCAAGCTCATGAGTCATACTATGAAGTTGTGGGAGAGAGTTATCGAACATCGCCTAAGGAGGGAGACCAAGGTTTCAGTAAATCAATTTGGATTTATGCCAGGAAGATGTACCATGGAAACTATTTTCTTGATGAGACAATTAATGGAAAGGTATAGGGAAAGGAAGAAAGACTTACATATGGTGTTCATAGATATTGAGAAAGCATATGATAGAGTCCCAAGAGAAGTCTTATGGTGGACTCTTGAGAAGAAAAAGGAAGCATCAAAGTATGTTAATGCAATCAATGATATGTATGATGGGGCTACCACATGTGTGAAATCCTGTAATGGAACATCAAGGTATTTCCCTATCACGGTAGGTGTCCACCAACGTTCAGCTCTTAGTCCGTATCTTTTTGCCTTAGTGATGGATGAACTAACGAAAGATATTCAAGAGGAACTGTCGTGGTGTATGCCTTTTGCAGATGATATCGTACTTATTGATTAGACCAAAGATGACGTGAATAGGAAATTGGAATTGTGGAGAAGCACTTTGGAGTCTAAAGGATTCAAGATAAGCAAGAACAAGACGGAGTATATGAAGTGTGAGTTTTCGCAGGTTAAAGATGGTAATCAAGACACAGTGCAACTACTTGGTCAAGAGGTACCTAAGAAAGATGTTTTTAGATACTTAGGATCAATGTTGCAAAAAGGTGGTGAGATCGATGAGGATGTAAGCCATAGGATTAGAGCAGGGTGGATGAAATGGCGGAGTGCATCGGGGTTTTTATGTGACCGCAAGATTTCCCTTAAGCTAAAAGGAAAATTTTATAGAACAGCTGTTAGACCGACAATGCTATATGGAGCAGAATGCTGGCCAGCACATAGGCAACATGGGCATAAAATAGGGGTAGCATAAATGAGAATGTTAAGGTGGATGTGTGGATATACGAAGATGGATAAGATAAGAAATGAGGATATTCGATGAAAGGTATCAGTAGTACCGGTATGTGAAAAGATGAGGGAGTATAGATTGAGATGGTTTGGGCACGTTATGAGACGGCCACTAGATGCTCCTGTAAGAACAAGAGTTTGTTACCAAGAGTTAGACACAAAGAGAGGGAGAGGTCGACCGAAACTTACCTGGAGAAAGGTAGTTAAACAAGACCTAATGGAGTGGGATATAGATTGACGGACGGTATGTCTTAGGACGGAGTGGAGAAAAGCGATAAGCTTGGTGGAGGGTTAAACCCATTAGTAACTCTATGTTCCAGTCGTTCCCTTGTTTTAGTCATTCTCCTCTTCTTTTCACCATTCTTTTTTTAGCCTTTTTTTCTCTCTCTCTTTTGTCTTATTTTCGATTTATCATTAGGTTCATCTACCACCGACCCCAATTAACTTGGGTTAAAGGTGTTGTTGATGTTGATGATGTTGATTTTAAAATTAGATTTTTTTCTATGAAGTTTAATATTAGAATTTCATCTATTTTAAATATAAAAAAAATTACATATAGAGGAAATTGAATTGTCCTATTCAAACAAAGAATTTAAAATTTAAAAAATTTGAATTGATTTATCCAAACAAAACATTTGAAAAATAAAAGAAATTAAAATCAAAACAATCCAAATTCCCAACATTTCAAATTCCTTGAAATTTTGAAAATACTCATTAATTCTTACCGAAAAGAACATTTATTTTGTCCTCGGATCAATACTAAACGGGCCAAAACAGAATTCATAGGACAAGGAGAACAACACAAAGAGATACGAATAAAACCCTAAATGTGCTAGTTTTAATATAGTAAGATCCCTCCTATTTGGATTTTGCAACTCTTTTTTAATTTGCATTGTAATTGACAAATTAACGTCTAATCCAAAATAAACTGTAGTTACTAAGCTACAAGACATTATGATTGGAAAGCTTATGTCATCACAAAAGAAAAAGGATAAATTATAGCTTGTTAAATAAAAGAATAAATTATATTTTGGTCCTATAATTTTTCATCCGCAATTTTTTCTTTATTTTTCGTGATTTTTATCTCACATTTTAAAACATGTGCAATTTTGGTCCATTTTTAATTTAGCATATGTTTATTTTTTATTTTTACATTTCAATCAATAAATTATTTCTTGATAATACTTTAAATGAAAATATTAAATCAATTGGACCAAAATAAATTGACAGTTTGACCAAAATTATAATTTTTTTAAAATTCGAACTAAATTTGCAAGAAAAAAAAGAGATCAAAATTGCAATTTAGTCAAAGAAAAATTATGCCTTAGTGTATAGTATAGGTTTATATCTATGGATACATTTGATACATGTTATGGTACAAGACACATGCACAATTTTTGTTCTGCATCTCAATTATTTTAAAATTAAACACGGGACAAATGCTTTTGTGTTTTGCTGTCACTCGATTTTATGCAAATCAAATGCACTCTATATTTGTATGAATGATTTGTTATATTTTCCTGATTTTGTCACATTTCCAAACTACTAATAGAGAGAACTTGTATTTTCTTATTGAAACGGGATGAATTATTTAAATATACCGAAACTGATTCTACATCAACTACAAGAGAAAACATCTATATCTATATACTTTTATCTACAAACATATTTTATGGTAGGTAAAATTAAAAAAAAATTATCTACAAATATTTAGTGTAAGTAAAATCTTGTATTAATATGATAAATATATAAAATTAAAAAATACTGCTACTTATAAATATTTAGTGTAGGCAAAATTTTAAAAATCACGTGCCTACAATGTAAAACTTAAAAAAAAAATTACCTGCATAAACTTAGTATAAGTGAAATCTTAAACAATTTATACAATTTATACTTACAACTTCATCGTATAAATAAAACTCATAAATACTTTTATCTATAAATATTTTGCATACATAAAATCTTTATAATTAAATTTATTATAAATTTAAAATATAATTTGTACATTTAAAAATATTTATTTAGTATGAATTATAGTTATATAAAAATGAAAAATTAATTGAAATCTAACCCAAGAAAAGGGAAAAAAGTAAAATTAAAGTTACGAGAGTGACCAAGTAGATAAACACATAGACGCCAAAATTAAAACTAAACAATTTTTTTTTTTGGATCAGTTATATCTATCGAAAATTTGATTATTGATTTTTAATAACTTTTTTTAATCAAATGTTTTTTCATTGATGGAATTTATCCTGAGATCTTTCTTAATTAATAGATAGAATCAGTAAAAATCTGACACTTCTTAACTCTGCAAATGGTGAACATGAAGTAAATGCGAAGAAGTGCAGTGTGCAACACGTACACACTCAAACACACAAATAAGAAAAGGCCTTGGTAGAAGTTAACAAGGACCTAAGTTTTACTTTTATGCACTTTTTTGTTTAGTTTGGTTAAAGACTATGCCTTGGTAGAGGTCCCAAGAATAATACATGATTTATTTGACGGTTGTTTTCTCTTTATATAGGCCAGCAAAAAGGAGTTATATTCCATTTGCTATGATCGAGTGTGCACATTTGAGGTCAGACCCTGTGGCCATGACATGTGTGCTCATTGCATCATGAGGCTATGCCAAGAGAAAAGTGATACTGATACACCTCGGTCTTCTAATTCTGAACCAGTTTGTCCATTTTGCCGTGGTGACATTGTTCGGTTACTGCTTGCTAAGACTAAATTCCCAAATACAAGTAAGAGTTTTTTTTTTTTTTCCAGATCTTTTATTAGCATGATGATCGATTTCTTTTTGGTTGAAAGCACGATCAATTTAAATTATCCTTTTATTGTAGTGTTTTCTATTGTCGTTAAAAAATTCTTTTAAAAAGTAAAGGAATTGCAATATGTTTTTTATGTTTAGAGAAACTAATTTGACATTTCCCTATACTGTTGAATTTGTATAAGGCCACTCTAAAAGTTCTCTGCCTAAACCGATAATGGAAAATAAAATAGAAAAAGACTAATTTGAATGACTTTTTTGCAAACATAGGGACTAACAGAAGTTTGTTTTTATTTTAATTTTAGAACTAAAATGCCCAACTTATACAATCTTGAGAACTAATTTGTCTGGAACCTCATGCACAAATGGAGCCTACTTTGCAGTGGTGGGGTCCTCTACTCTCCCAAATTATGTTCCTTTCTCCATCAATATACAGGTCACGCAGTTCAGTCGTTTCAAAGCTCGTTCCCTTAAACTTGTTACGCAGGTACATTTCCTTTGCTATTTTATTTCTTTAACTTTGAAAAAATTGATAAAATAAATTTTCTGAACATTTTTTATAGCCCTTATTTTCATGTTTCCAGTAGTTATAACTGAAATTGAGAATGCTGTTAAGGTTAGTCCAGTGTTCTTCAAAATGTTTTAGTAAACTTGCTCTTATTGATGAATCTGACTAATTTTCATTGTTTAGTATTGGTGATTTAGGTTGGTAGAAGGGGTTGTGTCTATTCATAAAAGTGATGCTAACATTCTTGCCTATCTTCTATGTCCAAAAAATTCCTCCCTTTTATTGAGTGCATTCTCTGCATATCAAATGTTTCTTTGTGTTTATATTGTATGCTTTGAAATTCTTTATCAGAATTCAATAGATTATAAATATCAGTAACAAGAATTTTGTACGTGAGTGACGTGACTACTAAATTGCCCTTTATTACAATAAGTTACAACAATGATCTTGGATGGGTGGTGTACATTGTTCTTATTATTATTTCTTCATTGATTTTTTTTATTTCTTCTTAGTGTGTGATGTTTGCCTTCTTCATCTGTATGTTGAGTTTATATAATTAAGGTGCCAGGAAATTTTGGATTCACAATACTGGACTGTTGAGCTGTCTTCCATAAGTACTTGCATTGGTTCTCAGAAGAAGGATCTAGATTCATGTTGGGTCAAGTCGAACCCTCAAATCAATTGTGGAAGTGAAACAGTAAAATGTAAGAGGAGAAAGATAGAGAAGAACACAGTCAATTTGTTTAACATGAGAAAACCTTTCTCAATGTGAAGAAGTAAAAACTCACGGGACCTTGTCCAGTTCAAATATCCATTATAAAATAATAGGCTACAAAGTATCAAAATACACCAAGGTGGTGGTTCACACAACCTCTCCAACAATGGTGAAAATCAAACTCCCTAGAGTGTTTCACTCAAACTCTCTCTAGAGATCTCTCAAATGCAAAGCACAAGGCTTACTCAAATGTGCTCTCAAGAATGTCACTTGAGGCTCTCAAAATCTGTCAATCTGTCAATCTGCAAATCTTAACTGCCTCCACCCGCAACTAAGGTATTTATAGTGGTGGTTAGGTTTAAGGTTTTAGAACCCTCAATAGGTCTGGGCCAACATTGGAGGAGGAAGCCCAACCTAACAATTCTCCCCCTCCGACTTTAATGCATTGACTTCAACATCAACCCGGTATTCGGGTTCAGTATCAGCCTGACACCTTCACAACAATCTTCAAATTTTCTTACTAGTACCGGCTTAGTCATCATGTCAGACCAGTTCTGGTCAGTGTGCACTTTGGCAAGTTCGAGCTCTCTATCTTCCATCACATCCCGGATCCAGTGATACCTTACATCAATATGTTTAGTGCAGGACTAATAGGTCGAGTTCTTTGCCAGATGAATGACACTCTGGTTGTCACATCTCAACTCAAACTTGCCTTGTTCATGGCCGAGTTCCATGAGGAACTTCTTCATCCACAACATTTCTTTGTTTGCCTCAGTAATGACAATGTACTTGGCCTCAGTTGTCGAAAGTGTGACACACTTCTGCAATCTTGATTGCCAAGAGATTGCTCCTCCAGCAAATCTCATCAAGTATCCAGTAGTCGACTTCCTTGAGTTTGCGTCTCCCCCTAAATCGGCATCCAAATAGCCTTGCAACTCGGCTTCACCTTCTCCAAATCGAAGGCATAAATTGGTTGTTCCTCTCAAGTTCCTGAAGATCCACTTCACTGTTTCCCAGTGCTCTTTGTCGGGGTTCAATAGATACCGGCTCACCATTCCAACTGTATACGTTAAGTCGAGTTTAGTGCAAACCATTGCATACATCAAGCTTTCAACGGCAGATTGCTACGGGATCTTCAGCATCTCATTTTTATCTTCATCAGACCTCGGACACTGCTTCTTATTCAGCTTCATGTGCCCGGCTAGGGGGTGCTAACTGTTTTGGCCTTGTCCATGCTGAATCTCTTCAAAATTTTCTCATATACTTCTCTTGACTCAGTCACATTAGCTTTTTCTTTCTATCTCGGATGATCTTGATTCCGAGAATCTATTTTGCAGGGCCGAGGTCCTTCATCGCGAAGGACGAGTTCAAAGCCTTCTTTAAGGCGACAATCTTCATCTTATCTTGCCCTACAATCAACATATCATCAACATATAACAACAAAATCAAAAAGTCTCTAGTCACATACCTCTTCACAAATACATAGTGGTTAGCTTCTGTCTTCACAAACTTGTGTTCATGCATGAAGGATTCAAATTTCTTGTACCATTGCCGAAGTGCTTGTTTCAAGCCATAGAGACTCTTCTTCAACCGCCATATCATGCCTTCGCATTCCGGAGCTTGGAACCCTTCAAGTTGCTCCATATATACCTCGAGGTCCATTGAAGCCGCCATGGCTAACACAGTTCGAACCGAGGTCATTTTCACAACAGAAGAGAAGATCTCCTCAAAATCATCTTCTTTCTTTTAATTGCAGTCTTTCACTACAATCCAGGCTTTGTATCTCAGCTTTTGCCCATTCTCTTCATTTTTAATTTTATACACCCACTTATTTTTCAGAGCTAGTCTTCCTTTAGGCAGCTCGATCAACTCATAAGTCTGATTTTCGTACAAGGACTTCATCTCGTCATGCATTGCCTTCTCCCATTCTTCTTTTTCCAAGCTCGCTATGGCCTCATCATAACTCTAAGGCTCACCGTCTTCAGCAATGACGGTGTATTCATCAGATGGGTACCTTGTAGAAGGTCTTCTTTCTCTAGTGGGGTATCCGATTGTTCTTCTTCAACAGCTTGAGAACCCGGTTCATGATTCTCATCAACTCGAACCTCAGTATCTCGGTCCTCATCAAATTGTTACTGCTAATTTTTTCCATTGTTTTCTTCATTGATTTCTCCCCCTGCTTCAGCTCGAACAGAAGGGACAAGTTCCTCAAGTCACACAGAAACTCGGACTTTGGGTTTCGAGATGTCATGAATGGTTTCATCTTCATAAAAGATCACATCTCGGCTTATCACTATCTTGTTTATTGGATCCCAAAGTCTGAAATCGAACTCGATTTTCGGTGAACCAAGGTAAATGCATTCCTTCATCTTTGTGTCAAGCTTTGCTCTTTCATCTTTAGAGATATGTACGAAAGCTCGGCATCCAAACACCTTCAGGTGATCATAGGTCATTTTCTGACCTGTCCAGATATCTTCTGAAATTTCTCCTTCAAGTGGTCGTGATGGTGAGAGGTTGATCAGATCAACCGCTGTTCTGACAGCTTCTCCTCAGAAAGATTTCGACAACCCTGCATTGAATAGCATACTTCGGACCTTCTCTTCAATAGTCCGATTCATCCTCTCAGCTAGTTCATTCAACTATGGGGTCTTTGGGGGCGTCTTCTCAAGTCGGATCCCGGCTTCTCTACAATATGCATCAAAGGGACCACAATATTCACCACCATTGTCTGATCTGACCACTTTCAATTTCTTGCCAGTTTCCCTTTCCACCATAGCATGGAATTCTTTGAATGATTGAGGTACCTGGTCTTTAGATTTCAACAAATAAACCCACACTTTGCGGGAATGGTCATCAATAAATGAAACAAAATACTGAGCTCCACCAAGTGATTTCTCTGACATGGAGCAGACATCAGTATGAATAAGGTCAAGAATATTCCTATGTCGTCTTGGTTGATCCGGTTTCGCAAATGAAACCTGGTGCTGCTTTCCAGCTAGGCAGTGTGCGCAATTCTCCAGCACTTGGCCCTTCAACCCAGTCAATATCTCTTTCTTGCTCAGAATCTGGTGCCCTTTCTCGCTCATTTGGCTGAGGCGCTTGTGCCATAGCTCCAAGCTATGTTCATCTCGGATGGCATTGGTTTCTCCACCATTTATTTTCCCTTGCATCACATACAATGAGCCTTCTTTCTTTCCTCAAGCCACGACCAAGTTTCCCTTGGCCAGCTTCCATCTACTTCCTCTGAAATAGTTCATCAACCCGGCATCATCTAGCTTGCCAACCGAGATTAGGTTCAATCGCATGTCAGGCACATGCCTTACATCTTTCAACACAAGTTGGCACCTAACATTCGTGGTCAGGTTACATCACTAACACCAACAATTTTGTTGGTCACCTGATTTCTCATCTTCACAACACCAAAATCTCTCTTTCTATAAGCAGGAAAGAATTCCTCATGTGGGGTGACATGGAATGAGGCACCAGAATCAACAATCCAAGTGCATTCATCATAAGCTATGTTCAAAATTTCTTCACCAAGGAAGAATATCTCGGCATTCGAGTTAGCAGCCACAACCGTAGTGCTCTTATCATTCCTCTTCTTGGGAACAATTTGATCCGGCTTCACACAGTCATTCTGTTCATCATTCTGCAGAATCCTACAGTCCGGCTTTTTGTGTCCTACCTTCCCACAATAGAAACACTTCAAATCATATTTCGATTTAGATTAGCCTCTGGACTTATCTCCTCCACCTTGACTCTGGCTCTTGCTTCTACCCCGGAAGTTGGATTTTCCCTTGCTCTCAGCTATGTTAGTCTCAGACGTGCTGGTTACACCTCGTTCTCTTCTCCTGGCTTCTTCATTCAGGAGGCTATTAGTCACGGTGTCCATCGTTAGTTTTCCTTCTGGAGCTAAGTTACTCAATGTCACTACCAGAGTATCCTAACTTTCTGGCAGCGAGCTCAACAATAATAAAGCCTGTATCTCATCATCAATTTCATATTAGCTTTGGAGAGTTGATTTACAATACCTTTGTAGGTGTTGAGGTGCTCAATCATGCTCATGCCATCCTTATATTCTAGTTTCACAAGTCGGCGAACCAGGTGTGCTTTGTTCCTGGGAGTCTTCTTCTGAATCATGGATTATAGCTTGTTCCACAATTCGTACGTGTTCGTAAACTCAGACATGTGCTCAAAGAGGCTTCTGTCAATGTATTTCCTGATCGTGGCAACCACCTTACGACTCAGGATCTCCCACTCCTTGTCGATTTTGCCAGCCGGTCTCTCATCAAGGACAATGGGCTCATACAGATCTTTGCAGTAGAGATGGTCTTCCATCATCGGTCTCCAATAAGTGAAGTTGTCTGCGGTCAGCTTGAACATATCTTCGTCATGGGTTATGCCACTGGTCTCCATCTCATCTCTTTCAGAACCCTCGAGCTCAGGCTCTGATATCACTGTTGGGTCAAGTCGAACCCTCAAATCGATTGCAGAAGCGAAATAGTAAAATGCAAGAGGAGAGAGATAGAGAAGAACACAGTCAATTTGTTTAACGTGAGAAAACCTTCCTCAATGTGAAGAAGTAAAAACTCACGGGACCTTATCCAGTTCAAATATCCACTATAAAATAATAGGGTACAAAGTATCAAAATACACCAAGGTGGTGGTTCACACAACTTCTCCAACAATGGTGAAAATCAAACTCCCTAGAGTGTTTCACTCAAACTCTCTCTAGAGATCTCTCAAATGCAAAGCACAAGGCTTGCTCAAATATGCTCCCAAGAATGTCACTTGAGGCTCTCAAAATCTGTTAATCTTAAAATCTGCAAATCTTACCCGCTTCCACCCTCAACTAAGGTCTTTATAGTGGTGAATTAGGTTTAGGGTTTTAGAACCCTCAATGGCCATGGGCCAGCATTGGAGAAGGAAGCTCAACCCAACAATTCATTGGGATGTCTTTCTAGGTATAACTCTGCAGCAAGATTATTTAATGAAGCATTGCTTCATTCAAGTTAGAAATTAATATCTAAACTTAAGGATGTTACTTCAATCTATGATGATATTTATGCCATTAAGTATGATCTCATCACAAATGCCGCGAAATATGGTAACCCAAGCAACCACTGTTATCATTTAAGTATCGATTATTGTTTCATTGTAAATGCATTCTCTTTTCTACATTCATTTTTTTTCTAAAAGATGAACTTAAGTTGCATCACCAAGCAATTAATGAAGAAAATGGAAGCAACACACTATTTTATATAATCTTTCACTACCTTTTCTAGTTATGCTTTCATTGGAAACAAACTTTCTTTGGCAATGATAATCTTAGGTGTTACTTACAATTAGATTCTTTCTTAAACTTAATTATGTTTATTGGTTTTGAGGATTGTACTACTATTGGATATGACGGTTTTGTCAATGAATTCATGAGTCATGACTGTATTATGTTATTATAGCTTCCTAGTAGGCCATAATCTCCCTATTATTGTTTGAATAAGCTGCAAATTGAATGCCTTAGGGTATAGAAAATTATCTTGCCAGTGAAAGCTAATGATAAACATTTATTTAATTATTTTATTTCACCATTGCCTAAAATATTAAAAGCTCTTCTCATTTTCAAGATACAGGTGGTCCAACACAACCTTCTCTTCGTTACTATTGCTAGTATCCAAGACGCTTTAAAATAGTGACTAGATGACACGCAAAACAAGTTCAGCTTCAGTTGCATGGACTGAAATTGTTAGTTTTCTTAATTTTGATTTTACAAAATGTGATTCTAATTTTCTTAACTCTGATGTTCCTAGTCATTTTCCTTTGTATGGTGGTCTCTTAAGTTTATGGGACACCTTATATTTATTATAGTGTCAAATCATTTTAGATGTTTATAAATGACATAATGAATGTTCTTTCTATGATCCAATCAAGAATGACAAGTTTAGAGAATTTATTTGATAGATTAAGTCAAAAATCTTTGCAAGGAAGAAGACATTCTTATTCAGAAAATTCCAAATTAGGGAAGCAAAGTGAAAATGTTGTCTCTTATAGGTTCTCTATATGCTTTCCAATACCATATTGGGAAAGTTCAACTTATAATACACTTTTATTATTTGGTATTTAGGTATTATAGTGAATTATTATAATATACACATTCTTTCATTGGTTATAAGTTCTATTTGTATTGATAACACAAAATCATGCCAATTGGATATTGAGAGTACATGAAATATTAACTTATGATTTGAATTTCTAGAACTTTAAAAGTTATATAAAACTATTTTTAGAATCACATTAAATTTAAGGACATTGCTTTTGGTTTTGTTTATAAATTTTATCTTTCACCATAGTAAAAGTTTCAATGTTGTTTGGTGCAAGTTAATTTGGGAACAAAAAAATTTGAATAGGTTGTAGTAGAATAGTGACAATTTAAAATTTATATATTGTTTGGTGCAAACTAAGTTGGGGAAAAATCTAAATAGGTTGTAATAAAGAGTGTAATTAAAAAAATTTATTATAATTATATAACTTTTATTCACCGTTGGAGATCATAGATATAGGTTAATGATTTTTGTCTACATACATTTCAAATTGTAGGTACCACTTATAGTAACAATCAAATTTGCCTATAGTTAAATATATTCATAGATATAACCTATAATAAAAAATTATTAATTGTCATTATATATCCCTCAAAATTGATAGAAAAATATTCATATGACAAAGCCTAATATACATTTACCTACACACAATTTTTTACCGTTAAAATATCATTTTTCTTGAAGCATTATAACCTAGATAGAGCAAGTTTATTTAAGTCCTTCCTTAGTATCTTTCCTGAGGCATTCTTCGGTATTGAATCAACAAATGCTACACGCCTTATTTTCTTGTATGGTGCAACCTGCAGCCAAGAAAAAAAAAACTAAATAATAATATCAACATGATATATAGCTCCATAACATTCAACATGCAAACAAGGGCAAAATGCATGAATGTGGAGTAAAACTGAAAAGAGGACTATTGGCAACACATTGTTTAATAGACTTCTTTTAATATGTTTTTATTTTTATTTTTAGTTAACATTTATTTAATTTCTACCAAAGAAAAGTTACTATTTATTAGAAATTAAAGACTATAGAATTATGAGAAAAACTCATTTAGAAAGAAGTGTCGTATAAATGATGTGATTTTTAAAAAATATTAGTCAACAATAAAGAGTGCAAATGTATTTTGATATCATTTCTCAATTGAAAATCTCAATGGTCGAAAGAAAGCACAAGGAAATAAGTACCTGTTTGGCTACAAAATCAATTATCTCTATTTCACTCAGGGAACTTTGGGGTTGTCTTACCACAAACGCCATGGGCAACTGGCCGGCTTGTTCATCAGGGTATCTGTTAATGACATGTGGAGTGTTATTAATTCTTTTAGATAACATAAAAAAAACTTGTGTCTTTCTGAATTGTGAGTTCCAACTTCCTATTTCAATAAGGATTGTAAAATATTGCCTTAGTGGAGAATGAGGATTTTCAACTGCATAATCCTTCTATATATATATATATATATATATATATATAAATGTGTAACACTATTAACTTTTATTTAAATATTATTCTTTCGTGAAGTGACAAACTTCACTCTTTTAACACGGATGTGGTACAGTGGTAAGTCTTCTTATGATTTTAATATCAAGTACTAAATGATTTAACAAGTTCTAACTTAGTATTAAAAACTAATTTCAGTATATTATTTTACCTTAAGTATTCAATTACATCACTAATATTTATTTGATATATTCTTTTATGATTTTAATGTGTACGGATCAAATTATAATCAAATATTGCCAATAAATATGAAATAAATAAAAATAACTCTTATTCTTCGAATTCTTGTTTCAATCCGGGTATTATATTTAAAAAAAATGGGGCGGAATGGGGATTGATTCCCTAAAAAAAACTGAATATTGATTTCAAATATTTAAATATTATTTTATCTTTAAAATTCAAATATGCTTCTAACATGTATATATTATATTTTTATATACTTTTAATATCAATATTATGTTTTTATATACTTTTAATATCAACCGAACGATTTAATTAATTTTCTAATTCTTTTAATATATCATTTTTAATATATTTAGTTTTAACTTGAATTTTAATATTTTCAAAAAAATCTCAATAGTTAAAAATAAAAATAAAAATTATTTATCATAAATTTAAATATTTTTTTATTATATAATCTAATTATTATATAATTTATATATTTTAAAGTATTTACTTATAATAAATTTTAAGTGTATAAAATAAATATTTATTTTATGTAATGCACATGCTAAAATACAAATAATTCATAATTAAATAAGAGTGTAAAAAAAGTGGTTGTAGGTGTGTGTGCTTGTGATGTTTATTTATTTTAACTTTTAAGTGCTATTTTCCGTTTTAGCAATTGATCATTATGATTTTTTTTTTACAGAAGTGAAAAATATTTCTTAACTATATATTGCATCGAGTACAAAATATTTTGTCTTGAACCACGTACTTTTATAAAATTATATATTTTTCTACGTTAAACACTTAAAAACAGATCAAAATATTATTACAAAATTAGTTAGAGTTTTGATTCGTTAGGTAAGTCTTACGGAATAACTGCGGCATCATTTATTTCTGGGTGAGACAGTAGATACTGTTCGAGCTCTGCCGGAGCAACCTACAATATACAGTTACATTGTCAAATAACATTGGACACAGGACAGAACGTAACCACAATTTTATTTTAAATAACCTTTGAAAAAAGCATGCCAAAAATAAGTATTAATAAGATAAATATAAAAAATAATACAATATTACCAACTAACAAGTCAAAGACTAATAAATACCTTAAAAAACCCAATAAATAACCCCTTAAAAGCATTATATTACTAACTAATGAATAATATTTCTTCATATCTTTTATATAAGAAACAAATTACTAATTCATCATCAATAACAATAAAAATAAACAGAACAAACAATAGAAGTTCAAATAGTCAAATAAAATAAACTAATAAGACCAAAAAAATAATCGAGAATTAGATGCAATAAATGTAAACCCCAAAAAATACTATATTATGATGTAGTCAAATGAAGGCAGGAAAGAACAAATGCAAAATGTTGCAGAGTAAATATTCATTTAAATTGTAAAGTTAATATTGCTTCTACAGTAATATCAACTGTAAAGTTCATGTTACGATTTTACTTGTAAATCAACATTGTTTCTACAAAATAATATGGACTTGGAACAATAATATCGACTTGGAGATTATTGTTCCAAAATAAATATAAACTTAACTCTTAAAAGATCTCTTAAACTAGAGATCTTGGTAAGACCCGACTTTAGAAAGAAAGACTTAAAGATAATAAAACCAACGTTATAACCTAACTAATAATCAATAGGATCCTATCAAATGACAAGAAGTACTTGGTCAACTCTACTACAAATAAGAGTTCTCTAACTAACTCACTCATTCAATACAAAATCACAAGGATATTCTCACTCAAACTCTCTCGATTCTCCTTTCATTCTCTGACGAATCTCATATTTTTTTTCATCCTTATGACCTACTACTAGTAATAATCTAATAAAAAGACAAATGAAAACTAAAGTTAAGGGCTAAGGCAAATGAAAAAAATAACTAAACAGATGAGGGAAAAAATGGCAAATAAGGAAAATAAGAGACAAACTTAGTACAAAGCAAAATTAGCAAAAAAATTGTAAGCGAAGACAAAAGAAAAAAATAACTAAACAAATGAGGGGGAAAATGGCAAATAAGGAAAATAAGAGACAAACTTAGTAGAAAGCAAAATTAGCAAAAAAAAATTGTAAGAAAAACAGAGTGTAAGACGGTAAAGATAATATGCTTAAACAAAATTGAGAAAATGAAAGGGGGGCCAACATCACATTTGCATCAAATATTGTAACAAAATTATAAAAAGAGGGGTGATCATGACTGCTGTTGAAATTATTTGGCGTACCAAAATAAAATCATCACAGCATTTATGGTCCCATCCAATAATCATATGATACTAAATAATTTAGCATTTTAAAATATTAAATTATCTAATGTCACATAATTATTGATCGAACTATAAATAAGATGATAATCATGAACAACCTAATAATTTCTCCAATGCTGCTTCCCTCCACCCCTGATTAGGATTTAGGACAAACAACAATAACAAAACCCATACTACAACAACAATGACACCGGACAGACAATATATCAACAAATATCATTTATACTTAATATTAGTCAAATATGCTACAAATATGTTATAGCAATATATATGTTACCTGGTACCCCTTGTATTTTATCAACTCTTTCAATCTATCTACAACATACAAGAAACCTTCGTTATCAAAATAACAGAGGTCCCCAGTCCTTAACCACCCATCCACCAAAGTTGCTGAAGTTGCTTCAGGATCACCAACATAACCTGCTTTAACATCATCCATACATGCATTTGTGTATGGTAACAATAATGTATTAATATATGATTTTGTGAATAGAACAAGCTAAACACTAATTAAACTGATTAAACAAAATTCCTGCACATGAAATTCTTGTCTTGTGTTTAATTAATTAATTATCAATTACCTTTCATAATAGAAGGTGATTTGATCCAAAGTTCTCCTTGTTCACATGGAAACATGGCTTCTCCTGTGTTTGGATTCACAATTTTGGCTTCCACTCCTGATATCAGTCTACCTGTTGTTCCTGCCCGATTAGCGTCCTCTGGAGATGTTCGGGCAACCCCAGCAGTTGACTCAGTTAAACCGTATCCCTACATAATTTACATATGAGAAACTAAAATTTGTATAATTTCTTGATATATACAAAGAATTGTTAACACACTATCTATAAAAAGATACTATTATAAAAAAGTGTTATACAAAATTGTCATAAAAATTATAAAACTCCTTCACTTTATTTTAAGAACAATCATTTCATTTTTAAACAAACTTATCAATACTTTTTTTTTCTTACCTATTATAGCTATACATTTTTCTCTTTTGTCTTTGGCTTACTTAAAATATGTTTGACCCAACTTATAATTTACTTTTAAGTTAAAGTTGAAAAGAAAAATTTAAAAATTAAGCTAAAACTGTTGGATTATATATATACATATATATATATATATATACATACATATATATATATATATATATATATATATATCCTTAAATTTTGTTTGGATATCTTTTTATCTATGAGACGAGAGTGAAGCTCCATTACATTGTAATTTTGTAGAATTTGTAAAAAAAAAAAATTGGAATTATTTTTTTTCTTAAAAAAATACAAAGTGCGAATTAGAATCATAAATTCTGAACCTTTTGGTACATTATGAACTTGAACATACATTTTCCGTTGGAGAATAATAAATTCCCCAAATAGAAGTGGTAGAATGTAAGTAGTGAAATTTCAAGCAAACTATATAAAGATGAAATAATATACATACATACATATATATATATATATATATATATATATATATATATAAATGAATAAAATTCATCAATATTGATTCATTTTTGTACTCAAGAGTGACATTTGCTAGCTGACTACTATATTGACAAATTAAGGAATTCATTATTCGAGAGTTAAAAAAAATGGAGTTTGATTTGAGGTTGGATCTTAGAGCATTTACTATGAGATATAGTTTTCACTAGATCTCTCAATAAAGAAGATGGACAAATCTTCAACATGAAAAATAAACTCTTGTAGAAGAATCCTTAAGATCTGCACAATGTTTAAAAAAGAATAATTTTTTCCTTCTTTCTTTTCCTAAGATCTCAAAATAAGATCTATCACTAAATAAGAAACTATAAGAGATTTTAAAAGATTTTCAATCCTACTTAACACTATAATATCTACTAAAAAGTGATTTAAAATCCAAATTTAAAATTTACCACTGAAGATGGTTTTATAGATTCGAGATGGGATGGGTGGTTGAGGGCAAGAAGATATATGGATTGCTCGAATCAAAGACAACATCTCTGTTGACTGTAGTGACCCTCTGGACATTGCTTTGTAGCAGTGTTGCTAAATGGAGGTTATGGTGCCATGGCATGATGAATTTTTTTGTCAACCATGGCAGCGCCATAAGGCACAATGGCGTATTTATATGAGAAATTTTAGCCTTCAACACTGCTGTGTAGCCGCTGAGTGATGATTCAATTTTTTATTTGTTTTAATTTAAGTGGTGTCTTTATGAGTTGGGGATCAATGAAGGTCTTGTAAAATATGAAGAGCATAAGCTCTTTTTTAAAATAAGAATAATAATAAGCGGCACATAAGCTAACGATAAGATCCAGTAGCTTAAGTTACCTAGTTTCATTTTTTTTTTCTTTAAAAAAAGTTATAAGAGGTTTTATTAATGTGTGTTTGTCCAGCTTTTGCTTCTAAAGAGAAGTTAAGGTAGAAAAAAGTTGGGCCAATTTAGAGTGAGGGACATCACTTGTGAAAAAACATAAAGTCTTTGAAGTTTAAAATAGTAATTCATGATATATTTTGATAGAGTAATTATACATAAATTATCTTTTATTTTTAATATCTCATCAATTCCACTTATTTATTTTTATTTCTCATCTTAAACTCTATCATTTTTTTTTTACTTTCTCTAGATACTGGATAACACATCAGATGTTTATTAAACATTTTCCATTTTGAAATAGTAAGATTATAATTAAAATCGTATACTTGTAAAGATTAATGTAAAACAAGTTAAACGATCAAATTAAATTAAATAAAAAATTAAAAACCAATTTTAAAATCTAAATTAAAGTTAGACGGCACGACAAATATACAATTTCTTTCTCCTATTATATTTTTTTTCAAATCAGTAATTTGTTTTTATTTTTCATTGTGAAATGCGGACGTCAGCCAATTTTTTATATAACTATTAGTAAAAACAGCTATCCCATTTGGTATATACATTTTTTATTACTAAATTATCTTTAATATATATAATTATTTTTATTTCCTTTATGAATCTTCAAAATGTAACTGTTGTGACTTCTCTTACATTAACTACTTTTTTTTTTAAAATAAAGATAGAGCATGAAATGACTTTTTTCAATTAGTAATAATAATGTGTTTTGATTTCTAATGATTAAAAATATTAATTACAGCTTAATTGTATCTTTTATTCCCAAATTTTTAATCTATAACTATTAATAAAAATAATTATGCCTTTGGTATACAAATTTCTTATTCTTAAATTACCTTTTAATATATATAACTTTTTATTTCTTTCATAAACTTTCAAGATATAATTGTTATCATTTCTCTTAAAAAATTATGCTACTACTTTCTTTAACTATTTTTTCTTTTTCTTTTTTAAAAATAAAGATAGAGGCACCAAGTAACTCTTTTTCAACTAGTAATAATAATGTGTTTTGATATGAAGTTATTAAAAAAATCAACAATGATTTAATTGTATCTTTATCCCCAAATTTTTAATTTTTATTAATTTTACCTCAAACTTTTTAATTTGACAATTTTTATCTTCAATTTTTAAGAAAATTTAAAATTTTATCCCAGTCATTTTTCATTAATAAGTATAAAAATTGAAGATAAAATTTGTAAAAAAAATAAAAAAATTGAGAATAAATTTTTTTTAAAAAAATTGGAGGTAAAAATTTTAATTCTGTTATGAATAAAATAACAGAAATTAAATTCCGTAAGTTTGTTAAAAATTATGAGTAAAATGTACTAAATCAATTTATGGAGGATTAAATTTGCTAAAAATTAAAAAAAAAAAAGATAAAAATGTAATTAAGCCCTTTATTTTATTAATTAAACGTATGATTTTCGAAGGAAAACCTGGATGATGACGACGTTAGGAAACTTTGCTTTGAAAGCCTCAGAAGTTTCCTTTCCCAGTGGAGCCGAACCGCACGCCACCCCTTCCAGCGTCTTCAAATCGTACTCGTTGGTGACGCTGTCCTTCGTCAAAGCCACCATCAGCGGTGGCACCACCGCCAAGTGCGTCACTCCGAACCTCTCCACGGCGCTCAGCATCCCGCTCAAACTGAACCTCTCCATTATCACCACCGTCTCCGACAGCACCATCGCTCTAAAGCAGAACGTGAACCCATACACGTGGAAAAACGGCATCGTATAGACGAACACCGCGGGTTCCTTCCTCTTCTCGCGAACGGCGTCGTATGCCGCGGCCAACGCCGTTAGGTTACGGTGTGTCAGTATCACACCCTTCACCATCCCCGTGGTGCCCGACGAGTACAGAATCGCTGCCACGTCGGATTGAGTCACGGGGGAAACGAGTGGACTCGGAGGATGTATCTGAATCTGAGTCTTCATGAGCGAGTCGAACTCGGGCGAGTCGAGGAGCACGGTTCTAACATGAAAGTCTTGTGTTTTTTCAACGACTGAAGTTACTGTGAAGACAATTGTGGGTTTGCTGAGGTGGAAGAGGCGCGTGAGCTCGGAGCGCGTGGAGATAGGGTTCGCGGGAGAGACGACCACGCCAAGCCAAAGAAGTGCGAAGCAGAGGATCGGAATTTGGATTAGGTTTGGGGAGAGAACGAGCACGGTGTCGCCTTTGGTGAGTTTGAGGATAGAGACGAGATTGTTGGCTAGGGTTTCGGCGCGGAGGATGAGCTCGCCGTAAGAGAGGCGGTGGCCAGTGGTGGCATCGATGAGAGCGGTGGTGGAGTCCGGAAACGGGGAATTATGGCGGAGGGAGAAGGCGTAGGTTGCGGCGGAGACGGTGGCGTTGGGAGGAGGGAGGAGGAGTGGTGGCTTGAGACTGTGGAAGGTTCTGGAGACGCGGTTGAAACCGCTCCTTGGGTCTACGTTGGGTGAGCTTATTCTTGTTCTCTTATCCATGTGAAAGAAAAAAAAAAAAAACAAAGTGCTTTGATGAAATTAAGTTGTTCTTGTGAATTAAATCTGTTGGTTTTATTTCTGCTGTTTATTGCACATGAAAATGACGTTTGAACAACACGAAAATGTTTGGGGACCTCGACCATATTGCCACAGTTTTAAAAATTTTGCTTAGATGTCACGTGTTCAGTGCCATGTGGCTATTTTGATACGCAGTCCAGCGAAATAGGTGAGTTGACGTGATGTAATTTTGGTGATAAGGTACTCCAGCAAAATACGTGGTCAATGAGTCAGTGACTAAACAGAAACGACCAGGACACGTGGTAACCATATGCGGATTTTGCTAAGGTGTCAGCCACGTGGAAGACAATACATATTTTACCAGGTGGTGGCACGAAATACGTGGATAATTGACACGTGGCAGCTCCCTATTAATTCGTTGAATTGATGATGATATTGATTATATAAACTTCGAACGGTCATAACTTTTGATAGGAATGTCCGATTGAGGCGTAGTTTGTGTCAAAACACTTGAAATTTAGAGAGGAAGGCCTAAGCAATTTCCAAAGGGGGTTTGGTCTACTATTTTTTCCAAAAAATGCCTCTAAGTACCTCAAAATTAGGATTTAGGCGTACGATATGTCCTTCAAATGGTCTAACTTTTGATAGAAATATTCGATCGAGGCGTACGATATGTCAAAACACTCAAAATTAAGAGAAGTAATTAAAAAAATAAAAATAGCATTAAATTAACTAATTAAATAATTAAAAAAGTAGACAAAAAGGAAATTTTTGGATGATTGAATTCTAAATCCTAAATCCTAATTTTAAGGCACTTAGAGGCATTTTTTGGAGAAAAAAAAATTGTTGATTTGCCCAGGCCTTCCTCTAGAATTTCGAGCGTTTTGACACAAATTACGTCTCAATTGAACATTCCTATCAAAAGTTATGACTGTTCGAAGTTTATATAATCAATATCACCATTAATTCATGCATGCGTGACACGTGTCTCAACGATTTTCTTTCCAGTTGTCATGTATTTCGCTTGGTCCCCCAGCGAAATATGTAGTGTATGCCACGTGGACTGCCCATTGTTGACCACGTATTTTGCTTGCCCCTGTAGCGAATTACGTGGCCAACAAAATTGTGCCACGTCAACTACGTATTTCGCTGGGTCTTGGAGTGAAATAGGACGCGTGACAGTCTGGAAAATATTACTATTCGCGTGGCATTTGAACAAATTTTTTAAAAATTTGTGGCACAATGGTCGATGACCCAAAATGTTTGCATGAAACATTATGAATAGTCTAAGATAGAAAATAAATTACCAACAAAGGTTGATAAAGTAATAGCTACTGATATTTTCTTAGTCTAGTTTGTGTTTAAAAAAAATATGTTGGCTTGATTTTGATCCATTAAGGATTAGTTATTCTTCCATTGGATTTGAAAATAAAAATGGATGCCATTTAACTATATAATTCATCTAATCCTATTCAAGTTTTTCTTAACAACCAAATAAATTAAATTAAATTTTACATGGATGAACATGATGAGTCACAAATAAATGAATGTATTTGAAGATAACTTGGGTTTTCTTATTGTAACAAGAATGAATTATTTAAATCTACCGAAACATTCAAACACCACCATTGGCAAAAATAAAATTAAACAAAATGAAAATGAAACATTATAACCTAGAGAAAGCAAGTTTATTCAAATCCTTCCTCAGTATCTTTCCCGTGGCATTCTTCAGTATTGAATCAACAAATGCTACGCGCCGTATTTTCATATATGGTGCAACCTGTAGCCAAGACAATCACACCAAAATAATAATAATATCAATTTGATATATAGCTCCATTGAACATGCAAACAAGAAGGGGAATTGAAATGCATTTGTGAAGTAAAACTAAAAATGACAATATGTACAAAAGAAATTAAGCACAAGGGAAATTAAAGCACTTGTTTGGCGACAAAATCAATTACTTCTGCTAATTCGCTAATGGAACTTTTAGGTTGTCTTACCACAAACGCCATGGGCACTTGGCCGGCTTCTTCGTCAGGATATCTGTTAATAATGTGTGAAAGTTTTTATTAATTTATTTATTAGACATCATATAAAAACTAATGACTTTGTGATGTGGGTGCCAATCCTTGATGCTTCCAACACAATATCAATCACAGGCATGATTATGGTTACCTCAGGTGGTTTTCCGGTGCAAGAGATTAGGGTTCAAACTTTTCAATTTATGTTTAATAATATTTTTTAATTTAAAATAGCTTAATTTTAATTTTTTAAAATATTTTAATTAATCAAGGACTAATTTAAAAAATACTAAACTTTTTTTAATTAATGAGAAGACAAATGACTTGTAATTTAATTGGATAAAAAACCAAAAGGGTCAAAACCAAACGTCCAAGGTACTAAGACAAATTGATAGAGGAGTCAAAATATATAAAATGAAGACCTTATTATTCTTTGTGCTAATGTTGGGTGTTTGATTATTGACCCTTGTAGCATTCTTGATTTTTGACTTTTTACCAGCTTTCACATTACGATACTTCATGTGATGATACTTCACTTAACTCTTAGTACGGTACGGTTCAAGGACAAACCAAACGAAAGCTGATAGACATGTAACATTCTGATCGAATCATACCAAAATGAGAGATATGGAGGTTATGCAGGTTTGAGACAGTATAACTGAGAATGAATGAAATAAATTAATTGGTATTATCTATATCAACAAGATGCATATACTTTTCAGTCCATCACTTAAGAATTTCATAGTTAAGCATGTTTGATTTGGAGTAGTTATGTGATAGTGATCTTTTGAAAAGTTTCCTGGAAAACGTATGAGTGAGGACAAAATACACTGAAAATTTTTGTGTTGATTTGTGTGGTCAGTCATTAATCTTGGAAACAGACAGAGCTAATTTTTCAGGTCTCAAAAAAGACTACCTACGAAGGATTCTGACTAGCGGATGGTTCTGATCAACAAGGATGTTGAGTGAAGTGTCATAGTATAAGAACTGCCAAAAAATTGACAATAAAAAATGTTACAACCTTCACATATATAATTAGGGTTAATTGAATGTTCGTCACCAAGAATAAGTTATGGTAGCAAATATTTAATAAAACATAAGTTTTTAAAAATAACAAACATATTTTAGAAATTGAGCAAATTATGAACCCCCTCTTTGTTTAAGCTTTTTTTTTTAAAAAAGTAATCATTTTTTTTTAGTTTTTTATGTGTTGATTACAAATTTTCTAAACAACCAGAAGTTGAAATGAATAAAAATCTAATTATAATTAGAAGCTTGATGTTTGAAGCAACTTTTCATAAAATCAATTACTTCTTTTTTAAAAAAAAATAAAATGAATTTTCTTATTGTAAATAAACATGAAGTTCTGTTTTTTCAAATCTCTAAAAAAATAATCACTAAATTATTTTATGATAGAATCACTTTTTTTTTAATCTTAGACTAATTGCCCCTATGTATCTATAAAAGACATGTTTGTTTTAAATATTTATTATTTGATTTTAAAAAGGAGAAGTTATTTTCCATATATATATATATATATATATATATATATATATATATATATATATATATACATTTTAACAATTCAACACTATCAAAAATATTTTTTGGATGCATATTATATTAGAGAAATTAGATTAACCATTGAAAATGCAAAATATGTTGATTTTAAGGGAAGCTGCAAGAAGATTGAAGTAAGGATGAAGGCTTGATGTTTTAGCTTTTTACATGTCCAATCATTTGAAGGCATTTGTAATTTGTCTAAGTGGTTCAAGTGCATTGCCTTGTGATCTTTCATTTGCATTTGCATTCTCATTCTTATGCATACATGTTTTTGGATAAAATCATAAAACAATCCAATGATTTCATAAGAAGTTAAACTCTCATGGCTAAGTCTTTTAAAAAGGAAAACTTACTGCTTTAATCAATTACACAAACATTTTAATCGATTAAAGACATTATACTAATTCTGAAAAAGCCTTGAAGAATAGTTTAATCGGTTACTAGCTTCTTGTAATCGATTACATAGTGTTATATGAAAAATCATGCATCACTAGAATAATCGATTATCTTATTATGTAATCGATTATGTTAAATCACTAGTCATGATGCATTACTGGTATAATCGATTACCATTTTCAGTAATCGATTACACAGACAATTTTTGTGTTTTGAGCTTTACTGGTTTAATCGATTACCAGTCTTATGTAATCGATTATTTCTTCATGCTTCATAAACACTAAGATTGCTTTAATCAATTACGTTTCGGTTTAATCGATTATCTTATTCATGAAAACATTTCCAGGAAGCTCAAGAACATATTAATCGATTATGTGATATTTTAATCGATTACATATGATTAAATAATCGATTACCTTGTCGTTTTAATCGATTATTGTCAGTTAAATCAGTTTTTTAAAAGCTTTGTATAACTTGTCTTTAGAGTAAATTGTTCTGAGCGAACATGAGCATATGTGTGAATCACTAAAAAGTTAAAAAGCTTTTTCAAGAGCCCAAATACTAATTTGTTCTAAGAGTGAAAAACCTCTCATGAGATCAAGAGAGTTAAGTCTTTGAGATGAAGTTTTAAAGAAAAGAAGAGATTTCAACAGTTCTGATTCTAAGCTTTGAATTGCATTCAACCAGACTGATTGGTAACATCATTCATTCATTCTTTCATACATTTGAAGGATCACAAGTTGTATATCTTGAATCTTTCTTTAGAATTTTTCTGTGTATTAAAATTCTGTTGGTGTATATCTTTGATTCTTTAAAGCTATTTTCTAGAGTAGGGTTCTCTAGAGGGAAGAACAAAGAAGGGTTCTCTAGGTCTTGATCACTTGAAGTCTAAAGGGTTTAGATTTCTATTTCTTTGTCTAGTGTGGATAAAGGTGATCGTTGTAAACTGCTTGTAAAGATTCTTTGATGTAGTGAAAACTCTAACCTAGTGTTGGTTGGAAGTAACTGTATGTAGCTTCCAAGGTTAAGAGGTGAATCAGTATAAATTGTCTTGTCTCTTGTTTTAAGTTCTGTATAATTCATTGCTTGTCTTTGTGAAATCTGTAACGCCTCGTACGCGTCCGGTTTGTTAACGTTCCATTATATTCATTTACGCAGCAATTTCAAAATAAACAATTTCATTTGGAAGCAAAACAAAATATGACGTCATTATAACATCAGTTGTACATTATACATGGTGAAGTATCAAAATATACATCCTCTGTACACAAATGTACATATAATCCCCTCAGGGTACAAAACCACAAAACAATAGGCATAAATAATGAAAGAATTGAGCCAACATGCTCTCATCAACTATGCCTAGGGTTTATGTACAATCTATCCCTGCATGGGCCTCTTGCCCTGGGATCTCTCAGCTTCTCCCTGTGTCTCACCTGCAAACATAATCCCCACACACGGGGTGAGATAAAAATCTCAGTAAACTCAGGGTCCTTGGAGGTCTTTCCTCCCCCTGGTTCACTTCTATGCATATAATATCAAAATTGGCATTACAACTAGCCATCACAGCTCTCAAGCCATAACAACACATATACATATGTCTCAAGGGTTATCAGTACCTTTTTTACAAAACACATCAGTAACATTTAGCCATCACGGCCCTCAACAATTCACAACATATAACATGTATATTTCAACTCATATACAACATACACAAGATAGATATATTATATTCCTTGAGAAGTATCATCTGCAACAGGTATATTCTCTAAGGATTCACTCATATATATAAATATATCTATACTATATTGCCTGGGAAAAGATCATCTGCAACAGGTATCTTATTCCAGGACTCACGCGGACATATATGACACTTCCGAGAGAAGCTCATCTGCAACAGGTGCATTCTCTCAGGTTTTATCACATACACAATATTGACCACTTAGAGTTGTTCCACGTAACTCTAGCTCTAAGGGAAGTCCATATTTAGTCCATTCTACTGGCCAGAGAATCTCAATAACCCACAATACACACAACCTCAATTCATATACATCAAGTACATGTTTTCAATCAAAACGGGAATACACAATTTCAATATACATGCATAACTTCATACATTAACCATCACTCCCTCTGGAGAATAGTGGAACACAATCAAGGGAAACACTCCCAAGAACAAAGAGCTTACCTGCTCTCAGCACTGTACCGGCTCTCCCGGATCCGTGGTCACCACCACCAGTGATGTCAGAATCACGCCCTACACAAGAGCATGTAAACATCAATAACGGTCCTCAACCGTTAGAATGATAAAACAAGGCTAATCCTTTTCCTTAAACCTCTCTGTTTCTATCTTAAGGTTACTATAACTCATCACCTTACAGGTGACTCATTGATCCTCAACAGGGTTTGTCTCAGTCTAATCAAGGCACTAGAGTTCCTCTAACGCTCGATATAAGCTAGTTCAAAGCATATATTCGCTTAATCTTTCAACAAACCAAGTTAAATACCCATACTGGTCAAGTTTATCAGAACGGCTATTTCAACACATATTCACCGTTTATTTAGCCTCCTGAACATCTTTTGTAAAGGTACCTAGGCTCAAACCCATCATTATAACATCAATCTTCGTACTCATACAGATGTCAGAGTCAAAACTAAACTTTATCAATACTCATGATTCAAAGCTCAAACCTCATCAGAACAACCTCCTGAGCATACTTTTCAACAAAATCCAAGCCTAATTTCGACTCCAACTTGCTCATTTATCCAAATTTTATAATAACTCATCCAGAATCATTTTCACAATTCAATCGGTTAAAGATCGAGTTTCTTACCTCTAGACTGTTGAGGAAGGTCAGAGGATAGCTTTTCCAAGCTTGAACGCCGCTGAAATGACTCCTTTCTTCTCAAAATCTAAGCTCTGAGGATATTCCCTAGAGAACGGGATTCCTCCGATTGGCTATCTTTTCGAGAGATTGAAACTAGGATCTAACTCATCTCGAGGTTCTAATCACTTTCCTAGTTGGTTATCAAATTCCAGTGAAAAATGGCCTTCTGGACATTTCTGGCGCTCCCAGCGCCATTTTCACGCTCCAGGCGCCAAATTCCAATACATATGGCGCCCCAGGCGCCAATTTCACGCTCCGAGCGCCACTATTAAAATAATAATATACTTTTTTTTTATTTCTTATTTTTTACAAAAACTTGGGTTAATATATTCAACCCCCATTTTTAAGAATTTTGACCGCAAAATTCAAGATCATACCTGGTAATCAACTCGGGATATAGCTGCAACAGCTCCTGCTCTCGCTCCCAAGTTGCCTCCTCATGTGTCCTACCATCGCACTGAACTTTAACTAGAGGAATGGTCTTACTTCTGATCTGCTTCTCTATACGGTCAAGGATCCGCACTGGTCGTGTAGGACAAGTCAGATTCTCTCTGATCTGCACAGTGCCAGGCTCCACCACGTGCGAAGGATCTGGCACATACCTCCTCAACTGAGACACGTGGAACACATCATGCAACCCTGACAATTGGGGAGGCAAAGCTAGCTTATAAGCCACTGGCCCTACCCTGTGGAGAATTTGGTAAGGACCAATGAATCTAGGACTAAGCTTCCTCACACCCAATGCCCGTCCAACACCAGTGACTGAAGACAGCCTCAGAAACACATGGTCGCCCTCATCAAACTGCAGCGGCCTGTGTTTATGATCATAATAACTCTTCTGCCGACTCTGAGCTCTCAACAACGTATCTCGGATCAAACGGATCTGCTCAGTAGTCTCCTGAACCATTTCAGGTCCAAGAAGCTGTCTCTCACCTACCTCCGTCCAACAAATAGGAGTCCTGCACCTCCGGCCATACAGTGCCTCATAAGGTGCCATGCCCAAACTAGCATGAAAACTATTATTGTACTAGAACTCCACCAAAGGTAGATACCTATCCCACCTAGTACCCTGCTCCAAAGCACAAGCTCTCAACATATCCTCCAGGGTCTGGATAGTCCTCTCTGTCTAACCATCCGTCTGTGGGTGGTAAGTTGTACTAAGCCTCAGCTGAGTCCCAAAAGCCTCCTGAAGCGCACTCCAAAATCTAGAAGTGAACTTCGGATCTCTATCACTGACAATACTCTCAGGGACACCATGCAGTCTGACAATCTCTCTGACATATAACTGAGCTAATCTCTCTGCAGTATAGTCAGTCCGAACAGGTAAGAAATGAGCAGACTTAGTCAGTCTATCAATAATCACCCAGATGGAATCACATCCAGTCTGAGTCCTCGGTAGCCCAACCACAAAATCCATGGAAATGCTATCCCATTTCCACTCAAGAATCTGTAAAGGCTGTAGCAAACCTGACGGTCTCTGATGCTCAATCTTCACCTTTTGACATACCAGACATTTAGACACATACTCAGCTATGTACCTCTTCATCCCTAGCCACCAGAATCTCCTCCTAAGGTCCTGATACATCTTGGTAGCACCTGGATGAATGCTAAACTGGCCCTTATGAGCCTCAAATAGAACTGCATCCACCAGCTCGCCCTTAGGCACAACGATCCGATCTTGGTACAACACCAAGTCATGAGTCTCCTAAGAAATATCCTGCTGACCAATCATGGCCCTCACAGTATCATCCTTCTTCTGAGCCTCTCGGATCCTCTGCAATTCATTATCAACTCTAGTCTCTCTCAACTCGAGACCACTAGCACCCTCTGTCACAGTCAGGTGCATATCTCTAAACTGCTCAATCAACTCACAGTCAGCGATCATCATACAGGCAACACTCACATGTTTCCTGCTCAAGGCATCAGCAACAACATTCGCTTTGCCTGGATGGTATCTCAACTCAAAGTCATAATCTTTGAGGAATTTCATCCATCGTCTCTGTCTCATATTCAACTCCTTCTGATAAAAAAGATACTTGAGACTCTTGTGGTCACTGAATACCACCAACTTGGCACCATACAAGTAATGCCTCTAAACCTTTAGAGCAAAGACAATAGCTGCAAGCTCTAAATCATGTGTAGGATAATTCTCCTCATGTGGCTTTAGCTGTCTAGAAGCATAGGCAACCACTCTCTTCTCCTGCATCAGCACACATCCAAGTCCCTGCTTGGAAGCATCACAATAAACCTCAAAACATCCCTCAAGATTAGGAAGAGTCAACACTGGAGCTGCGGTCAACTTTTCCTTCAATCTCAGAAAACACTCATCACATTCATGAGTCCAAACAAATGGGCTACCTTTCCTGGTAAGGCAAGTCAAAGGTAACACCATCTGTGAGAACCCCTGAATGAACCTCCGGTAGCAACCTGCTAGACCAAGGAAACTACGGATCTCTGAAACATTCTTGGGCCTCTCCCAAGACATCACAACATCTATCTTACTGGGATCAACTGCTACCCCAGCTGCAGAAATCACATGGCCAAGAAACTTCACCTCTGATAGCCAAAATGCACACTTCGACAATTTAGCATACAACTGATCATTCCTCAATGTCTGAAGAACAATCCTGAGGTGCTCGGCATGCTCTGTCTCCGTCTTGGAGTAGATCAGTATATCATCAATAAACACCACCACAAACTGATCCAAGTAAGGTTTGAACACCCGGTTCATATAATCCATGAACACTGCAGGGGCATTCGTCAAACCAAAAGGAATGACCTGATACTCATAATGTCCATACCTCGACCTGAAGGTAGTCTTCGGTATGTCCTCGGACTTAATCCAAATCTGGTGATATCCGGATCGCAGGTCTATCTTGGAGAACACACAGGCTCCCCTCAACTGATCAAGCAAATCATCAATCCGAGGCAAAGGATACTTATTCTTAATAGTAACCTTATTCAACTGCCTGTAATCCACACACAATCGCATACTCCCATCTTTCTTCTTCACAAAAAGAACTGGTGCTCCCCACGGTGACACACTCGGTCTAATAAACTCTTTGGGCAACAAGTCTTCAATCTGCACCTTCAACTCCTTTAACTCTAAAGGAGACATGCGGTAAGGAGCTATGGATATGGGTCCCACACCTGGAACCAAGTCAATGGAGAATTCAATCCCCCTATCCGGTGGAAGCTGTGTAATCTCATCTAGAAACACGTCAACAAACTCACTCACCACTGAAATCTCTGACATATCCACCCCCTGTTGTACTCAACAACAGGTAGCCCTGAGCTCCTCCCTTCAGTTCCTTGCGAACCTGCAAGACTGAGAGAAATGAAGTGGAACTCGAGCTGACTCCATCTGAAGGCACTACAACCTTCTTATGACAACAGTCCAGCATAATGTCATATTTGGCCAACCAATCCATACCCAAAATAATCTCAAGGGTAGGCATCGCAAGGCAATACAAATCAACACTATACTCCCTGCCCTCAAACTGAAAATGCACATCTCTACAGCACAGATCCACTCTACACTGCTCTCTAGAGGCGGTGGTAACCTCCATGGAAGAAGAAAGTCTGAACATTGGCAAGTTCAGTCCTAAAGCAGTGCGATCACTAATGAAAGAATGAGTAGCTCCAGAGTCAAACAAGACCCTCACATCAAAAACATCAATCAGAATAGTACCTCTGATCAAATCAGGAGCTTTGGCTGCCTCTCTAGCATCTACTGTATAAACCTGGCCTACAGTAGGTGCCACTAAAATCACAGGAGCAGCTATAGCCCGATCGCCTGCCTGTGGGCACTCTCTAGCATAGTGGTCATGCTTGCCACATCTGTAACACACAAGCTGACCAGTGGAACACACTCCCCAATGATTCCGCCCACAGCTAGCACACTTGGGACGTGAATCTGGTCTCTGTGGCACTTTTCTCTGACTAGGGCCCTTCTTAAATTTGTCTGCTGGAGAAGATACTCTCAATTCTTTGCCCTTGCCCTTCATAGATGGGCCTAGACCACTGGGTCTCCTCATCTCCTGTCTCACGGAGAAGGTAGGCTGGCTGCCACTGCGTCTCCTAATCATATCCTCCACCTGTCGGCATTGTCTCACTAGACTGCCCAGATCTCTGGACCCCCTACCAGCTATCTTCTCCTCAATACTCTCTCTAAGTCCTCTCTGGAACTTAGCTGCAAGCACCTCTGCATCAAGTAAAGCCCTCCTGAA
The DNA here is from genome assembly GCA_013407115.1 of Glycine latifolia. NCBI lineage: Eukaryota > Viridiplantae > Streptophyta > Magnoliopsida > Fabales > Fabaceae > Glycine > Glycine latifolia. The sequence goes on along the minus strand of QARZ01000595.1, from coordinate 233,049 downwards.
ATGAGCATATTTAGCCAACTCATTAAACTTGGCTAAATACTCATCTACTGTCATCTGCCCCTGGACAAGGCCCTCAAACTCAGCCTGCTTCTGCTCTCTAGCATCCCTGGGAAAATATCTGTCTAAAAACTGGGCCTCAAAAGTCTGCCAGGTAATAGCCTCACCCTGGCCTCTCATCAACTTTGAAGTGGTAACCCACCACTCATGAGCATCTCCCTGAAGCATGTATGTAGCATAGAGAAGTCTCTGATGGTCTAAACACTTCATCACAACAAAGATCTTCTCTAAGGCCTGTAGTCATCTAACAGCAGCAATGGGATCATACTCCCCATGAAAAGCTAGAGGGTCATGCTTGCGGAAAGCAATGAGCATCTTCCCTCTAGCAGCTGTATCCTCATCAACCTCAGATTGGGACAACCGGTCCCCTCTATGGTGGCTAGGCCCGTCAGAACGACGGCTACCTCCACCCTGGTGGCGACTACCCTCGCCCTCATAAGCAGGTGATGGAGAAGGTACTATGTCCTCTTTCCGCAGAGATCTCAACTCTGCCATCAACTCCTCATTAGCCTTCAACAAGGCCTCATTCGTCTGCCTGTTAGCAGCTATCTCATGCTGCATAGCTGCCAAGGCGGCTGTCACTGGGTCGGGTTGCCCATCTGCACCCGCCATCCCACTACTGTTCTGGGTCTTCACCATGGCACTGCACATGTCACATAAAAGGTGAGTTGATCAGGCCCACACTCAATGACCACACATGCAATAGTCATAATGAACACTGGAACATTAGTGAAAAACACACAATTCACCATACATAATGTTTCCCAATGAAACTGCTCTGATACCATAAAATGTAACGTCTCGTACGCGTCCGGTTTGTTAACATTCCATTATATCCATTTACGCAGCAATTTCAAAATAAACAATTTCATTTGGAAGCAAAACAAAATATGACGTCATTATAACATCAGTTGTACATTATACATGGTGAAGTATCAAAATATACATCATCTGTACACAAATGTACATACAATCCCCTCAGGGTACAAAACCACAAAACAATAGGCATAAATAACGAAAGAATGGAGCCAACATGCTCTCATCAACTATGCCTGGGGTTTATGTATAATCTATCCATGCATGGGCCTCTTGCCCTGGGATCTCTCAGCTTCTCCCTGTGTCTCACCTGCAAACATAATCCCCACACACCGGGTGAGATAAAAATCTCAGTAAACTTAGGGTCCTTGGAGGTCTTTCCTCCTCCTGGTTCACTTCTATGCATATAATATCAAAATTGGCATTACAACTATCCATCACAGCTCTCAAGCCATAACAACACATATACATATGTCTCAAGGGTTATCAGTACCCTTTTTACAAAACACATCAGTAACATTTAGCCATCACGGCCCTCAACAATTCACAACATATAACATGTATATTTTAACTCATATACAACATACACAAGATAGATATATTATATTCCTTGAGAAGTATCATCTGCAACAGGTATATTATCCAAGGATTCACTCATATATATAAATATATCTATACTGTATTGTCTGGGAAAAGATCATCTGCAACAGGTATCTTATTCCAGGACTCACTCGGACATATATGGCACTTCCGAGAGAAGCTCATCTGCAACAGGTGCATTCTCTCAGGTTTTATCACATACACAATATTGACCACTTAGAGTTGTTCAACGTAACTCTGGCTCTAAGGGAAGTCCATATTTAGTCCATTCTACTGGCCAGAGAATCTCAATAACCCACAATACACACAACCTCAATTCATATACATCAAGTACATGTTTTCAATCAAAATGGGAATACACAATTTCAATATACATGCATAAC